>JACEEZ010001841.1:987500-1080000 GCA_016584305.1 Chionoecetes opilio
GGCGAGAAATAAAAGTCTGACTTGATGGTGGCGACCAATGCAGTCGGAGCTTTGAATTTTTCATTAAAATTTTGATATGATGAGAATGATGATGATAAGGATGAGGAGATGGAGGAGATATAGAGAGGAGGATACGAGCATAGTAGGTCTATACATTATAAGATGAAGCTATCAAATAATAACACTGTTGAGATCTTAAGAGGTTACATGTTTTAGTAGATTATCCGATTTAACATGTCTTTTTCAACAGGATAAGATATATGGATTGAAAAGCGAGAAAACTTCCCTTTTCCCATTCCTCCTTGCGCCACACACGCTGGCATTAAGAAACAAAGAAAACAAGGGGGTAAATTTCATAGGATAGAAAAAAGATTAAGTCCACACTAACTTAAAGTACTAAGCTCATACGATGGCTATAGGATTGCAACTAATGTAAGTAATTTATAGAAGTCACACGGACGAGTAAGTCAGCTGAGATGTTCCTGTGACGAAAATAATCAAATAATTTATGATTTTTATCACTCGCGCGTGTCGTCTTGAAACACCTGTGTGTACAAACAATAACTGTCATTGAATAATCTTTTGCGGGAGATGGTGTTTTTACATGGAGTAATTTTCTGCAATGGTTATCAGATAGGTAATTCAAATGTTAAGGACAAGAATTATTTACATGTTACGAATATCACCTTGATACACATTAAATGTTATTAATATATTAGATAATACTATATATAGTACGTATCAAATAACCTACAGAGCTTTCTTCGTTATATGCGTGGAATTATTTATGCATAGAAAGTATAATTATATTTAGATCTTGCAATATATTTCTTCCTAGACAGAACTTTTCTTCTGATAGCTGTGGAATTTATTTATGGAAGGAAAGATAATTATAGTAACCACCTCTACCCATTCAACAAAAAGTCGTGAGGAAGGAAGGGCAATTTAAATGGATGTGGCAAGATTGTCAGTGGGTACATGGTAACCCCAATATCGAAGGTGGTTAAAAAATAGGAGGATTTGGGTGATTGGTGTGGAGTATCGTGTAGTGGTACACAATGGTGTAACAATAGTAGCGGGGGCGTTTAAATAAGCGTTGGTGTGGAGTGGTTGTGAAATGTGGTACGGTTATACAATGAGAGAGGGAGCGATAAGGTGTGAGTGGCGTGAACAGTGAGGATTAAACTGAGAGAGAGAGAGGAGAGAGAGAGAGAGAGAGAGAGAGGAGGAGAGAGAGAGAGAGAGAGAGAGAGAAGAGAGGAGAGAGAAAAGAGAGAGAGAGAGAGAGAGGAGAGAGGAGAGAGAGAGAGAGAGAGAGAGAGAGAGAGAGAGAGAGAGAGAGAGAGAGGAGAGAGAGAGAGGAGAGAGAGAGAGAGAGAGAGAGAGAGAGAGAGAGAGAGAGAGAGCGAGCGAGCGAGCGAGCGAGAGAGAGAGAGAGAGAGAGAGAGAGAGAGAGAGAGAGAGAGAGAGAGAGAGAGAGAGAGAGAGAGAGAGAGAGAGTGTGTGTGTGTGTGTGTGTGTGTGTTAAGGTTCAGTTCGTGTAGCGTACTCTCAAACCTGGCTATCAAAAGCTACAAGCAACCTATATAGTTGTCATGACCCATCCCCACGAGAGGATGTGTACCCATATAGTGTGCATTGTGTACCGTCTGTAGCATATTTCATTCATTAATAACGTTAGTAGTATACCTGTCCACCTATCTATTTGTCTACTTATGTGCATCTGTATGTCTGCATTACATATATTTTCTACTCCAATCTTTTCAATGGTTGTTGCTGATATGAACTGTGGGTGTGATAGGCGAGTGACTGTAAACTTAGAGAACATTATTGAGGAAAGTACGAAAGAAGAGACAGACATAGATAAATAATATATTGGCCATTCTCCCTGTGTGAGGTATGCACACGTGGTACACTGCACACCACACACCCTTACTTGTTGCTACACACTGTTACTCTCTTTCAAGGCAATAAAGATTGTGCATATTTTTCTTTTATATGTCATTTCAACCGGACCCGGGAAGTCCCAGAATCCCGGGAAAAAAATGTTCTCCCGGAATCCCGAGATGTTAAAACACGCCAAAGGAAAAACTCTGAATAGTTGGAAGTGTTTACGTTGACGACAAAATGTATACAGAAAAGAAAACAATCTAAATTATTAATAATCACTGATTACAGATATATTTAGTGTACAGCAATAACTGAAGATGTTGGGGATAGAAAGAATGAAAGAAAACGAAGAAATGATGGATATATCAATCATCCTGAGAGGGTAAACGATTGATTGATCAAATAAGTGATCATAAGAGACAACTACCTCACTCTTTGCCCGCCGCCTTTCGATATTGGCGCTGCAGTTGTCTCCATTATATCAAGAACTGTCGCTTCCGCTCCACCGCCTGCAAGCGGGCCTACAGGTAGGCCTCGACGGCGGCCACCTCGGTGGGCGGGCCCACAACTCTCACGTTACGAGAGTAAGTGTTGGTGGCGGGGGGCACCGACACCCTCACGCTGGGGTATTTCTGAGCCAGCCTGATGAGCTCCTCGCCCCCGGGGCCCACCACGTGGCGCCGCGTGTTAGGGGCCACATCCACCACCACTTTTGCTACGTTCCTCTTGCGCCGCTCGGCTGCCTCACGCAACTGTGCCTCAATGACCTCCAGGCGGCCGATGATGTCCTTGGTGGCGGCGGCCACCTGGCTCTTTGGGCCCTCGAGGCTGACGTGCTTGGCGGTGCGATCCTGGGGCAGGGGCACCGTCACGCGCACGTTGGGGAAGTCCTTCCGCAGTTTTTGGACAGTGTCCCCCAGCGGCCCGATGACGTGCCGCCGTCTGCCCGGTGGCACGACCAGCAACACCTTCACTGAGTCTTCTCTCCACGACTGCCGCACCTCATCGTCCCGTGAGGGTGCTTTACGCCGAGCCTTGACACACTCCGTACTTGGGTACTCCGTAGTGTACGGGTAGCACGCTCGGTTCACAACCGAGAAGTCCCGAGTTCAATCCCCGGGCGGAGCGGAAACATATGGGCCGTTTCCTTAAAACCCGAGCCCCTGTCCACCCAGCAGTGAATGGGTACCGGGTGTTAGCCTGGGTTTGTGACCTGCTCTCCGGGGTGCTGGCTTCGGCCAACACAAAGCACTAAGGATGAATGATAAAAATGTTGATATGGAGACGGGGCCATACGAGCGTCGCTTTGGCCCTGTAAAATACAACAACTAGATGAATACACACACACACACACACACACACACACACACATGCACGCCTGCACACACACACACACACACACACACACACACACACACACACACACACACACACACACACACACACACACACACACACACACACATACACAACGAAACAGGTCATATCCGACGCTTTAATACCCAACGTCACTTCAACTTCTGGACATCATTACTAGTTCAACCTACATTTGATGATCACGAAAAACATCAGTAAACGTCTATAAATAAAAAAGATGCACATGTGTATACATAGACAAGATCAACTATACATAAACACAAAACCTCATAAACAAATTTATTTATATTACCAACCAAAACTCTTGTCAAACTAATTTCAGATCAGACCCTCCTCGCACGAGCACTGTAATAGTCTATCACGAGGGACGCCATTCTGAACTGAGGATATTTTGAGTTTTGACAGCACATCCCGGTCAGTCAGTGGTGCGAATCTTGGGGTTTGTCCAAGAACCTACGCCCACCACTGCTAAGAGGAACATGTAACACGCGGTGAAGAGATTATATGTTGGTGACTTCGAATGTTCGCATTGTTTATGTAGAACTTTCCATTATAAAAAAAAGAAAATACCAATGACTGGATAGAAAAAAATTGCGACTATCATCATCATTATAATCTTAATTACTAACACGATTACCATCATTATCAGCATCATCATTTGTACATAGGAACATATAGGGGTGTTAGGGCAGATTGGAGAATGATAAACAGCAAGTCGTATATATCGCGCGGCAACTGTCTTTGGTATAATTCTAGTGTTTGCCCATACTCCCCCTTTGACTCCAAACTAGCATGGGGACCTGGGGGAAGTGCGGGACATTTGGCTGGGGTACATAATATGCGTCGCAACCACATAGTTTTTGAGTTAGGGGAGTTGTAAAAATTCCCTAGATCTAGGGAAAATTCTTTGGATTTCTTCTGAGTCCAGAGACGTGTAAACATGACGATCGTCACATAATGATGACCGAAGTGTCGAGAACCCCCCCCCAACACCCCGCTGGGAGGTTAGGTTAGATTTGTTTAGGTTAGGTTAGATTTGGCTAGGTTAGGGTAGGTAAGGTTAGATTTGGTTAGGTTAGGTTAGATTTGGTTAGGTTAGGTTAGCTTAGGCTAGCTTTGGTTAGGTTAGCTTAGGTTAGGTTTGGTTAGGTTAGCTTAGGTTAGATTTGGTTAGGTTAGCTTATCGGTGGGTTAAGCCCCCCGCTAGGTTAGGTTAATTTTGGTTAGGCAAATTACCCTTGATATTGAGAAATTACCCTAGAACTAGGGAAATTGCCCTAGATCTAGGGTATAAATAAACTCCAAAATTACGTGTTTCCGACGCATAATTTGCTCCCCACCCAAAAACCCCGCATTCCCCCAGGTCCCCAAGCTTGTTTGGGGGAAGGGGGAGAGTATGGGCAAACACTAGAATTTTACCCTGTCTTTTCTCATTGAATATATATTTTTATATTTCTCATGCATCTTTTCATCTCAAATCTTCCTCATTTTACTTTCGCCTCTCTCCTCATATAAAAAAGTCCAGTAGAAGGAAAACACAAAGGAAGATACAATACACAGAACAACACAAGGAAGTAACTTTCCCCTCTCTTTCCTCATATAAAAAGTCCAGGGGAAGGAAGACACAAAGGAAGACACAAAACACGGAAGATACAAGACAGGAAGCATACCAGAGTCGGGTCTAGAGAGGAGCAATGATGGCCTGTGACGACCTGAGCAGAAGGTAACAAGGTGATTAAGACTGACAGGGTGATTAGGTGTGACAAGGTGACAATTATTTTCTCTTGGCAGAAATCATACGATCGATCGAACTCAATAGTATGTAAATTGATCGATGTTTCATAAAATCTTATAAGGAACTGGGTTGGGTGTGTAGGAAGGCAGGAAGCCAAAGCCACAGCTCGTTAGTCTGGTTAGCTTAGTAGTTAGTTACGTTAGTTAGTCCCGTTAGTTAGTCGGATCAAGGCGCCGTCTGTATTTGGAACAGGTCGAATGTAAGGAAACATTTTGTCCGCAAGAATAGGAAATGGAAGTTCATAGACAAAGACGGGAAAAGTTTGACCAGATATCATGTAAACAAGGAAAAAAGGCTTTAGAGGACAATAGAAGGGATTCCATCAGGACCGTATACACCCGAGGATCAAAGTTGAAAAAAACAATGATACAGGTCATTCAAACAAAGACATGGCTACATCAGAAAGTGGGGATGAGGGAAGAAGTCTGTAATCTTTTAGAGTCAAATTAGTTTTAGTACATGTCTGAGTCAAAGGTTCAGTTAGGTACAGCATAGAAAACAGTGGTACCATCGATCTAGATTACCATTAGTACCAATTGGTCTAGATTACAGTGGCATGAGTCTCCTAAAAAAAACATGGGTGTCAATCATTCAAAGAGATGATGAATACACACTGTCTGAGTCACATGAAGCGCCACCTGAGCTGCACCAAGGCATTTTAATGTTAGATTTAAGAAAGTTTGGCTCAAAAATGTTTTCACTTCCTTGCCAAAGACAATCCCGTTTATAATGCGTCGAACGCAGACAAGATAGTTTCAGATCGTCATAAAATGGCAAATTATTATCAAAGGAATAGAGTCAAGAGGCAAATTGAGTATTAAAAAACGCCACAATATTGTGTTAAGATAAGAATAACGTTGTGATTCTACATGACCAAGCTGTAATGCCTTGCATCAGTTGGTTCTGCTAAGGATGGCATAACAATTAAGTTGTGTTGATTTACAATAACAACAAAAGCTGTAATGAACCTTAAATATGTAAGTATGTAGTTTATGCGAAGGATTAATAATAAGAATGTCTGAGTGGTAAAGAGAATAAAAATTAAAATAAAAAAGATGAATATAATAGATAGATAAATAATGAATGATATATAGATAGAATGAATAGAATGATAATATAATAATAGAATAATAATAATAGAATATATATAAGATGATGAGATATAGTAATATAATAGTATAATATATAAAATAGAAATAGCCATAAATACCTTTTTTTTTTTTATAGTTAGTGGAATAGACATACACGATAGACATATAAATATAGCGAGAGTGCAAACATTCTCTTGTATCATGGGGCAATTTGGATTAGGAAAGATTTGTTAAAAGTTTGTTCCTGTTCATCGTGATTGAAACAGACTCGTTTACCTGATTTACTCACAGAATCAGTCAAAGTCTCTTGAGAGAACTTTAAAAGAGAAATTTAATAGTTAGAAATCTTAGAAAAGAGAGAAAAGAGAAATTTACCAAAGAAGGAATTAATGCCTATTATTTAATCTGTAGGTAAGGGGAAAGCAAGGCAAGAAGATAATTAAATGGTATTAATAAAGGCTCTCAAGTCAATTTAGTTCAGAGGGACAGGCGATACACATGCTCTTAAAAGGTTTATTGCGGGAAGTTTGGAAAAAAAATATAATTAAGGCAGAAAAATCCCTCATTAGAGACAAATTAGAGAGAGAGAGAGAGAGAGAGAGAGAGAGAGAGAGAGAGAGAGAGAGAGAGAGAGAGAGAGAGAGAGAGAGAGAGAGAGAGAGAGAGAGAGAGAGAGAGAGAGAGAGAGAGAGAGAGAGAGAGAGAATATCACCTTGGGAATATTATCATGTATTGCACTGAGGCAGGATTCGTTCAGTGGTGCATGAGTATAGGAAAATAATGTGGTAGTGCTGATGATGATGATGATAGCGGTGGCGTGAGAGGCTCCTTCGCGCGAGGTTGGAGTTGAACAGATTGGAACCCTGGGACCCTATGGCTGTGTGTTGGGAGTCACGAGGCGTCGCGGTGATCCTTACTGACGCCAGCTTAGATCTAGGTATACACTGTAGTCACCATTCACCGTGAACTTGGAGTTAGGAAATATGATGTATTGCCAAAAAAAGGATTTGTTCCTATTTTGCTAACTCCAAACTGATTATGGAAGATTTTTTTTATTGGGGACATGCGTCAACGCGAGGCACACTGGTAGGCTATAGAAAGTCTAGGTCATGAATCCCAAGACTGAAGAGCAGCGTGTTAGTGAAGAGACCAAGAACAAGGAAGCCAATGTGGGTGTTGCGCCGGCCTGAAGAAGGCGTTCAGGACCCTCGCCAAACTGTGCCGCAGGAAGTGCTGCGGCTGTGGCAACACACGCCGCAAAGACGCCGTGGAAAGCGTCGAGGCGCTCGTCCCCGACGTCAAGACGGAGCAGCAGGGATCGCCCGCCCTGACGGAGGAGGACTCCAACCGCCACCAGGAGTACAGTGCGGAGGTTCTGCCCGAGCCCTGCCTGGTAGTGCCTCAGGACACCTGCCTCTCTGAACCGCTCCTCGACGCCCCACAAGAAGTAGCGCTAGAGCCTCAATAGTTGATGGAATCCGTGGACAACGGCGACCACCTTCCCCAGACTCCCGTCCAGCAGCCGCAGCGCAAGAAGGTGCGGCGCCGCCACCGCCGTGTCCGTGACGGCCAAGAACAAGACGACGACCTCTCCGCCGACTGGCAAGTCGTCTGCCGCAAGAAACAGAAGAACACTGTTGTCAAGGAGAGTGTTGAAAAGCAGCCGCCCAAGGCCGTGCAGGCCACCACTTCGGAGGCCAACGCGGCCCCGGAGGCCAACGCCGGCCTGAAAATTAAGGCCAAGGGCAGGAGGCGGCGCCGCGCCCCTGTCCCTCCCCCACACCTCCCCCGGGACGCGGTGGGACAGTCGTGGCTGGAAGACACAGTAGACGCGGTCCTTGTCGTGGCCCCAAACATGCACCGACACGTGATCGGCCCGCGCGGCGAGACGGTGGACAAGTTATGTCAACAATACCCGTCGTAGGAAGTGCGCGTGCCTCCGTGGCCACCGAGATGATATCACCGAGATGTCTCTCGGTGGTCTCGGTGCCTCCCCCTCACGACACTGTGTCGCAGGAGGTGGTGCTGCAGGGCCTCAAGAGCCAGGTGTCCGCGGCCGCCAAGGACCTGACGCGGCACCTGCAGGACATCGAGGCCAAGACTTGCGAGGCCGCCGAGCATCGGCGGCAGAGGCAGGCGTGCGAGGTGGTGGTGGAGGTTGCCCCGGATCTGAGGAGCCACGTGGTGGGTCCTGGGGGCACGGCGCTCCTGAAGCTGGCTCAGGAACACCCCGGCGTGAGGGTGACTGTGCCGCCCCCCACCGACACCACCACCAAACCGTCACCATCAGGGGCCCGCCAGCCCAGGTGGCGGCCGTCAAGGACACCATCGCCTCCCGTCTGCAGTGGCTGGAACAGCGTCAGCAGTGGCAACAGCGTCAGCAATGGCAGCAACAACAACAAAAGCGGCAGCAACAGCGCCCCGCCAGAAGTGTTCGGCCTGCCACGGCCACAACAACCACCACCACGACCACAAGGGTTGCCAGAACCACTGCTACAGCCACTGCAACCACCACCGCCACCACGGCACCGTGAGGGTCGACACAACCGTGATTCAGTGATAAATAATAGTACGTAACGTGTCTAAAACAAAAACAAATTACTCCGGTACCAGAAGAAAGCATATATAGGAATTCTTAAACACTATTAAAAACCGTGATTTTGTTGCAGGATTGAATCAAAGACCAAAAATCCTTAATATGTTTGATAGGTGATTTGTCTTAACTTAGGCATTAAAAAGACCGATCAACACCAACGCAGACGTCGGGTGAGGAGGCTTGGCCAGCGCGGGAACGTCCTTAACGAATGCACCGACGACGAACTTATCACAAACTATCGCTTGGACTATGCAAGGATTGATTTAAATATCATTTTATGCCATATATCATTCTAAACTACATTTATCCTTTTATGTAACTTTTTTTACGTCAATAACCCTGCAGTTGCGGCGCCTTAAAACTATAATATCTATATAACTTTTTTTTCAAACAGTATTTTTTCTCTGTAGGAGTGGTAGTTTTTCCTTAATCGTATTTAAGATTTAGATTTTAGCATAGTTTATATAATATAGCAGTTTGGAATGAGTGACAGAGGGACTTTCTCTCGTCATGGGTTTGAGCGAAATGAGAGGGATGAACGGTGGGTGTGTATTTACGAAGTTTGATGTAAAATAGTGGCAATGGATAGAGAGTTGTGGAAAATTCAGTTTGATTGCGTGCTAATTGGTGGGAAGAGAAGCACGTAGTTGGTGTAGTAGAATCTCGGTGTAGTTAGAGGGTGAAGTGAAAGATTAAGGGATCAGGGAATTACAGATATATGAAAAAATAATCACAGGATAGGAAATGCATCGGCCGTGTTGAAAGGGGAAGTGAAAATGTTTCTTGCAGGCTATAGCTATCAATTAGAGAGAGAGAGAGAGAGAGAGAGAGAGAGAGAGAGAGAGAGAGGAGAGAGAGAGAGAGAAAGAGAGAGAGAGAAGAGAGAGAGAGCAGAGAGAGGAGGAGAGAGGAGAGAGAAGAGAGAGAGAGAGAGAGAGATACTTTGATCCTATATAGACACTTTGCAAGTACCAACTACAAGGTTATTTACTATACAAAGCGCCACCACGCCAGGACGAACTTGGTGGGCTCGAACCGCTGACCGAATGCAGGGACTCTGCACGCGAGCCCGTAGCTCTACCAACCGCGCCACCAGACGGGGAGAGAGAGAGAGAGAGAGAGAGAAGAGAGAGAGAGAGAGAGAGAGAGAGAGAGAGAGAGAGAGAGAGAGAGAGAGAGAGAATCTTTGTGATAATTTTTTTCCTTCACTCATCAAGAATAAAAAAAGAGTGGGCTACAAACGCTGAGCTCGAGAGTCACATGAGAACTATCAAAAGTAACCTGTTGGGATCTAACTGCTTATAAGTATTACATAATGAATTGAAACCCTTATCGTACCAACAAACACGATCCTTAAACCATTGAAACACCACCTCCTTCACACCTCCATTATATAAAGAATCGAACCATTTTTAGTACACACACAATCAACACCATTTCAACTATTTTTTTTTAGTTTTTTTATTTATTATTATTATTATTTTAGTATACCATCTCTATACGTATCATTTCATTCACAGTGGTATTATTATAAAGGTTATGTTGTTTACGAGATTTTATATGAGGAATGAGTGTTATTTGCACAGATATGGATAAAAATACGTGAATATATCTGATTATCTAGTTTCAAGGAAGGTGGAAATTATTATGAGGTGTTTGATATGTAAATGTTAATGCTTAGGTCGGAGTGTTGGTAAGTGACTTTGCTCATTTTCACTTGTTTGCTTAGCCCAAAATCTCTATCTCAAAATATTTTAACTTACTTGGTTTGGGTATATACAAGGTACAAGTTTATTAAAGAAAAGGGTGGGTGGGCGTGGGCTCTGTACAAGCACAGCATCATGTACTCCGGCCCACAGTTATGGAAATCATTACCAACAAATATAAAATCTCTTGTTAACAATAGTACACTCTCCATATTTAAGAAAACTTCTAGAAATTATTTGTATACACTTCAATCTATGTAAATATCAGTATGAGTACGAATGTAAGTGTTTTTATGTATGTTCGTGTGTGTGTGTGTCTGTGTGTGTGTGTGGGGGGGGTGCATATGTGTACTATATAGTATGTAAAGGTATTGTATTTTAAATGTATGAATGTGTGTATGTGAACATTGTGTGTATGTGTTGTACGATGGTGTTTGTATGATTGTGTTCGTTTGTGTTTGTGTGTGTTTGTGCACATGTGTGTGTGCGTGCTAACGTGCGTGTGCGTGCGTGCGTGCGTACGTTTGTGTATTACTCATTCCATGATCGTCCGTCCCACGCTGCCTATGCCTATGCATTCTCTTACATGTATTATTTCGTCTGGCAGGGAGCCTTGGCTCGGCAGACCGTGCCATTTCTTAATATTTTATTGTTGTTGTTTCCCTTATGTAATTGAATTATACTGGCAATAAATGTTGAACTTGAACTTGAACTGAACTTGAACTTGAACACACACACACACACGGATACACACACACACACACACACACACACTGACACAGGTGGCTGCCGCAGATCATCGATAACACTGGGGAACAATTTGAAGAAAAAAAAATTGTTGAGTTAGATTTTTGAGCTTATTTAGACTAAAATTGGCATGCTGATTCCAAATCTGTAGTCAGTTTTTTTCTAGCACGTCAAGTTTTTTCTCCTCAGCTTACCCTCCAGAGAAGCAAAATTCCACTTGTGAGCTGTAGTAAAACTTCTACACAATGGCAATTTGTTTGGCGCAGTCCCTATTGGGCATTCGGTCTGTCTTCGTGAAGAATATGGAGATGTAAAGAGTAGAAGTTAATTTTTATAAAATTGAGTTATTGCAATATGACAAACACAATTGGATCATCTGTGTTGACCTTAAAATGGTGTCCTTCCTTCTTGGTCAACAACGTGGATACACAAAGTATCCCTGCTTTCTCTGTATGTGGGATAGCAGAGCTCGAGAGAAGCATTGGGTTCAGACGAATTGGCCTCCGAGATCTGATCTTAAACCTGGAGATCCTAACATTGTACATGAGCCACTTGTTGACAGGAAGAAAATAATATTACCACCTCTACACATAAAACTAGGTCTCATGAAACAATTTGTAAAAGCATTGTCAACTGATGGCGACTGTTTGAAGTACATCTTGGCATTTCCTGGACTGTCAATTGAAAAAATCAAGGCCGGTGTGTTTGATGGTCCACAAATTCGACAGCTCATCAAAGATGAACATTTCAACGGTACTATGTCAGACCTTGAAAAGAATGCTTGGCTATCATTCAAAGACGTCGTCAAGAACTTTCTTGAAAATACACGTGCAAGTAATTACACAGAAATTGTTCAGAAACTATTGGAGAGCTACAAAGCGCTTGGTTGCAACATGAGTATTAAAGTACATTTTTTGCATAGCCATCTTGCCAACTTTCCGGAAAATCTTGGTGCTGCTAGCGACGAGCAAGGTGAACGATTTCACCAAGATTTGAAGGTTATGGAAGAACGTTACCAGGGTAGATAGGATGTGCATATGATGGCTGACTATTGTTGGAGCATCAAACGCGATAGTCCTCAAGTTGAACAATCCAGACAAAGCTACAAACGTAAATTTTTACCTTAACCTGCACACAATTATAGCCTTATCCTTTCTAAAAACATGATAATGTTAAATAAACATTATATTCATGCCTATTTCTTTCATTTTTCATTGTATGTTAACATTTGCAACTTTTTATAAAATAAGCACTGTTACTGTTATGTACATTATTTTTCATATTTTTTAAGAAAACGAAAATCCTACAGTTCAAAAACTTGACGTGATAGAGAAAAACTGAGATCAGTTTTGGATTCAGCACCCAAAAACTACTTAATAACAAGTGTCAGACCTAACTCAACAAAAATTTGTTCCCCAGTGTAATACAAACCACAAAGAAGCAGGAAAGTAGAGCGAGAGGAGGCGAAGGCAGGGTAAGGAACACTCGAAAGGAAAGAAAGGATGTGGGTTGGATCGGCGATTATTATTATAGTGGCGGTGGGGGTGGTGGTAACAAAAGTGGTGGTATAAGTGGTGGTTATAGTGGTGGTAAAGATGTTGGTATATATAGTGATGATAATGGCAACAATTATGGTGGTATAGGGATGATGGTGGTGGTGGTGGTGGTTTCGATGGTGGCAGTAACAAATGTGGTGGTGGTGGTGGAGGTAGGGATGGTGATGGTGGTGACAGAAGTGGTGGTTGTGGCAGGGAGTCGAGTTCTGGTCCCAAACAAATCTTTCATTGTAGTGCCGAAAAAAAATTGCTGAAGAATAGTACAAAATATTCAATGAACTAAATTATTAAAGGATACATGAACAACATACAAACTTATGACTTAAGGAAAGTTTTAACAACTCATATAGTCTCTTGGATCATAGGAGGATAGAGGTGTTGTTTGATTGGACCAGAATGTATGTTGTCACGCCTCGCTTCGACTCCATATTATGGTGGCATTTTTTATTACACAGTCGCACTGCTCATTCCAAAAGTTTAAAAGGACAGTTTGAACTGGTGTGTTTGCGTGTGTGAGGGGGGGGGGGCATGTATATCTATAGTACAGATGAAGGAAGGGATCCCAGATACCCATCAGTCAGCACACAACCTGCTGTAATTTTAGCGTCTTGCGTCATTATTTTACGGTAAGCAGCATGAAATTTATGTAGACAGAATTATGAAATGAAAAAATCCCAAATTGACATTATACGTCGCCATCATCAACAGAGCATCTTTGTGAGACAAATGGAAAGGCCTATATTATAGGAATTTCTTGAGCGGTGTACTTTAAGACCACTTGTGAAAACTAACTACGATTACGCAAAGCTAAATTGGATCAAGCCAGCAGGGTTAAGTATAAAGATCGCTCTTAAGTGTGAAACAATGTATGAACTATGATGTGTGTATCTGGATCTCTCTGACTGCCCACTATATATTTTATATATATATATATATAGATATATATATATATATAGAGAGAGAGAGAGAGAGAGAGAGAGAGAGAGAGAGAGAGAGAGGAGAGAGAGAGAGAAGAGAGAGAGAGAGAGAGAGAGAGAGAGAGAGAGAGAGAGATAGATAGATAGATAGATAGATAGATAGATAGAGAGATAGATAGATAGATAAATATAGATATAGGTAAAAAAAAAAATATATATATATATATATAATATATTATATATATAATATATAATATATATATATATATATATATATATATATATACTATATATATTCCGGGAATGAGGAAAGGATGATTAAGGCTGTATGCATGGTGTATGAGGCGAGCGGTGAAGGCCTTTGCCTTCACGAGTGGTATGCAAGACTTGGTGACCCACTCCATTATTGGCCTGAATGGCAAGTTACTTTATTTAAAACGCAGATATAGTTTTTTTTTTATGTATCTGTATCTTGTCATAGCAATGTGAATTGTGATGTTATCTCGTGGCGCATGGATATTTCTGGCCTTGGTTTGGCCTCATCACGTATTTCAGAACACAGCGTTTGGATAAATGAATTAGATTATTATATTTCGGGAAGCTTGAGAGCTTAGTGGATGGAATGATGAATACATTTCAATTCAGATCAGATTTTATACTCTGTCCAGTTACGAGTGATACTTAGATATACAGTAGCAGGCTGTACGGTAGATGATGTTCCCCTCAAGAACGTACCACGGTACCGGTAAGTGCGTGGCAGAAGAGGCGAAGGTGGCGACGGGGCAGCGGGGACGTAGCGATGCCCAGGGGTAAGGGTGAAATGTCACATGGGGTATGTGTCGACAGGACAGATGGAGCGGTGGTTTGTGTAAATGAGATGGTTGTGCTAAACGTGGAAAGGTGTGATGGTTCATGGCGGGGCAGGGCGGGGCGAGGCAGGGGCGGCGCCGCGGCGGGCAGGTGGACGGCGGCGATGCGGCGATGGTCAGGGGAGCGAGCGCGGCAAGGGCGAAGGTGCCTGATAGGACTCTGGGCGCCATCTATTGGCGGGAATATCATCGGCGCACCACCAAATTTCACCGAGCATGGCGGACTCACTTAACCTACCACACGTTCATAAGAGCGCAACCCATATACGTCCCCTTAATGTCTATGCGCTTGTGTTACTCTTTAGAAAAATATTTTATGGCTACTCTAAGCATGCGTAAACGGTTCGTTCTTAAACATGGTCTACGTTTTACGTGTGGAACGCTAGTATTGGTCCAGTGATTTCACTGTCTCCGTGATGAAATAAATGGGCATAATAATATTATAGGGAAGCACATGAGGTGGTTTTGGAGCCACACCGACAACATTGAACACAAATGGTGCCTTAGGCACGTCGGTCGCGAAATTATGAAGTTCACATCCTCCGAGGATTAGATATGGACGAATAATTACGCATGTATAACTTTTGTGAATTATTTCTAATGTCTTTACATTTCCAGAAATTCATGGCTTCTTAATTAATTAACACACACACAATCTATGCGGCTATGAAATATTGCCGAGGCAATCAAGTTATGATTAGTTATCGTTTGGACAGCTGTAAATCAATGTGTCTGGTTCAGATTATTGATGGCAACATTGGTGCCCAACTGAAGAAAAAACTAGTGTGTGCAATATTTCCCTCGGCTATTATTTCTCTGTACTGTTCTCTGCCATACTCGACTGCTCCTGACGTGCCTCATTCTGACGGAATCACCCATTATTTGTAATATATGTGCCGTGAGGTGGGGTGGGTGACCTGTGGTTGGGTGAGGGGAGGGTTGACGGGGGAGGACCGCCGCTGACCAACCACTCCCGCCCTCCTCGCTCCGCCCAGTCAGCGGGCCAGGCGGTACCGTCCCTCTCCTGATTGGCTAATTACCGCGCGGGCTGTGACATCATGAGGTCCAGTGGCGCCTAATGGGCAGGTCAAAGGAGGCGGAGCAACAGTAGCACAAGGGCACGGAGGGCGTCTCTTCCGTCTGCCCCGGCTCATCCAGCGACTATATACTATCCTGGCGTCCCAGTCACGGCGAAAGTTTTTCGCATCATGCAGCATTGCTATCACCGTCTATAGTGTCGCTGTCTACTGAATAGTATAGTGTTCTCACCCTAAGGATACCTGATTGGATGGAAGGAGATTGCTTTTCTTCTATAATCTATATGTGTATTCACCTCCCCCTCTCTTTAGACACATGGACCTACCCAAGGCTAAGGGAATAACACACACACACACACACACACAACACACACACACACACACACACACACACACACATTTAAAGTCTTGAGTTCCTGTTTTGAAATACTGTAGATTTTTTACTGCCTAAAATGGCCCTAAAGCCGATTCAGAAGAAAACAATATTCTATTAGTCTGTCGTGCTGTAGTTTAGTCGCTAATCACAGACCGAGTATACTTCAAATCCATGCATGGTCCTGCTTCAAGGAACCAATTTATTGGGTGTAGACGCCTGGTGATTCATTAATAAAAAAAAAATTATGATAATGACCTTCAATTATCCATAAGAGTATTGTATGGCACTATGTAAATTTCGTAATCAGCGAGAATAAAGCTATTGTGGTCGTGAAGAAAGCAGGATTCTGGTCCATATTGTGTAGGTCAGCAACGAGACACAAACATTTTATTAGCAACTATATCTAAGCACAATGGAGAGCACGATAGAAGAGCACTAAATGATTGAGGAAACAACAGCATATGGTATAATATACAGCAGGAGTTACCTAGTTCCAGTGACATTGAATTTTTACTTTGTAGTTAAGTTTATCAGATGCCGATGTTCTTATTTCCACCAAGTCCACTCCATATTCTCGCACATAGTTATTTACCATATCAAATTTGATAATCTTAGCTTTTCACGTCTTCTTGCACTATTGATACCACTTTCTTAATTACCTACACTGTCTAAGTAGCATTTACTTCCCATCTAGTCACTATTAGGGAGGGAAAATATATTTCCCAATCAACAGTAAGAGAGCTTCCTCTACACGTGAAAGACGGACTGTGAGGTATGCAGTGTTTTACGACATAAACTTAAGAGATGCGACAGTTATATCAAGAAGATGTATCAAGCAGAAGGTGACATGAGATATGAGATGACACAAGAAACGATGAGATAAGATGAATACATTAGGCTAAAGACTACTGTATATACAGTAGTCTTTGATTAGGCATAAGAGACAAGTGATACTGACAGACAAATTCCACTGGCACACTCTTACTTTTAGGGGGTAATAGGCAAATAATAGAAAATGTTGCAGAATTGTAGATTAATTTTGGAAGTGCTAATCTCCAATTTTAAGTTAGTATACGGTCCACTACCCGCGACCTCCGTCTCTCCATATCAACACACTGACCCTTTCTCTCAGTCCTCTGCTTCCTATAACAATATATTCCTATAGCTGAAGCCTATGATTTATATTTATTTTCATTACGCTTTTAAGGGGAGACTCCGGGGGGGGGGGGGGGGGGTCTAAAAAGGGAAAATAATTAAAATGCGTCATAGCAAAGAAAAGGGTGTCCTTTGTGGCGTCACGCAAGCTTGCGCCGCTGTCAGACGCATGGCGCATTTAAATGGCCTGTCGCAGTTAAATGTTCGACACACTTATTTAAATCCCTCACAGTCAGTTGATATTCTGATACTCTGTTGTTTACCTTCATATCTCTGTCAATTATGACTTATTTTTAATACGGATTTTTGCATTTTGCAGTACGACACTTTATCTAGCCTCTCGCAGCAAGCATGCAGGATTAGCCGCTAAGACCGTGAAAGGTTTACGGCAGATATAACGATATCGTTAAACGTGACCTGTTCCTGAACAGAAGTCTTCTCTACAGAGCAACCGAACGTAAGCACAACGGTATACAATATAATATATACGGTATATATACATATATATATATATATATATATATATATATATATATATATATATATATATATATATATATATATATATATATATATATATATATATATATATATATATATATTATATTAGTGTATATTATATATAATATATATATAAATATATATATATATTATTTATAATATTATACATTATATAATTTATTAGTATATATATATATATAACTATATTATATATATATATATATATATATATATGTACCGTTGTGCTTACGTTCGGTTGCTCTGTATAGATGTCCTCTGTTCAGAAACAGGTGACGTGTTGCGTTGACGTCTCTGCATGGAATCCTGTATCACACTCACTCTCAGATTTTTAGTGTGGTGGTTCATGCAGTAAAACACCAGTCACTCCCTTTTTGTAGTATAATACTGTATACTAGCAGAAGTTACCCGTAATAAGTATGATGTTTATACAGACAATTCGAGTGGCTTTGTAGTACACATAGCACCGTATTTATGACTCTTTCTCTCTATATATACCTACTCTCTCAGACCCAACCCACCTGAGAGCATTCGCTTTACTGGATAATGGCTGACACATGTATACTGCTTCTATGTATTTTGTTGATCGTTGCAGTATATATGTAAATGAAGTCACGAAGATTACGTGATGGCAGAAAAGTTGTATTGCAGACCAGTGGCATAGCTAGGTATCTATCAATGGGGGGGTACCTGGGGGGAAAGCTGCTGTGTATGGGGGGACACTATGGCAAGTGGAACTCAGGGGCATTCTGAAGCCGGGCATACTATATAAGGGAATATCGTCAGGCACAGGTCCAAACAGTTTACGGCAGCCATGGCCACTGGGGGATGCACCTGGGGGGCTCCGGATTCTCATGGGGGGCATGTGGCCATGTGCCCCCCCGTAGCTACACCACTGGTTATAGATGATCTGACGTTATAAGGTTGAAATATAACGAGGCAACAGCCATTACTTTGCAGGGAAGACTAAACCTCAGATCGCACGTAAGCTCTCACTGCCTCCCTCCCTCCTTTTCCCACTAACAGTAGCGCCGCCAGGACATTTTTGTATTTAGGTACTTTCAACCAGTAATTGAGTACGAGGTTGAAAGTACTCTTGGTATTATTTTACACTAGGACCAGAATTCCGTATACACAAATATAAGTATGGTTTCTGTTTACCTTATTGGATTCAAAGAAACATTATCTCTATGAGCTTCCGTCGCAAATCATTACTTTTAGAGATAATTATATGTTGTTTATAGGGAGGAGAGAGACAAGTGTTTACGTGCGCCTCACTCTTCTTCCTCTTGTGACCTGCATCGCCTCTGTTCTTCCCCTGCCGCGAACCCTTTTTAATGCGAATTTGGCTTTAGTTCGGTTAAAACGTGGGGTTAGGTTAGATTAGATTAGGTTAGTGAGTCAAAAGCAGGGGTTAGGTTAGTTAATTTTCATATATCCTATACACTCTCCTTCCTATTAATAACATTTATTTTATATCTCCGAAAGTACAGTAGTGATTTGCGACGAAAACTCAGAGAGAGAATGTTTCTCAGAATCCATTAAGGTAAACATAAATCATACTCCCATTTGTGTAGAGAATTCTGGTCCTAGTGTAAACAATTACCGTACCCTTTTCCAATGTATTTTGATGTGTTAAGAATGATGGTCACATTCAAAATCGTCGGAAATGCATAATTTTGCAGTTATCCCCGCCTTAGGGTAGGCTACTCAACCAACGCCCATGTTATGTTAGGGAACTAGCGGGGGTCTTGGGGGGTACAGCCCCCCCGGTTGGGTCAGGTTATGTAACCAATGTCCGTGTAATGTATTAAACTGCAGTTTTACCGTTGTAGTTACTAGTTAGTTATTTAACTAGATTTTTCCAGGAATAGGTAAGTAATACCCCTAGACTTTATCGGCAATACATTTTTATGTATTTTCGGCCTTATGTAATCCCAGTGTTTTCCGGATATATTTTACGTCATCCACATAATATACTATCAGTACAAAACTAGTTTCCACTTTCCCCACACAACGGCTCCCCATGTTTGTTCTGGAGGGAGGGATAACTGCATGCAAAATGAGGCATTTCCGACGATTTTTTATGTGGCCATTTTTCCTAACACATCAAAATACATGAAAAATCAGTACTTTTGACCTCGTACTCAATTACTGCTTGAAAGTACCAAATTTACCGAAAATGTTGATTGGGGTGGCCAAGGTTGGACACAGATCTATAAGGGGTGTGGCCCGCAGGGGCGGACTGGTCATAGGGACAAACGGGACATTTCCCGTTGGGCCGCTGGGTCGTGTGGGCCGGTCTGAGGGGAAAAAAAAAATTATAAAATATAAAAAAATATTAAAAAGGCAAGTGAATAAATAAATTAAGGTAATCGTCCAGACCATTTCATCATTCCTGATTTAATGCAATCAAATCATAGCCATTAACGAGTATATCAACAATACGTCGTCACTTTTTGTATCCAGTCAGCCGTTTTTAAATAATCCGCAATCAAAATCTGCAAATTCCCCGAGTTTTCAAAACGCTCTCAAGGTTTGCAGACGCTCATGCTCAGGCTCGGTGACGTAGCATCAGGGAGGGTCCTCTTCCCGCGCTGATCAGAGAGGCACGTAAACACAGAGATAAATATAGTACTTGAAGATATTTGGGTGTTTCTGATAGATTTTTTTTGCTATATGCCACATGCATGCATCCTTTATGGGTGCAGCAAGACAGCTGTGCCTTTCGAGTAAAGTTTGCACACGGAAAGGAGTGGCGTGTGTAGGGTGATACACGCCTATAGTGTGTTGGGGCGAGCAGTTGTGTTGAGAAACGGCGCCCCTCCGTAAGACAGTGACTCAGTCCAACACCATACCAGACCAGGTGGCCCTGTTAGACAGGGACGCCAGGACTGGCAGCAGCGGTGGACCACCACGACTGTGAGGCTTTGCCTCTTAACAAGACCAAGTAAACCAAGTAAACCAGTTGTGGAGTGGGCGTGCCCTGTGGTGAGAGACCCTGTGATGGTGTGGCTGTCACACTTTCTGCCTTCCCGCCCGCATATTTTCCAACTCTATGCTGTAGTTAATGCTAGTATGTGGTTTCCGAGTAATGACGTTTGACTGTAGCTCCAAAACTAACCATAGGATTTTCTCGAAAGTAGGCTACCTTCATTGTGATTCCCACACACACATGGTTTAACCTTATTACCAATCCATGTTTTGGAGAAGTGCCAGATCCTCCTGTTGAACCTCAGGCTCTGCTAACACCTGTTCATCCACCTCGTACTGGGGCTCAAACATATAGGATCCCATGACAATCTGAGGTTCGTTTTCCTCATAGTATACGCGACCAGCGTCATTTCTTTCGGTGTCAGATTGAGAATCGTACTCTAAATCTGTCACAGCGACAGATTCACTGTCTGACACCGAAGTACAATCGCTCATCATAACATTTGCCAACAGGTGTCAGACAGAGTGTCTGCGGACGTCCCTGTTCTGACGTCATCAATAACAGTCGTAGCCCTGTTGGAGGGAAGATTTTTTTTTTCGCGCGCTTTTTACAAAAGTCGTGTTTTTACGGAAATAAGGCCTGGAAATCAATTATTTTTGGTGGATTAGGTGTTTTGAATGTACATTCAACATAATTCGGCAAAAAAAAATTGGGTCTGGACGATTACTTTAAGGAGTGAAAATGAAATATTTGAAGAATAAGGTAAAACTCAAAATAAATGAAAGAGAGAGAGAGAGAGTCACTCAGCTGAGAGAGAAAGAGGTGCCGACTGGCGAGAGATCGGAGAGATCAACAACTCACGAGTATCGTACGCGTACACTCGTACAGTCGACTCGAGTGAACTTTCAAGATTCTCAATAGAATCGTCTAAGTTGTTGTCTTCGCACTTCTTGTATTTTATATACGTTAACCTAGTATATGCTATACATGTCAATGCACATTGGGACGATACCATATTTAAAATGCATTATGGGCATCGATAAAGACTAAAGCCCCGTTCACATCTTCACGACTCTCGACGGCGACCAGTCACGACTTGCTGAGTCATCCTGTGTCGGCGCCGGTCGTCATGTGGGTGGGCGTCAGGCCCAGACCATCGCTGTCGGGTCGTGGGAGTCGTGAAACGGCGCGCGGGGGGTCCCGACTGTGTGGTGCATGCTCTATAGTAGACCTATACACTCGGGGCGGGTCTGCGCCCCAAAAAAATTACTGAAAGAGTCGGCTCCGTGCTGGGACTCGTCGCCGAAGGGTCTCAGCCTGGCGCTGACCAGTCGGGGCCGTGCTGCGACTGTGGAGCACGTGTTATTTTAGCGTGGGAAAGATCGATCTTTCCCACGCTTTCTCCCTATCGACGGAGAGAGAGAGAGGCGGAAATTTTTGAGATATGTATTGATATCATTATTATTATCGTCATCATTATCCACTACAAATAGAGCAGTCAGTAGCTTTAGTGCAGTATCTTTAAGGATATACTGCTTCCACAGTATCTTTAGTGCCTTGGCGATTATTATCACCATGTCGTAGTTAGTGTGTTCAATTAATAACATTAGGAGACACATAAGTAGTTGTGGCCTAGTCAAGGTGGGCAAGTGTGTAAACAACAGTGTGACCAAGGATATTATCTTTCTATTATCCTTGAGTGTGACCGACATCGGTGGCATGGAACTTCACTACACAAGCGAAGGTTGAAAAGTGGTATGGGGGATGGGCCAGCTGCGCTGCCAACCATCTTCACGGCGTCAGTCGCAGCACGGCTGGGAACAGTCTCCACATGACGGCAACCGTGGTTACCGTCGTGCTGCGACTGTCGTCGCATGATGGCAACCCAATATTGGCGTTTAAATTCGTTTTAGTCAGCGACTGTCCGGGACTATCGCCGACAATCGCGGAATAGTCGCCTAATTTCGGCAACCCGAGCCAACCACGCCGATTTTGGAGCTTCAGTCCCCCAAAATCGGCTGCAGCCGGCACCGACTGGATGACTCAGCAAGTCGTGACCGGTCGCCGACGCGAGTCATGGAGAAGTGAACGGGGCTTTATATGCTGCGCATTTCAACAAATAACAATTCCTTGTGGCAACAGTGGTAGGCCTGCCGTCTGCCGCTGTTGTCACACAGTCATTTGGTTATTGATTTGTAGTGCCCGTGGCGTGGGAGCACTGGGAGGTGTGTACTGTGTTGCATTGATTTCGTATTTATTATTATTTTGATCTATCAATATCTGATAGATAGCCCTAAGATGATGAGGAATTGTCAACGAATTGAGGATCAAAGCCGTATTTCAACAATTTAATTTGTGTTGTGCTGAGCCAAAGTCTTTGGCTGAGCCTGACAGTACTTTAGCAAAATTTGAAGGATAGCTATAGATATGAAAGTGTAAAATAGATATCAACTTTCAGGCTCTTATTTCTTATAACTTACTAAAATTGTGACTGGTCTACTGTAGATAACACTAAAGTCGCCAGGACAACGTTTCTTTTCGATTTACAGACGTCTGGTGGCGTTAATACTTATATTTCGATATCCATGATTTCAGGAAAGTTAGAAATAAAATGTATATTTTCAAACACCCTAACTGCGTTGGCTCTCATCGGCAAACCCCCCACCCCCCCGCCTTTCCTCCAAATGGGCTGGTCAACACCAAAAGTCCTGGGCCGAAATTAAGTCCCAGTCCGCCCCTGGGTGTGGGGTGGCCCTGGCATACCCATTAAAAATAAATGGTTGAATTTTCATTAGACCTCCGACTCAGATCTGGGGTCGCTAATGAGGTTTCATGTGTGGCCACCCCATGGATCCTCCACTGCCCACTCATTCCTCTCACTCTCTCCCACTCCTTCACTTTCTCTCTATTTAACTTACGTTGCAGAAAGTTGTTTGGCCAAAAATCATGCTCTTCCTCCTCCCAGCTGCCTGTACACGCGTCCTGCCTCCTCGCCGGCTCGCTCTCAACTGTCGCTCGTACCGGATTACTCAAGGAACTCAACACTGCTTCGAAACACTAAACCTTTATCTTTGACTAATAATTCTTAACCTGTAACGTTATCTAAGTCTTGCATGTTAGTAAATATGATTTAGTAATTGTGTTGTTATAGTTTTGCAATATTTTTTAAAAATCTTATATTGATAGAGTTCGTACTCATTAACACAGTCGCAGAGGATTGTGGGCAGGATATCATAATTTTATTAATCTTTTTTTTTTTTGCTACGTAGTTTGTGGGTTGTTTAATTAAGGACTGGATTGCTTTGTTAGCAGTGGCGTAGCTAGGTATCTATCAATGGGGGGGGGGGGGCACTAGGCAAGCGGAGCTCAAGAGGACAATCTGATGCCACATAGAAGGGCATAATCTAAGATCAAATCAGTGGTGAGTATCAGAGCATTACACATAATACGGCAGTCATGGCTAGTGGGGGGGGGGACCTGCTCCCCCGTCGCTACGCTACTGTACAGTTGCAGACCAAAGGAAGGGAAAGAGCGGTGCGGAACCCAGTCTTTGGTGGTGGATCTGTTTT
Organism: Chionoecetes opilio; assembly: GCA_016584305.1. Lineage (NCBI taxonomy): Eukaryota > Metazoa > Arthropoda > Malacostraca > Decapoda > Majidae > Chionoecetes > Chionoecetes opilio. The sequence continues at coordinate 1,011,636 of JACEEZ010001841.1, forward strand.
TATCACGCGTCCAACACTTCGTTCAGGGAAACTGAAGTGTTTGTTGGATTGTGTCTTGTTGAGAGTAGGTGTGTAGCTACTAATCATGTGTGGGTGTACAGTGTGTGTGTATATACTGTGTGTATGTGTGTGGACTGTGTGCGTGTATAATTATATATAGTATGTGTGTGTACTGTGTGTATATGAGGTATTCATTGTGTGCGTGTAGTGTGTGTGTGTACTAATTGTGTGTGCATGTAGTGCTTGTGTGTATTTATGTGCTACAGATGTATTGGGTGCGGATGCATATATAAACTGTTTTAAATCATGGATGCGGATATTCAATTTTTGTTTTTGGCGGATGCGGTAGCGAATGTCTGATGACTATATATTGTCTGATGACTGACACAGCATAGATCGTGAGAGAGAGAGAGAGAGAGAGAGAGAGAGAGAGAGAGAGAGAGAGAGAGAGAGAGAGAGAGAGAGAGAGAGAGAGAGAGAGAGAGAGAGAGAGAGAGAGAGAGAGAGGAGAGAGAGAGAGAAAAGAGAAGAAGAGAAGATGAGAAGAGAGAGAGAGAGAGAGAGAGAGAGAGTCTAGTGTAAAACCTAGAGCTTTAGCTCTAATAATACCAAATGTAGCCTACCAAGTTTAAATAAATAAATAAAAAAAAAGAAAAAAAAAAAGTGAGAAATACAACAATGATTCAATGATGTTTCTCCTTCCTCCTCCTGATATCATAATTTCAGTTTTAAAAATGACGAATAATTAGGGGAGCGAGGCCATTAATTAGAGATGATCTATTGATTTTTGTTATTCATATTTTTTTGTGGCCCTACGTGTGTGTGTGTGTGTGACCTGGGTCAAGGATTCAAGGGATTAAAAGGGGCATGTGGGAGGCAGACCGATGTCAGAGAGTCAGAACAGAGTATATATCCTCGCGGATGCAGATGCGAATTATTTTTGCACAGGAATTTGGAGTAGCTATATGAGAGCCTGCATTAACTTTCTAGGTTAATAGTCAAATAACAATAAGTAGATGAAGATTTTACTCATAGGTTAGTGTGTGTGTGCTTTCTCTCTCTCGCTCTTTTTCCTCCCTTACTCCATCACCCTCTCTCCTTTACTCTGTCTCTTCCACTTCCTCTTTCCCTCCATCTTCCTTCCCTAGAAAGCAGGCAAGCCTAAAAGTCTAGAAAAATAAGTCAGCAGGACGACAGCATCACTCACACACAAAATTTGTACAGACACGCACACCCTAGAGATGTATCGGATATGTGCATCCAAGGAACATTCGCATCCGCGCTTCGCTTATGATAAATCAGACATCTGCATCCCCTTTTGCGATGACATATATATCCACATCCGCACCACACACAGAGGATGTGGCGGATATACAACACTGTACATTACAGAACTTGCAAAGTTGAAAAGAATGGATGCATGTTTACTTAATTGTCTACTAAAATATTCTACCTTGCATTAATTTCTTTCAATTTAACATAACAATGTGTTGCATACAATGTGGGACATAATTTTAGATCGTGACTATGTAGCCTACTGTATACACTCATATACAGTCACAGTGTTCAGTTTCTTTGAGTGCAATAGAAAGTTAGCAACTTTGCTTAGTCAATATTTACTGTTTCTAATTTAATTTTTTATAATATTTTTTCAAGCATTTTTTATGCAGTTCTCATCATTACAAGCAACTTTTCTTAGTAACAGTTATTTGCAAATGAAAAAGAATGTATAGGTATGTAAGGCTTACGAGGAGGATTAGATTCGGTGGTTAAAGCGTAATGAAAAAAAAAAAAAATTAAAGGTTTCAGCTGGGAAGAGCAGAGGACTGAGAGAAAGGGTCAGTGTATTGATTTGAAGGAGAAGGTAAAGACGGGAGCATACGCTAAGCTGCGCGTGGCATTCGGTGCTCATCTCCGTGGCATTAGCCCTTAGAGCCTGTGGTGGGTGAGGACCCGTTACCCCGGGACACAGGGCTAGTGTGACTCCCGGGTTACCACAGTTACCTCCCCCAGGTTACCCTAGGTACCCATTTATCAACCCCGAAAGGAAGGAAGAACAGCTGGGTAGGCTGGTCACCGACTTGCCCTGGCACGGGATCGAACCAGGGCCCGCAAATTCGTAGCCAGGCACGCTAGCCACTGCACCATGGAGGCGACGGTATAGTGGGTATAGTGGACAATACTATATTATATACCTGGAGATCCAGAGCATTTCTTAAGCAAATCTTACTGGGCGACACAAGATAGAGGCAGTAATAGAAGAAATAAATATAAATAGAGATCAAAATTGCTATGCAGTAATAAGAATGTACTTCTGGATCTTACACACACAGACACGATGAGCCATTGCATCCCAGAAGGATTTTACGAATAAATATCTTGTCGCCCAGTAGCTTAAAAATGTCCATACTGGGCGACAGTTTTCCATCACTGGGAGACATTTTGGTCGCCCAGTTATGATGTAAAAAAATGCACTGTGGAGATCAGCACTTCCAAAATTAATCTACAATTCTGCCAAATTTCCATTTCTAGCTCATTTGCCCCTGAAAGTAAGTGTGCCAGATTGTACATGGAGAAAGGAAAAGTAATGACTTTGTGAATCATAAAACATATTTTGATGTGGAAAGCAGAATACCAGCTGGTCTACAAAAGATGATATGGGATGAGGTGCATGCAGATCATAATATATAATGGGGTTACACTCAGTGGCGTACAAGGGGGGGGGGGCATGCCGCCATGCCCCCCCCCTTTGCAAAGAATAAATAATAATTAAAAAAATTATAATATATATACTTATATCATATATATTATATCTACCTAACTATCTATCTATATCTATCTAGCACACACACACACACACCACACACACACACACACATATATATATATATATATATATATATAAAATATATATATATATAAAATTATATATATATATAATATATTATGGTGTGTGGTGTGTGTGTGTAGATAGATAGATAGATATATATAGATATAGATAGTTAGGTAGATATAAATATATATAGATATACGTATATATATTATAATTTTTTTAATTATTATTTATACAATATAATATATATATATATATATATATATATATATATATATATATATATATATATATATATATATATATATATATATATATATATATATATATATATATATATATATACACACACACAAACCTCAATTTCCCGGACTAATAGGGGGGAGCACTGGTCCGGGAAACGCAACAGTCCGATTACATTATTATTTTATTTTTTTATTTTTTTTACGTCACAAAGAACTGGCCAAGGGCACAACAAAAATGGGTAACACAAAGTCCGCTTAGTTGCCAGTCCCTATAAAGAAGACAGTAAGAGAATAAAATTAAAAAAAAAACCCATTACCCACCCCCGGACGCTTATCCTACTCTAGTATTTACTGTCCGGCAACCACCAATATCAACTACCCCGCCGCGGACTTTTACGTCCGCTGAGCATGCTGCCACCTGGCGGGAGGCAGCAGAAAATGTTCAAGTCTCAAGAGACGTACCTGCACCAGGAACATTGGGGGTCAGGGGACTAACTGAGGCAGTGCAGGGGAACCGTGAGTGTCGTGTGCCCAAATGTAAACAATACGACCGCTGAGCATGCTGCCACCTGGCAGGAGGCAGCAGAAAGTGTTCAATAGTCTCAGAGATGTTCCTGCACCAGGGGCAGTGGGATTCAGGGGACTGACGGAGGCGGTGCAGGTGAACCGTGAGTGTCGTGTGCCCAAATGTAAACAATACGACCGCTGAGCATGCTGCCACCTGGCGGGAAGCGCGGACACTGACCAGGGGTGACAGGAGACGCTCGGACTGCCGGACAACTTTGACAATTTACGAACAGGACCAGGCATTTCAACGAAAAAAAAAAAAAAATAATAAAAAAAAAAAAAAAAAAAAAAATTGTCCAGGACTCTGACATATCCCTGGACCTCGGATTTTGTCCGGCAAATCCGATATCCGGGAAATCGAGGTTTGTGTGTGTGGTGTATATATATATATATATATATATATATATATATATATATATATATATATATATATATATTAGCCCCACCCTTTTCAATTTTCTGGGTACGCCACTGGTTACACTACTGAAAACCCCCACCAGATAATTTGTAAGCAAAACAAGGCCCATGAAAAATAAGCAGTTTCAATCATGATCCCTTTGCCCCTCCTCTTTGAACACTCCAACGAGGAGTGGTCACCTTCTCTCTCTCTCTCTCTCTCGTGATAACTACAATACTCTAAATGCACCTACCTTTCTGACTTATCATACCAGTAAGACGCCTTAGTCGGCGAAGGACGAGCGAGCCCGTAGAAACCCGATAGCAAGGAAATTTGTCTGCTGTCATCTAAACTCCATGTACCTTTGCCTTTTTATGCTGAAACTGTTGTTTTATATATTTGCACAAATAGGGATCAGATGGCGAAGATCGCTTGTCAATCGGAAGTGGGATTCCAAAGATATAAGCTCCTGAAAAGTGTGATGGTCGGTCGGGTCGGGTCGGCCACTTATATGTGAGAAAAATCCCGTATCCAGTGAGAACTCTCGAGCGCTTCGCACTCGCTCGTAATCACTGCTTGGGCCTTAGATCTTTGCTTCAATTTCAGATCTAGTCTCATTTGCAGATGCCAGTCTCATAATGATTACTGTCGTTGAATATATTTTCTTTACTTCCATGTTCATTGTCTTCCCTCACATCATGCACAATAATCCTACCACTTTCCACCGCCACAAAACTCTCTCTTATCTCTCCCTCCATACTGCTAGTCATCTGCAAAAAGGATAGCATTCACATATATTTTACATTATCTGTACCCAGCTCCATTCCAATAGTACCAATCATGGTTTAAATTTGCAGTATATTCATTATTGCTATTGCATTAGAAAATACAAATTGAAATAATAAATTCATTCATTTCAAAGCAATTCTTATCTTTCATATCCAATAACTACCAACACATCAGTATACGTGAGTAGTTTGTTGTATACAGCGGGGTGATTTATCATTACAGATCTACTACATCAATCATCAGTTGACTTCACGCTCTGTTTTGGTCCCTTTTATCATTACTGTTACAATGTATCATATATGCATGTCATGCTTCTCTTTTGCTTTATTATAATGAAATCCTTCATAAGTCTTCTGACACCAGTTAACATACTTCACCGGAATATGAAATCAAACGTCTGAAACAGTTTGTACATGGGTACCTACAATGCTGCCTCTCAGTGAGTGGGACAGTACTAAGTATCATGATATGTACAGTATTTTCTACACATGCCACAAAACAAGAGCTTCAAGCTTTTCTGGTTCACAGTATTTTTCTTGTTCAAAAGCACTAGATGAAGTGTTATTTTCTATTTTGCAAAAATATATTATTTAAGTCTTGACAAAATGAGACATAATTTAAGTCCATCAATCTCTTTTTGTCGGAATTACTAAGTAAGTATATTATAATAGAGTTCAGTGATCCATTGACAAAGAAACTTGAAAAACTTATGTATATACTTCATGAATATGGTCATGTATATTCAAACTAAACATTTATATTCTCCTGTATTACCATTATATCACTAACTACCCTCATAGGCTAGGAATCTTGGGCATCTTGCTGGTACTCCCTTCTCCTTGGGAAATAAACTGAGTGATATGAGACTATATATACAATTGCTACATCAAGCCAATAATCATCTGCAGTTATCTCTAGGAATTCAAGATAATCTAATATTATAGCAGCATACATAATGTTATTTACTTCTGTTAATGTCGCAACAGCTGAGTGAAGTCTAACCTTAAGTCTAACCCTCCATAATGGCAATATGGAGAGGTATGAGGCAGCCATTCACTGAGGCACTGCAAAGAAGCACATGATATAGAATTTGCACAAGTGAATGGCGGGGGTCAACATGTACTTTAAAATGCTTTAAAATCAAATTTATTGTTAAAACACTATAAACCATGACAAAAAAAAAAATATTGCAATGAAAAGGCATGAATAAGGAAAGAGTTTTTTTGTGATGAAAGCAACATGTTAAAAAAAAATCTTACCATGGTGATTGCCCAGCCTATGAGGTTCAATTAAATCAATTACAAAAAACACATTATGAAGGGAGAATGAAATGCAGCTCTTACCAAAATTGATGCTATGCACTGTGGTTTAGTTGTGACTTCAGAAGATGTCATCATCATACGCCACCAGATCCCTCTTGTCCTTATGTGAGCCTTTCTGTGAGTGACTTGCAGCTGAAATACATAGGCAGCTTTTACATTATCAATATAAGAAATGTAATTACTGTAGCACCATCCTCTATATTATTTAGCTGCACCTCCATCAAAATTACACACACACACACACACACACAAGAAGCACAGACATAGACATAGCCTTCACTCATGTGCCACGGATCTGTCCAATTCCATGACTAGCCAGTCATCGTCATATGAAATTGTTTATGCAGAAATATCTCATTAGTTCTGATTTAGTGTCACCAGCCCTCACCTTCCCCTGCTTTATCACTGCCTGTACATTCATTCTTAAAACCCCTTTTTAAATATTTTAGTTTTCACATTTACAGAGGTAAGCCTATTTTCCTTACCGATGGTGGACCAAGTGGCTGAAGAAGAAGCATCATTGATAGGATCGATGACGGGTTGGCGGCGAGCAAGCGACACTTTGAGCTGGATGCCAGATACCATGCTGCCATTCATCTGGGTGGGGAAACAGGAGGTTAATTTTCAACTTAAACAAGCTTTGCTGATCTGACGAAAAAATCACTTTATAATATCATCTATGCATATAGATCTTACTATGAATCTATGGTCAGAAGTATCTACTTATCATCAATATCTAAAGCGATGCCATAAAAAACATTAATGGTCCAATGGGGAGCTATTTTACCATGTTTGTGCTTCCGTGTAAAGCATTGCATATAATAATTTGTAATTTCTTTTTCCCCTACAAGAAAGGTGACATTAAAGAGGCAGAAAACAATGATAAGCAACAATAATAAATAAATATCAAAATTAAATATACAAAAGACAAAACGTCTTTTCAATTTCTTCCTCAATTTACTGAAGTGGAAGGGCAGCTTGAAGCCTATAGTGTTTCCCTCGGGACCCTGTGATCATCCAGGCTCCTGTGATAGGGAATCATGTTATGTCATGGGATTCAATAACACAAGCACGTCAGCTGAGATCTTGATAGTTGGCGGAATCAGATAGTCGTTGTTATGTTTGTTTACCAAGTCTCTCAAGGCAGGAGCAGTGCAAGGTTCCTTTGCCATACATACACTGTGCATTATGCAGTCTTAATTTTTTTTAATGGGAAATAGTGGGATTTCCTTAGGCCTAACTCAAAGGAAACTTTTAAATAACGTGAAAATGCGCCAAGCCTTACTACTGCTCACTCAGCAGAGCACTCAGAAGACTGGATGGGTCCATGCGGATGTCTGTCCGGAATGCAACACAGCATCCCACACTATCAAACTTATTATAAAAGACGACACTGCACATAATCACACACGCCAGCAACACAACACACACTGCATGAAGGCCCTGTGGGAAAACCCAGTCTAGGCCATGGCCTATCTTAGGAGCTCGGGCCTGTTCAGCCAGGCAGCCTGAGGAACAACAACAACTTCTCACCCCCACCACATCATCCATAACACCCTCAATTTGTTTCCTATGAGAGTCTGCCTTATGATATCCTGCATCTCAATTTGTGGACTATTTATTTGAAATAACTACAATGCTAAAGAATAACAAAAGATTATGCTGATGTTGAAAAATAAATAAATAAAAACTAAATTATTTTCCCCCTAAAGTTAGTCTTGACAGGAGAGGTGCATCTTATACACTGAAAATTTGGTAAGTATTTCATAAAAGCACAAATTAAGCCGAAAATGCCATTTGATCAAATGCTTTTCTTTCGTTATTCTATTATTAAATTTTAACTATTGTCAAACAAGACCCTAAACACATGGAGGAGGCGAGCTGCAGTAAAGAATTAATTTCACTCAGGGAGCCTTTTACTTTTCATACAGTTAGACCAAAACTCTATCTTTCTTAACTAACACTGAACAGAAAGGGAAGCCTAAAATATACTATACATTATGCAAATATACTGCAACAATATAACTATACTTACATCAGCAATAGCTTTCTCAGCTGATTCGACTTTATCAAATGTTACGAAGCCGCAACTGTAAAAGAAACTTATATTAATTTCAAACAAATAAAGTCATTACTTTTAAATACAAATTGCATGAATTACTAAGGCATGTACAACAGTTATATGATGCTTTTTAAAGAGGTTCCTTCTGTGTGAATTAAAGAGCAACAGAAAGGTTATGGATGAGATAGGTTCCACAGCGACATGGAGTCACAGCTGATATGATGAAACATATATATTTTTTGTAGATTATATGGATCCAGTAAATATTTAAGCTTGAAAAAAAGTATAAGGCATTGCTGGGTTAAGAGCCATTACTTTATCAGTGTATACAGCTATGTGAGGGTAAAAGACTTAACCCTTTCACGCACGAAAAGTTTAATAAGTTTTTCCGTCCACTGCAACATCCGTCTTATGCTCCCTAAGGGGCCCCGCGAAATGGCCAGACTGTGCGGCGAATTATTTTTTTATGTTATCAATTTCACCAACGTGTATTCTTTTTTCCTGGCATTATTATATATCATTGGTTTTGCAAGAGATTATTCTGCCTTATGAAAGAAAAAAATAACAAGAAATGCAAATAAATAGCGGAATTTACCGACTCTGAAAAAATATTGAGTAAAGAGAAATAAGAAATACTTACGTTCACCACTTTGTAGCTCGAAACTTCCCGAGTCAACTTTTTATGGTTTATATGCCAATAAAAGCGGATTTTTATGAGGATTCCAACACTACCATTATACTTTTCATATGGCCATTATGGCCAGCTCGGGATACGTTTTAAAGGGACGACAATCCGCGCGCACAGGCTGCTTGCTGAGTGGAAACTGACACACAAACCCTTATCCTTTCACATCCACTCACACGAGAGTTGACAATTAGTTTATTTTATAGGTCTAGGTTGGATCTTTGACGCAGAAAATTTTGATGCAATTCTGATAAATACTTTATTTTGGGCGAATTTTTAACTTGTTTTTTTGACGCAATTCGCGTCAAAAGCTCAGATTACAGATGGACCCGTTTTGACATGATTGCGTCACCGTGCGTGAAAGGGTTAATAGAAAATAAACTGACATCAGGAAAAAAAAAGTTGTTAACCCGTTGAGGCCCAGAACGTAATTTCCACTGTAATTTGGCTATCATCAGACAATTTTTAGTGAATATAAGCAATATTTTATAGATATGACCTATTTAGTATCCCTGTCGACTAACTAATTACGTATATTCAGTTACTTTTCGTAATTTTATGGCTAACAACAGACAATTTTTTTTTATGGCAAAGGAAAGATCTGGGCGTGAAGGGGTTAAATGATTGTTTGATGAAAAATCTAGTTGGAGGACGTCGGCCATGAAGACCCAAGACAACCTGGAGAAGCTGTGTGCCGAAAGACATGAAAAGACTGGGCATTTCAGGAGACATGAACACAACAGAAGGGAATGGAAAAGAGTCATCACCCCTCCAAGGCTCCAATACCAGTGTGAAGGCCGGAAAAAAAGGACGTTAATGATGATGATGATATTGATGATGACACATGGATTTCAATGTATGGTAGAATGAACAAATTTTTTAAGAATGCGGTCCTGAAACCTCTTACTGCTGTTCCAACACCCATGACTGTATATATGAAACAACTTAATAATAATAATAAATACATCATTCAGTCTTTTTAAATCCCCATATAGGTAATTCATGTTCTTCACATGATAACAATATTGTAAAAATATCTTTTAAAAAACTCCCCTTTTCTAATTCTGGTGCTTTGTTTCAGGTGTGCATGAAATGAATAATGTAGTACCATTACATACAAACGTTTAGATAAAAAAAAGTTAAAAAACTTACTTTTTTTCAATTTCCATATTGACATTGACAATATTCCCAAAAGTCTTGAAGGCCTTCTTGAGCACTTCCTCTGATATATGATACCCATAGACATAGATGGTGTGTCCCTGTCTTGGCTTGCCATCTGATCCTCGGCCATCTCTAGTAAATTCTCCTCGCTCTTCTCGGTCTCGTGCTGATACAAAACTGTCATACAAGTTTTGCTGCAACAAGAGATTCATATTATGAATAGAAGCACATTAATATTATTAATATATCACCTATGTACATTTCCATTGAAGCTTCCAATGGAATTTCTCTTCTAAATAAGTCCCTCCTCAATATCGGGGTAGCCACAGAGCAAAAATGAAAAAACGGAAGATATAAAGGTAAAAAAAAGAGAAGAGAGAGACAGAGAGAGAGAGAAGGCAAGAGATGAACTGAGAGAGAGAGACACAGACATGCAGAGAGAGCTAAGATGAGAGATTGACGTTAGAGAGAAGAGAAAAGGGAGGAGGGAGGGAGAAGAAGAGAGAGAGATGAGAGATGAGAGAAAAAGGAAGATAAGAGTAAGGAAGAAGAGAAAGAGAGAGAGAGAGAGAGAGAGAGAGAGAGAGAGAGAGAGAGAGAGAGAGAGAGAGAGAGAGAGAGAGAGAGAGAGAGAGAGAGGAGAGAGAGAGAGAGAGAGAGAGAGAGAGAGAGAGAGAGAGAGAGAGAGAGAGAGAGAGAGAGAGAGAGAGAGAGAGGAGAGAGAGAGAGAGAGAGAGAGAGAGAGAAAGTATACGAGAGAAACAAGATAAAGGAAAGTGATGCTTATAAATGAAGGAAAAAAAGAGATGGGAAAAAAGGTAGGAAAAAAAATTGGAGAGAAAGAAATAGAAAGAGGGAGGGAGGGAACAGACCCATTACATTGCCGGCCATACTTATCAGACTCATCAAGAAAGGAAATGATCTGACACTGTTACTACAGCATTTCAAGGAGGATAAACTTTTGATGTAGTATAACACTGTCTTCAATGATACAAAATCTGAGAAATATAAATAAGAATAAACTATTTTCACTGTTTCTCCTGTGACTTCATTATTATCCGGTGTGGGGGACCTGAGACATGTAAAGAGCCCCATACTCTAAGGGTTAAAGATTAGTAATACATTTCTTAAAACTGGGAAAAAATAAAAGTAAAACATAACATATTGATGCTTCCCTCACAAAGATAAGTTAGAACACTTGATTTTTTTTTTTATTTTTTCAGATTTCTTGGGATTTCTGAAAATTTAGAGTGACAACCTTGCTCTGTATTTGTTTAAAGTTCTATTGATTAATATAATTTTTTTTTTTCATTGATAAATTTGAGTTCGTGATGCAAAAACTGGCAAACACATGGCTTGTTTCTTCAGTTAATTTCATGAATCTCCAAGAAGCTGGTGACAAAGTATCACTTGAGAGTGAAGTAAAGCCTTCGTAACCTTACCTTGACTTTAACCCTGGACTCGTGAATTTCTTCTTCTGGATGAGTCGTGGAAAAAGGTTGATAACCTGAAGGAGCCTTGTCAGCAGCTGACAACTTCCTCTCCAAGCCCTGCATAGATAATTAAGGATCTAAATCCCTAAATTCATCGAAATCATCACTATTCATTGTGATTTTTAAAGAAAAGTTTCTAAAGAAAGAAATTCTGGAAAAGAAAAAAAAGATAAAATGTCCACTTTGATAAAAATCTATTAGAGATGATCAATTCATTTCAATTAATAAATGAAAATCGGATGATCAAGTTTTCAGATAACAAGTAGTCTACTTGAATACCATGACTCCACTTGTACTGTTTTGGTTCTGGCAGCCCTAATTTGTAGTGCTACCTTCATATCAAATTCTCACTATTTGATGAAAAATACCATCAAGATAGTTCAAAGCATTGCCTACTGTGCAATATTCTACCAAAATAGCTCCAGGAATAAAACATTCTTGAACTGCAGTACAATTACATTCCAATTTTGCTTTTTTTTTGTATACAACTGGCCTTCTCCAAAACATGCAGAGTGGCACACAACAAAAAAAATATACATTTTGTTTCATGTCAAACACCTTCCAAATACTTGGTTAATTGGCTATATGATACCAGGACCTAGCACGCCTGGCCTACCAGTCCCAAGCATCATCAAATGAACAGCCGTGATCTGGTAAGTGATTCCCGCAATTCTTTGAAAAGTAATGATGACTGGAATTCTCAGGTTATTAATGGTATTTTGGTGGATATCATTCAAAACATAAAAAAATACTGAGAATATTTTCAATGTCAAACAGTAGCAAGATATTAGAAAACCAAAACAAATGAATGAAAAGACAAGAGAGAAAATAAGATAGAAATATAGAAAACACTATGGCACAAGTGGTTCATTTACATCCTCACCAAAATATTAATGTCATGTCTCATATAAATATGACAGAAGGCTCAAGAGTGAGGACATAATTTCCCACAGCACGCTCAAGTGAAAATGTAATTACAGTTGTAGTGTTTCTTAGATCCAATAAGTCACATCCCTTACCATGGAGCGTTTGAAAGTGGTCTTCTCAGTGGCTGCCTGTGACCTTTCCGGAACCCTGATGGCTCCTGATTTGATGAGTTTTTTTGCCATTTCTTTTGCATCTTTAGCTTCCATGGGACGCTTGAGGGGAACCAGAGGCTCTGGTTCCTGTTTGGGCGCTTTGAGGGCGTGCAAAGCTTTTTTCTGTTGATATAGAGTGTTAGGTAAAAAAAAAATCAGATAATTAAAAACATATCATAATCTTTCAGAAAAATATTTTCATCCTAATAATAGCGGCATTATGAGAAACCATTCAATAATGTTTAAGGTATGGCCCCCCTGGAAAAAATAAAAATAAACAAAATACATAAATAAATAAATAAATAAAGCATTTTAGTAAACAAAACAAAAGAGATTAGGTTATTTTCAAGCACATCAAGATCTATCAATAAAAAAATTGTTTCATCCTAAAAGTAGCAGGTTACTGATTAACAAAATACTTTTGAAAATACTTTTGTCCTAAATATGGCAAGATGCTGATAAACAAAGTAATACTGGCATTTCTACAGGCAAATAGGTAATCATAGCAGAACAAAAATGTAAGTACTGTAGGTTATATCTTATAATATGGGAAAGACAGCTTCATTATGCACGTGTAAGCACGAATTCTATTCAAATGAACATGTCTTTATTTTTATCTTACATGATCATTGCAATCAATGTCAAATTATCTTTGCAAATTGACATTGAAAATAGCTTAGTTACTCCTTTGTCCCAGGTTTTGAAGATGAATTAAAAATTCTGGCGCTGATAGGTGTCTACAACAGCTGATGAAGCTAAACCTAATTGGGAGTATGGTTTCTGTCTACCTTAATGAATTCTAAGAGACTTTCTCTCATTGAGTTTCCCGTCGCAAATCAATAGTTTCAGATATAGAAAATTATTTAGGGGAGGAGGAATACGTCTGCTATGTTTACAAAATGCCGGTTAAGAATAAGGTTACCGTAGGTTAGATTAGGTTTAGGAATCAGGGGTAAATCACCATAAAACCTTTTTGATTTTCTCCTTCGAGTTTGCAAAACTAAAGGATAGATCTCTTAGAGCTTTGCAAAACTTTCGGATTTTCCCCTTACAGTTATGCAAAACTTTCGATTTTTCAGTGATTTTGGTTGTTTTCTGAGAGGTTTTATGGTTATTTCCACCCTGATTAGTATGCTTAGGTTAGATAAGTTTAGGTAAATCTGTAAATGTAAAACTGCAGGTTAGTACAATACTCCCTATTGACCAATACTCTCCTGCCATAACTGGGGTTAGGTTAGGTTAACCAAGGTTTTAATGAAACCTATAAGGTTAGGTTAGGTATACTTTGTGGTTAAGGTTAGGTTAGGTTTCATTAAAACCTTTAAGGTTAGGTTAGGTCTCATTAAAACCTTTAAGGTTAGGTTAGGTTTCATTAAAACCTTTACGGTTAGGTTAGGCCTCATTAAAACCTTTAAGGTTAGGTTAGGTTTCATTAAAACCTTTAAGGTTACGTTAGGTTTCATTAAAACCTTTAAGGTTAGGTTAGGTTTCATTAAAACCTATAATGTTAGGTTAGGTTTCATTAAAACCTATAAGGTTAGGTTAGGTTTCCTTAAAACCTTTAAGGTTAGATTAGGTTCATTAAAACCTATAAGGTTAGGTTAGGTTTCATTAAAACCAACAAGACCCTGACTAATTTTTCCCGGCCAAGTTTTAGTGCTTTTTCTGATGGAGATACAGTGTTCTTAATGGAAACGGTACCATAAAATTCGGTGATGATTTTTTAATTTTTTATGGGTTTGCGCAAAATAAAACTATCACCATTAGAAAAAGCACCTGTTGTAGGCCAGGAAAAAATAGTCGGTGTCTCTGAAAACGACCGCAAAGTCCTCCTCCATTATTACCAAACACTCAAAAACAGTGTACGAAACAACTAACAAAACCTGGGTACGAAACAACTTGTGTACGAAACTCCATGTAACCGGAGGAGAGGGGGGTAGTAGCAAAAAGAAGCATTTCCGACTGTTTACTTTGTGATTTTCGAGTGAAACACATATAAACACGTCGGAATATCATAGTTTTCACCACTTAATAGTTTATGGGGAAATACTTTGGAACTCATCCTTCCGGCTTTGACTGAAATGAACTACCGCACTGTATTGTATGCTTATTGTACTTCACATCTTAAAGGTTCCAGCGTGCGCTCAGCCTTGGTTAACCCACCGGCGCTATGAATATGAGGTGCCTCAAAAAATTCTAAGTCCAGTTAGGTTAGGTTAGGTTAGGTTAGGTATACTTTGTGGTTAAGGTTAGGTTAGGTATACTTTGTGGTTAAGGTTAGGTTAGGTTAGGTATACTTTGTGGTTAAGGTTAGGTTAGGTATACTTTGTGGTTAAGGTTAGGTTAGGTTAGGTATACTTTGTGGTTAAGGTTAGGTTAGGTTAGGTATACTTTGTGGTTAAGGTTAGGTTAGGTTAGTTTAGGTATACTTTGTGGTTAAGGTTAGGTTAGGTATACTTTGTGGTTAAGGTTAGGTATACTTTGAGGTTAAGGTAAGGTTAGGTTAGGTTAGGTATGCTTTGTGGTTAAGGTTAGGTTAGGTATACTTTGTGGTTAAGGTTAGGTTAGGTATACTTTGTGGTTAAGGTTAGGTTAGGTTAGATTTTTACATATAGTGACTTCGATGATTTTTAGGGGAGCCATAAATCACTTATATTTGCTTCCCCCACCCAAAAACCCCGTATTCCCGCCAGTTCCCCAGGCTTGTTGGCTATAGGGGGAAGAAAAAAAAGATAGGGGTGAAGGACTTCTTCCAAAATTTTACCGTTTATGGTCCTAGTGTAAAAATTTACCGCAAGTAAAAAAAGAAGTAAAGAAGTAAGGAAGAGAAAGAAATTCACAAACGAAACTTGCAGCTCCCGCCTCTAAAAACGTCTCCCTACATTTCAATTATTTACCTTTCGACGTAACTTCTGATACTTGGCTTGAAGCATCTGTTCCTCCTCGGTAAGGTTGCTGGGGAAGTGTAAGTAAACCATGATGATTCGATGAATGACGGACGTCCTACAGTCTGCTGTGTTTGTGTTGTTGTAGTTCTTAATCTTGATCTTACATGTACCTAAATTAAAAACGAGGTTGGCCTTTACAGAATTTACAGAAAAAAAGCCCAACCTCCTTTTTGAGGAAAGTAAAAGCTTTACTATGAGTGAAGTAAAGGCTTTACTTCACTCTCTCTAATAGCTTCCAATCTTCTCTCTTCTGTCGTTGTGATGTTATTCTGAAGGGGATGCCAAAAGGGAACCTGTAGCCCTTATGACAAGAGGGCAATTATTACTGTTCATGGAGGCTATGAACAGGGAGCCAATCACAGAGTTAAAGAGAAAGTTATGTAACTCTGTGGAGCCAATGCACTAATCCATAGGCATGTGCGAGACCGACAGAGCGTTATGGGCCGTTCACATCTCCACGACTCAATTCGACGACCAGTCACGACTTGCCGAGTTGTGCTGTGTCGACGCCGGTCGTCATGTGGGTTGGCGTCAGGTCCAGACCGTCGCCGTCGGGTCGTGGGAGTCTTGAAGCGGTGCGCGGGGGGTCCTGACCAAGGATATTATAAAAACTTTATACTATCCTTGGTCCTGACTGTGTGGTGCATGCTCTATACACTCGGGGCGGGTCTGCGCCTCAAAAAATAACGGAAAAAGTCGGCTCCGTGCTGGGACTCGTCGCCGAAGGGTCCGAGACTGGCGCCGACCATTCGGGGCCGCACTGCGAGCCGGCGACTGGAGCACGTGTTATTTTAGCGTGGGAAAGATCGATCTTTCCCACGTTGTCTCCCTTCCGACGGAGAGAGAGAGATAGAGAGACGAAAAGGCGGAAATGTTTTAGATATTTATTGAGATTATTATTATTATTATTGTCATCATTATCCACTATGAATAGATCGAGCAGTATCTTTAGTGCAGTATCTTTAGCGCTATACTGCTTCCACAGTATCTTTATTAGTGCCTTGGCGATTATTATCACCATGTAGTTATTGTGTTCAATTAAAAATATTTGGAGGCACATAAGTAAGCAATCACCAGGATGAAAGTGTAGCCTTCAAACTCTACATAATTGATAGGAGTAGCCGTAACAGCCCTCCCTCCTTCCCTCCCTTCCTTCCTCGCCGCGTGGAGGGGCTTGCCATATTCGGTGTCAGTTGCAGCACGGGTGGGAACAGTCACCGCACGACGGCAACTATGGTTGCCGTCATATGCTGCGACTGTCGGCGCATGACGGCAACCCAATATTGGCGGTTAAACTCGTTTTAATCCGCGACTGTCCGCGACTATCGCCGACAATCACGGACTAGTCACCGACTAGAGCTTCAGCCCCCCCAAAATCGGCTGCAGTCAGCACCGACTGGATGACTCAGCAAGTTGTGACCGGTCGCCGACGCGAGTCGTGGAGATGTGATATAAGCCCCGTTCACATCTTCACGACTCGACAGCGACAAGTCACGACTTACTGAGTCATGCTGTGTTGGCGCCGGTCGTCATGTGGCTCGGCGTCAGGTCCAGACCGTCGCCGTCGGGTCGTGGGGGTCGTGAAGGGGCGCGAGGGGGCCCTGACAGTGTGGTGCATGCTCTATATACACTCGGGGCGGGTCTGCGACTAAAAAAAATTACGGAAAAAGTCGGCTCCGTTCTGGGACTCTCGCCGAAGGGTCCAAGCCTGGCGCCGACCAGTCGGGGCCATACTGCGACCAGTCGGGGCCGTGCTGCGAATGAAGCACGTGTTATTTTAGCATGGGAAAGATCAATCTTTCCCACGCTTTCTTCCTTTCGACGGAGAGAGAGAGAGAGAGAGAGAGAGAGAGAGAGAGAGAGAGAGAGAGAGAGAGAGAGAGAGAGAGAGAGAGAGAGAGAGAGAGAGAGAGAAAGCGGAAATTTTTGAGATATTTATTGATATTATTATTATTACTATCGTCATCATTATCCACTATAAATAGAGCAGTATCTTTAACGCTATACTGCTTCCACAATATCTTTAGTGCCTTGGCGATTGTTATCACCATGTCGATCGTAGTTATTGTGTTCAATTAATAACATTAGGAGGCACGTACTACATAAGTGTTTGTGGCGTAGTTAAGGTGGGCAAGTGTGTGGACAACAGTGTGGCCGACATCGGTGGCGTGGACACAAGCGAAGGTTGAAAAGTGGTGTGGGGGATGGGCCAGAGCGCTGCCCACATTTACAACCAATCGGCGTCAGTCGCAGCACGGCTGGGAACAGTTGCAGCATGACGGCAACCGTGGGTTTGCATCGTGCTGCAACTGTCGGCAAATGTCGCCACATGACGCCAACTCAAAGTTGACCTTTAAATTTTTAAATACCCCTATAGTTTGCGACTATCGGCGACAATTGCAGACTAGTCGCTGATTACTCGCCTAACTATGGCAAACCGTCTGCTAACCACACTGACTACGGTCGGTGGAGGGGCTTGCCATATCTGGTGTCAGTCGCAGCACGGCTGGGAACAGTCGCCGCATGACGGCAACAACTGTGGTTGCCGTCGTGCTGTGACTGTCGGCAACTGTCGTCGCATGACGGCAACCCAATGTTGGCGGTTAAATTAGTTTTCGCCTGCGCCTGTCCGCGACGATCGCCGACAATCGCAGACTAGTCGCCGACTATTCGCCTAACTACGGCAACCCGAGGCAACCACGTCAATTTTGGAGCTTCAGCCCCCCCCAAAATCAGCTGCAGTCGGCACCGACTGGATGACTCAGCAGGTCGTGACCGGTCGCCGACGCGGGTCGTGGAGATGTGAACGGGCCTTTAGAATTCGCGTCATCCACAAGCGGGCACGGTACCATTAGACCAAACTGGTAGCCTATACCGCTTGGCCAGTGGTTTTCTAGTTACAACATTACAGTGTTCCAGCTCTGCGGAAGAGAAAATCGCCACCCAGGTTCCATCTTACCAACTTTCTCATGCTAGTGCCCTTTTATGTTTGTACCATGCTAGTTTTTTCTTTCGATCCAATTAATTCATGAGAGAAAGAGAGAGAGAGAGAGAGAGAGAGAGAGAGAGAGAGAGAGAGAGAGGAGAGAGAGAGAGAGAGAGAGAGAGAGAGAGAGAGAGAGAGAAAAAAAAAATTGGTGTTCAAGGATAAAGTGCACAGGTCGGACCAAATAGACTGTTGTTATGACAAAAATTATAAATAGATATCTGAGAAAAGAGAGACAAATAAAAAGTGTCACATTATAAGCAATCATAGACAAATGAAAAGGACTGAGGGCTGAACCTCGGCAAAGTATGTCTACTACTACTGTTACTGCTACTATTACCAATGTAATACAATGCTACTGACACAGTAGCTACATCATAAGAATAAGGAAAAAGTAGTACACTAAACATATCGATAACTATATAACGTATACTACTACCGGAAATGGCGGCATATAAGTCGACCCCAAGATTATTAGCTCAAGATTACGGGTTAGGCCTATACTTGCCGTATAAATCAGCCCCAAAAATACGGTAGGCTACTGGTAGGCCAAAGCTTGAATGTGGATAGGCTACGGTACAGTATACGGTAACCTGTCGCAAAAACATATAACACCACACCACTTATATGAAGATATGAATCTTTGCTATAGGTCCCCGCCTCTTGTTTTCACTTGAAAAACACCATAAGCCATGTTTTGGTCGTCCAAGCACCATCTTGGATACGAAGACCGTTTTTTGTCGCGATTGGTTTCTGCGACAAAAACACAAACTTGGTAGGAGCCGAAATAATAATCAACACAAAACATTGCAAACAATATCACAAAGTAGTATAACACACATTTCAGCAAGTGTTATCACTTTGAGGTGAATACTGAAGGTATATTATCAAGGTTATGATAAACAATAACAACACTACGCCGAAAGGGTAACCAGCAGTCAGGACTTCCCAGAAGCACTGAAAATATAGCCAGGATGGGGCCTGTGTTTCTCTTGCCTACATAATTACCTTCTGTGTCATGTGTGGTGACGATGAGTGACAATATACATCCAGTCCAGTCTCTTCAGATATATTATATATGATAAACAACATCCCGCGCATCTCCAAAAAAGTAGCTGAAAACGTCTGAGTTATTTTAATGCCACAAATTCATCTCTCTTGATATATGTGGTGACCATGAGTGTCATTATTCTTACTATCCTGCCTGATATGGTGTGTGTGCAACCAAAGCTGGGCACCGCACCTTTTTTTCAGGTTCCGCACCCCGCACCTTCGCAACCTTTAGGCGGGGGTTCCGCATTCCGCACCTCCGCAACTTTTGGCCTTTTGAGGTTCCGCAACTGTAGTTCCGCACCTCTGCACCTATTTCAAAGGTCCGCACCAGTAGCGGAACTAGGTCCGCAACCCAATTTTTTGTTTACAAGAATCACAATCACTTTCCCATCTTCTACTCGTCGCAAAAAGTCCACTCTACCACTGACTCTCTCTGCGCGCACAAAAACACCCCACTCTACCACTGACACAACTTAACTGACAGTAGTTCATCATTCCACAGTTGTCTGTCAAGCGCCCACTGGGCCACGTCATCGATGACGTAAGTCACGTAACCATGACGTCATAGCTATGACTTTGCGTTGAAAAACTATTCACCGTTATGTTTGAACATATACACGTTTCTTTACATTTATGTACAACTAATCAATAAAATTTATGTTATAGATTACTAAGATTAGCCGCTTCAATTTATGTTATAGCTGCTTTGCCTGCGGCTACAGTCGTCTTCGTCTTTTTTTTAAAGTAGCGGTAGCGGACCTTAAAGTAATCGTCCAGACCATTTCATCATTCCTGATTTTATGTAGTTAGAGTATAGCCATTATCGAGTGTATCAAAAATATGTTGTCACTTTTTGCATCCAGTCAGCCGTTTTTGAATAATCTGCAATCAAAATCTGTAAACTCTCCGAGCTTCGAAAACGCTGCTGGCAACTGGCAGACGATGCGCCATGGCTCGGTGACGTAACAGGAGGAAGGCCTCCTCTCCCCGCGCTGATCAGAAACACGTAAACACAAGAGATAAATATAGTACTTGAAGATTTTTGGGTGTTTCTGATAGATTTTTTTTGCGATATGCCACATGCATGCATCCTTTATGGGTGCAGCAAGACAGCTGTGCCTTTCTAGAAAAGTTTGCATACGTTTCCGACTGATACAACAACGTTAAATGTGTTGAAAAGATTAGTGCGGCGGACTAGGGCAGATTGGAACGGGAAGTTGAAATTTGCAAGGATTTGTAGTGATACACTCACCACACACACACACACACACACACACACACTCACTGGATGCTGTTGTGTTGCTGTGTGTCACCACCATCACTATCACCAATTGTTGTGTGTAAGGGGGTTGTTGTGTGTAAGGGTGTTGTGTGTAAGGGGTTGTTGTGTGTAAGAGGTTGTTGTGTGTAAGGGGGTTGTTGTGTGTAAGGGGTTGTGTGTGTAAGGGGTTGTTGTGTGTAAGGGGGTTGTTGTGTGTAAGGGTTGTGTGTGTAAGGGGTTGTTGTGTGTAAGGGGTTGTTGTGTGTAAGGGGTTGTGTGTGTAAGGGGTTGTTGTGTGTAAGGGGTTGTTGTGTGTAAGGGGTTGTTGTGTAATTAAAGGGGTTGTGTGTTGTAAGGGTTGTGTGTGTAAAGGGTTGTTGTGTGTAAGGTTGTTGTGTTGTTGTGTGTGTAAGGGGTTTGTGTGTAAGGGTTGTTGTGTGTAAGGGGTTGTTGTGTGTAAGGGGTTGTGTGTGTAAGGGGTTGTTGTGTGTAAGGGGTTGTTGTGTGTAAGGGTTGTTGTGTGTAAGGGTTGTTTGTGTAGGGTTGTGTGTGTAAGGGGTTGTTGTGTGTAAGGGGGTTGTTGTGTGTAAGGGGTTGTTGTTGCCGCTAACATCTGTTCGTCCGCCTCGTATTCTGGTTCAAACATATAGGGTTGGGTTCCCATCACAATCTGAGGTTCGTTTTCCTCATAGTATACACGTGCAGCGTCATTTATTTCGGTCTCAAATTGAGCATCGTACTCTAGATCTGTCACAGCGACAGATTCACTGTCTGACACCGAAGTACAATCGCTCATCATACCATTTGCCGACAGGTGTCAGACAGATGTTTACATTGGAGCGTTCCTCCTCTGACATCATCAATAACATTCGTAGCCCTATTGGAGGGAAGAATTTTTTTTCCCGTGCACTTTTTACAAAAGTCGTGTTTTTACGGAAATAAGGCCTGGAAATCAATTATTTTTTGGTGGATTAGGTGTTTTGAATGTTCATTCAACATAATTAGGCAAAAAAAAAATGGGTCTGGACGATTACTTTAATTTTGAGTGGTCTGCAACTTTTTGAGCAACGGGTTCTGCAACTAACGGTCTGCAACCAAATGGCGGTTCCGCAAGTTGCGGAGGTGCGGACCAAAGTTGTGGACCGCCCAGCTCTGTGTGCGACTGTAGGCATGCACATTTCTTTATTATTTACGTTGTACAAGGAACTGTGACTATTTTTTTCTGGTGAGTTTTGACGTGTTTTTAATTAATCTGCTAACCATCTGTGGCAATCAAATTATTATTTTTTTTTTTTGGGGGGGGAGGGGGGTAAAGGTTAGGTATAGCTTAGGTATAGCTTATGTTAGGTAAAGGTTATGTTATATTAGGTAAAGGTTATGTTATGTTAGGTAAATGTTAGGTTAGGTCATAGACAACTGTAAATCTGGACTGCGCACGGAATATCGGCCTGTTGCACAAGGGCCTGAAGTCGGAGGGCCGCTCGGATTCATATATATATATATATATATATATATATATATATATATATATATATATATATATTATATATATATATATATAATATATATATATATATATATATAATACGGATCATATAGACTGGTTTATCAGTATATATGCTATACTGTAATCTTCGTAAATGTTTGTTCTATAATATTATCAAATAAAAAACAGTAAAACATGCTAAAGAAATGCCATTACGAGACTCTGAAGAAATATGCATGAACTTAATATTAACTTCAACTCTTCGCCATTTAAAACTTTGCGAGTCAACTTTTATCATGAAGGGTATCAATAGAAGCGCAATTTTATTAGCTTTCCATTGATATATTTAGTTTTCTGATCAATGAATTAGAACCATGCATAAATTAGCGTTAAATAAATAAATAAAATCATCAATCGGGTAATTTTCCCGATTGATGGGTTATTTATTTAGTTAACGCTAATTTATACATGGTGCTAATTAATTTATCAGAAAACTAAATATACGAGTAAATAAATAACATCATCATCATCTTAATGAATCTCTTATTCTCTGCTAACGCTTGATTTGAACAGGTCCCACAAATAAATCGGAAATGCCATGCAAAAGTATTTTTGTCTTTTTCTTTTGGTTCATGTATAGGCTACAAACAAGTTAAAGACGTGTGATCAAATAACTGTTTTATTCAATGAATTTCTGCAATTATTTTTTGCTCAACCTCATTTTAATTGTATGAAATACTTAAGTGATGCTGACAGTTTACATTAATAGCAGGCATTACTATACTTCTATATATCCTTAAAAAAAAGTTATATTACAATATTTACACTGCTATTGAAAGAAAACTATTCAGAAACTTAGATGAACAAATTTGTACATACCTGAGGCTATTGCTACATGTGATTATACTGGAATTCAACTGAAGCACCAAATATCACAAGCTTCACAGATCACAAAGCAAGGCATTATAGCTGTGAAACCATATATACTTTTTCTTATAGTTCTATATTACAGTATGGGCTTAAGTATGGTTATACATGTATGCCAAAATTTCATTATTGAGCAATGTAACTTATCATGGTAAGTAGCTGAGAGTATATATATATATATATATATATATATATTTGCCTGGTACTAGGGTGGTTCAAGGGTTTGAAACAAAACCTTCTCAATTTTGAAAACCCCACCTTAAATATTGTCATTCAGGTATAAAACATGTTCATTCAGTCTACGACATCAACCCCAGACGTAGATGGATGTGCTACATCCAGCGTTTCCTTCACAGTATATATCAATCAACCCATTTAAACACTAAGTAACATATCATACATTATGAGCAACCCGCCAAATTCTGCCAAATGTGTTAAGTAGAAATTAATGAAATATGAACACACTTCTGAGAACCATATTCAGTCAATCAAGTCACCAAAAAGTGACACATGTATCTTTAAGTACATACATAATTTCAAAATATTATATACAAACGTATGCAAAAATATTCACATACATATTATTTGTCTATATTTTTAAAACATTCATCTCCTATAGCAAGTAGGTATTTACAAATAAAGTGTACCATATTATTAGTGATTAGTGATAACAGACATGCAAGATCTTCAGGACTGAACAAAAGTCTTTCCAGTCAAATTTTGTCAAATCACTCAGATCTAAAAGATCATGTTTGAAATAGCATACTAAACCATTATGAATTAATCTAAAAATATTATAGAATATCTATGTCATCATATGAAATTGTTAAGTTCCAACGGTGGAAAAAAGTTGGTGAACAGACGTTATAAAGGAGAGTAATAGCATATCATGTCACAGCTTATAACTGCTGCCTGAAGGTAATACATTTATGAATTTTTGATAAAGGTACCATCTATGTGAATCACAACCTGAAATGCCAATATGATAAGCTTCAAGGCCTGGGGGTATTCCTACAAAGTTAGGGAGGGGGACAACATTAGTTCTATACAACAAACCTCTTCCATTTAAGTTTCATCATCGGTCATTTCTTTCATTCCACTCTTATAATCTCACATAACATTGCACATCAGGCCAGCATTTGTTTCCCCATCTCCTTATCCACAACTCAAGCAATCAACTTCCACACCATGCTTGCTGTTTCTTATTTCCTCTCTCTAGTTACTATATAATATTGTATGTAGGCATATTTTCTTTTGTGTAGTATTATATTGTGAGTTTGTTAAATATTTTGGGAGGACTGTTCCTATTTCAATATAATATGAACTTGAAATGAATAATTATTTTTCTCATTACAGCATGCTTGCGATGATATCAGCAGATACGTTCTATGGAGCCTACTCGTATATTGGATATCTTGTAGATCGAAGGTCTTACATGGACTGAATGGGATACGTTCCTTGAGCTCTGATAAAACTGATTCATGAATACATGCGTGTTTGTTCTCTTGTAGACAGGCTTACATATCAACAAAAATGGAAAGAAAATGCAGCGTTAAATGTGTTCCACTAAATGATCGGAAGTATGGGAAGAAGGTAATGGTGTTAAGTTTGATTGCACTTTCATCCTCATACTCATATACTCATAAAGCTGTGATGCAATTTACCACAGAATTTGCTTTGGTGAAAAGAAGTCTTCACACAAAGCTGTTAGTTTTCTTAATGCAAACCAAATAAGAATCAGTTATAGTCCTTTTATGTTGGATTTTACATGAGGCAAAATTTATAAATGCGTAGTACTGTACTGCAATAAAAAGCTTAAGAATGGTTGTACATGAAATCGAAATTTTCATCGTAAATCAAAATCGTATCCATCATGGCCACTCTTGAAAAAAAAGGAATGAATTCACATCTGTAAATAGTTTTGAGAAATGCACTTACCAGACTACAGGTTCAATATTATCCTGTGGTACACTTATGCTAAATTTCCTCTTTCTGTCAAAGGCTGTCTAGATATTTCACTCACAAATGCTATTGTATAATGAGTGGCAGTGATGCAAGCACAGCTACATTACTGAATGAATTACATATAATGAATTATAGCAGTGAGAGTACTACAGAGTGGGAAATCTAGCTAATACACAACGAATGCCACCAGTAATAATTTGGAAAACCATACACAGGAAATTTTTTATATCAAATGTTCTTCATGGATATTTCTGTCTTTGGTGTATTATGAACTGATTTTAGATTTTTAAAGCCTGCTAAATAAGCACTTTTTTTTTTTGTCTCTGGCCTGATTGTGTGTGAAGATATCAAACGTCAATGACTGAGATAACTCACAAAGCTCCTCACTTTTCATAATTTTCCTTTCACTTTAAACAGGCAATAAGCTGATGAAAATCTACAGATCTGGCATTTCTTATAATAAATTAATTTATAGCACTATGGATTTCAAAGGCACTAACCAATACTTTTTGTGGATTAATTTCTACTGATCCACATTAATACATATCACAGGCAATTACTTATGAAACAATGATATAAATTAATATAAAATGTCAGCATTCACAAAATGTATATATACAATAATTATACCCATCATCAATTTATCCTAGGCATAATTCAATTTTCAAAACTACATCAATACAATCTTGCAAGCTTTCTTACAGTAATACCTTGATGATGATGATAACAGCTACAATAACATTAATAATGATGATAATGCTGATAAAAATAACATCAACAATAATAACAGTTACTATAATGATAAATACCAAATATAATAAAAATATGATAATTAACAATATTTATAAGTTTACATGGTTTCTGGAGTCTGCAATGCTGGAAATTCAGTCATACTTAAGATAAATTCATGCCTGACTTTCTATTATGCAAAATCTTTGTACTATTGCATATCTGGAGATCTAAGAGTTATTGGTATCCTTCTAGGGCGGTAGTGACAGGGTTACAACTTTGAAAACAACTGGTAGGTATGCTACCGTAGATAACAGTTAAGTCGCCAGGACAACTTTTTTTCTGTTTACAGACGTGTGGTGGCGTTAATACTTACATTTCTACATCCATGATTTCAGGAAAGTTAGAAGGGTCTATCTGGAGAGTCTGTGTCATTTTGTGTCTTCATCTGTGTCATAGTATGGCTATAAATGAACAAATTACAAAAATATCTACAAAGTGGCTACCAACAGTGAAGTCGCCATCTAGTGTTTATTTACTGAGTGTCGTACCGCTGTCGTCGTCGCCCGAAAAAAAAACGAGTAGTGAAATTTGAAACCGTCTATACTTGCAGCTACAAAGCATAAAACAACGCTGAAACAGGGTAGATTATACAGTCATGATATAAACTACTATGTATCATCTTCAGTGGCACATAAAAATCAGTAGTAATGCTATAATTCGTAATATATGGCGCCTGGCGACATGACTGCAGGTGGCGACTTCACTGTTATCTACGGTAGGTACTTCCTATTGGTCATTTTCATTGAATATTTGAGATTTCCTCTGAACTCAACCAATAAAAAAAATCTCAGAATGAGAATAGTTGGGACTTTGAGGTTTAACCCTTACAGCTCAAGCAACGACTGTCAGCCGTCGCATATGTAAATACTGTATGTAACAGTCCCAATGACAGCTCCCAGCCATCGTCCATTCTTGATCCTATTTCCACCCTTCATAGAGCTCATATGGGTATAATAACACCAGTGATGTGTATGGATGCAGGGCAGGTATTGACTACTTTGCAACTCATCTCCCCACCTATGCTCATCAATTGCAGGTAACATGCTTCAAGGTCCGTCACTTTCTTTTGCCTTTAACTGAATCATTAGGTTTGATTATCCTTATGACCTATCAAGGATGTTTTTATCCTTTCTGAGGTTGTAGAAAGGGTCCTTAAGTCTGACAACAGCGATGATAATGCCTATGATCACTCTTCAAATGACGAATATAAGCTTGGCCACCGAGATGACAAGGCCTGATGCATCGCCCGTGACGTCACACCATGTAGATCCCACCCGCTCCGCTCCCCGTACAAGTTTACCTACCTAATATAAGGTTTATCAGTATAAAAGATATACTGCTATCTTCGGAAATGTTTGTTCTATAATATTATCAAATAAAAAATCTTAAAACACACAAAAGAAATGCCATTATGAGACTTTCAAGAAATATGCATTAACTTAAACTCTTCGCCATTTAATATTTTGCTCGCAAACTTTTTACATGGAGAATATCAATAGAAGCGGAATTTAATTAGCTTTCCATTGATATATTTTGTTTAGTCATAAATGAATGAGCAGTATGCATAAATTAGCATTAACTAAATATTAAAAATCATGAAATCGGGTAATTTCCTACCTAATATATGTTTATCAGTATAAAAGATATACTGTTATCTTTCGAAATGTTTGTTCTATAATATTATCAAATAAAAAACCGTAAAACACACAAAAAAATGCCATTATGAGACTTTCAAGAAATATGCATGAACTTAAAGCTCTTCGCCATTTAATATTTTGCGAAAAAACTTTTTACATGGAGAATGTCAATAGAAGCCGAATTTAATTAGCTTTCCATTGATATATTTCTTTTTCTGATAAATGAATTAGCAGCATGTATAAATTAGCGTTAACTAAGTAAATAACATCATGAAATAGGGTAATTTTTCCCGATTGATGAGGTTATTTATTTAGTTAACGCTAATTTATGTATGGTTCTAATTAATTTATCAGAAAAAGAAATATATCAATGGAAAGCTAATGCGATTCCGCTTCTATTGATGTTCACCATGTAAAAAGTTTTCACACAAAATATTAAATGGCAAGAGTTTAAGTTCATGCATATTTCTTGAAAGTCTCATAATGGCATTTCTTTTGTGTGTTTTACGGTTTTTTATTTGATAATATTATAGAACAAACATTTCCAAAGATAACAGTATATCTTTTATACTGATAATACGGGCGATGATTTATACGGGCGATGCATCAGGCCTTGTCATCTCGGTGGCCACGATATAAGCCTATCCTCACTTTTCTGCTAGGTGTATGGGGCACACGTGTCTACCCACTCTGCCCCTCCCCCACCACACCATTCACCCATGGATGATAATGGAGATGATTACAGGTACAAAAAAAGGAGGGTTCTCACAGGGTTCCTTCTCCATATCTCATTGGTCTATCGGGTAGAAGAGGGAATGTGTAGAGGACCCCTTGGCCTTCCTAAACCCCCAGGGAGGGTGACAGGTAGATGGCTGTGGGCCCTCCTCTACCCGATTGGAGCACATAATAGCCATGGGAGGTGATAGTAGTAAATAGTTTTTATATTACTTTATGCAATATGAATAGATTAAAGATTGAAAAATAAGCACCAAAAGAGGTTAGGTCTGGGTGGTAATGTTATTTTTATCATGAGGTTCAGCGTGTTTGTTGGAGGAAGGGAGAGAAAGAGGAGACATGATTATAGTGTTTAAGCAATGATGGAAATGGAAATTGACAGATAAGACCTGCATGTATGGGATGCAGGAGCCACAAGAAGATATAGGGAGAAACTGAGGAAGACAATATGCTTAAAGAATGTGAAGTAGTAACGTTTTTTGTACTGATATATTGATGTGTGGAATAACCTGGACAATGATATAGTAAAAGTTAAGAATACTAAAGAGTCTTAAGTAAAGATTGACCAAATGAAATGGAGAAGAAACCCCGCGAGTACAGCTCCCTTCCCGTATATCACAAATAGGTAAATAGGTAAATTCACAAACTGTGTGGATCAGTTCTCCCCCCAATTCAAAGGGACCATGCAATATAAAAGGAAATCAGTAGAATTTGTAATGATTGACATGGTCATCCAAGCAAATGTATTCAAAATATATGTAAATGGTGGTATATGGTTGTTGAATATAATTTTGTTTGCAGATGATAGTTCTGATTGCAGAAAATGAGAATGTTCTGCATAAATTTGTAAACGTGTATGATAGCAGTAGCACAGCCAAGGGGGGAAGGGTGGCCCACGGGCCTCCTCCAAAATTTTGACGTGTGTTCGAGAATAGATTGGAAATCTTAAAAAAATTATGTCAAAATATTTGTTAAATCCAGGGTGTAATACTCGGTATGTCACATGTTTGGAGAACTGAAAGAATATGCATTTCTGAGTAGAAAGTCTTCTATTGACATTACACTTTATAAGACTTACTTTACTTTATGAACGAGGGCGGACATAGCCAAGAGATGAATCAAACATTGCACGATTTGGACGGGAGGACTATTACAGTGGTTTAGAGGGAGGATGGAAGACAAGATGGGTGATTTTGCCATACATCAACGTGCATGGTGAAGTGCAATGTTTTTAAATTTCTCATGGTTATTCATTGCGCCACCCCCCGAAATATATTTCTGGCTGCGCCCCTGTATGATAGTACAGTCAAACCTCGATATAACGGACCTCGATGTAACGGACTTTGGATATAACGGACTCCATTTGCGTGATTTTTTTTCTTTCTTCCATATTAGACCGCTTATCGCCGCTCGAATTGTCAACTCAACATAATTGTATTATTTTCTCATTTTACTTTGGAATGCTTGGGTTTTAAGGAGTTTTGATGTATCACACATTAAGATATAATATTATAAGGAAGGAGCCTGTGTTGCTAGTGATTTAGTGGTAGAAGGTGTGTATTGTTTAAAATAATGACTATTAGTGTTATGGCGTGGCCGCTGCTACGTCTCCCTGTCACCTCAACACCCTAATCTAAGGTGACACGTAGTGCTACACTGACCTAAATAGTGACACGTGTATAGAACTGCACTTCAAAACCATATAATATATATAATAATGAGCATTAGTCATGATAATAAGCAATACCTTTGGAAGCCACGGCTGAATCTGGCTCGTAGTAATTTGTTTACCTTTCACTAGAGCTTGAGCTTGACTAGCTACACAGTCTGGTTGTGTTTGTGATTATTTCTCATTTATTTCACGTGTAGGAGCGGACCAAATTCAGCATGTAGTGCAAGTCACTGTTTACCTCCCAACATAGCTACACAGTCTGGTTGTGTTTGTGATTATTTCTCATGTATTTCACAATTTTTCCGTTTTTTTCATATATTTTTCCACCCTTGGGAAAATACCTTCGCTATAACGGACAATCGGCTTTAACGGACCACTCCTCCCCCCCTTTAGTCCGTTATATCGAGGTTTGACTGTATATGCAGAAGACATGCTGAGGGTGAATGTTAACAAAAGTAAGGTGATCGTATTTGAAAGGAGGAAAAGGGAAGTGCTAGATTTTGAAAGCTTGTTCGTGTGTGTGTGTGTGTGTGTGTGTGTGTGTGTGTGTGTGTGTGTGTGTGTGTGTGTGTGGTGTGTGTGTGTGTGTGTGGTGTGTGTGAATACCCCAGCATACCTATCCAGATAGTGAGGACAGAAAACAAGGCCATCAACACCCTAGTCTCACTCAGGGTGTAAATTTCCCCCCATATGAAATAAAAGTTAACCTTTTTATCCATACATTCTCTCCTTCCTCTGGGCCACAGCAGCCATCACAATGGTCTCACCCACCACTTCACATATCAAAATTACACAACCTGTCACCTTATCCCATATGATCTAGAATTATATCTCTATTCCTGGCCAAAAACAACAGAGAAGATTGTTCTATGGTATGCAACTGTCAACAGGTGTACGATGATGTTCTAAAGTCAGGAAGCAATAAGGGAATGGAGTTAGATGTCCCAGGTGGAACTCTGCCTGGAAGAGGGCGCAACATCCCTGCTGTCCCTCCGGAATATAAGCCTCCCTCATAAAACAATCCACAACACAAGGTAAAACATTCTCAAGAATGAATCCATACATGAGCATTAAGTCTTATAACTCCAAATGGACCATGTAGATTGTGCATGGCAGAGGTTTGCCATAGAAACTTGTCTCTGCACAACAGTTCACTATGCACTTCTACTATATAATTTACATAATTTTTTCCTTTGTTTCTTTATTTTTGCCCATTACTTTTTGACTTGCCTGAATTTTGCTTTTCATCCTTTCTTCATTAGATGAGCGAGTTTTTGTGGTCAAATGACAAGTGTCCTAGAAATGCGCTCATCGGATGATCATCAAAGTTATCGTGAATAGCTGGATTACATGACCTGTCTGTTTGTCTGAGTAACAATATTTTTTCGCACAAAAGTCCTTATTCCTAAACACAAGGGACGGCACAACATTAAGCAGATTACACATATACAATCAACACAATTTTTAAGCCTAAACTTTTGAAAATTTGAGACGATAATATTACAATAGGACTTAGATTTTACAGAATACTAAGAAAGAAGCCATTATAAGTAGATTTTCTTTATACAATTGGCTGCTTTCCTAACGTGTGGGGAAGCATTTATAAACAACATAATGCAGGAATCCAGCTCAATGCAAATAGGGATTAGATGCATTAACAATTAAATTTTTCTTAGTACGTATTTCAACACCCGTGGCCTCCACTAGTAGGATGGCACCCAAGAAAAGTACATAGTACTGGCCCTCACACTATATAGTCTAAAAACTTATTTAAGATCCTTTGAAAAATTCAACATAAGGCCAAGATGTTAAAGCTTAGATAAATAAGCTCTCAGTTACAGTAAGAGCACAAGCACAATGGACAAGCAGCTCACCAGTGCTGCAAACATCATCTCTTGTCAACAACAACACTTTTCACATAATGACAAATTAGGCAGTCTGCTTGTTATCCTATACCAAAGAATATCAGAAATTTCTATGTACGTATGAATCTTTATGCGATATAAAAAATGCAAGGGAGGATATGGTAAAGCAATTGATAGACATTACAGTATGTAAAACCGTCAAACTAGTAATAATATTGGTATTTCGTAACCTACGAGATCCAAAGCAGATGGAAGTTTATCATGGCGCTAGCATAAAAGCCTGTGATTTTTTCTTTTCTTTATTGCTTTCTGCTATAATTTCAGCATACTTCTTACTCATGGAGGAGCTTGTTTTTGATATTTCGTAAGCATCTTTCAAATACAGGTGATAGGAACCCAACGTGCGTTTTGCTACTGCAAGTCGCTTCTAACAATGCAGAGGCAAAATATCCAGTCAGTCTGCAACACAGTTAAGTTTGTGCTTCGCGTGGCCCGAAACCTTGGCCGGGATTGAGGGAAAATTTTTGTGATTGGGCACCACCGATTTTGAGGCCGAAACTTTGTTTTCCTGAATAGTTTTTATGTGTTTTTAATTAATCTGGGACTTGTTTTTGGCAGAAATCAATGTTTGTTTATAGTGCACCATGGGAAATTGGGGTTCAAAGTAAACAGGATGAAAAAATCTAGACGATGAGGTCAGTTAATTTGTTAGTTTTTTAAGAACATAAGAACATAAGAAAATAAGGAAGCTACAAGAGGCCGTGAGACCTACACGAGTTCGAGTTCGAGGTTTTTTAGTGTCCAATACCAAAATTATACTGAAAGAGCAGCCTCCCAGTCTCGAGGTATGGACATTTTAGGTAGATAATTTATGGTAGAATTCATTAATAATGTCTAACCTCTGAGAAGGCATTTGGGTAAAATTCCAGAGTCCTTTTCTGCCCTTAGTCATTTTTTTTTTCTCCAGATATTCACAGATCCTTTCACATACCTCTAAAACGTAATTATAAAGTGGGGGAGATATGCCCTTTCCACCCCCTAAACGACCCCCTCCTCCTAAATGTTATTAACCTAACCTCACTTCACTAATAACCTCCTAGCGAGACCTCCCCCATAAAAGATACTATCCTCCCCTCGATATAACATAGCCAACCCTGGTGAAATTCTAGAGTCCCGTCTTTGTCTCGCTAGGGAGTTATTGGTGAGGTTAGGTTAGGTTATAGTGAGTTTAGGATAGTAATATTTTTAAATCATGTCCCTTAGATAGGTCTAAGGGTGGAAGTCTGGGGATGTCCTGGAACCAATTAATAATTTTCCCTATATAAAGCCATTATTTTAAAGTTTGTGGCTAGTCTGCGGTACAAATTACTCGCGTTAGGTACCTACCTCATGTACTTTCATTCTACAAGACAGCGCGCATACATTATTTCTTGTCATGACAGATTCATTAAGTAATTTGCTTAAGATTTGGCATTTTCAAATCTGCTTAACATAGTTCTGTTTAAGCACACAAATTGCTAATGGTAAGTTCCATTTTCTTGGAATATGAGAAATATGTTACTATTACAAAGTCCTAAGTTTTTGGAAGGAAAACAAAATATAGTACTTCTACTAAATCAAATAATTTCTACATCTTTATATTTCTATGGCTTAATTTTAATAGCTATAAATCTTTGGTTTTATGATGAGTGTCAAATGCAAAAAATAGAAGAATGCTATAGCTACCCTGTCTGGCCTAGGCTTCTGCTCCCGCCTCATGCTGATGGGCTGCATGAGTGTTGCGGCAGTAGAGGTCACAGTAGAGTGGGTGGTGGTCACTCACTGCCCCGCCCCAGCCCCAGCCAGATGGGATGGCCAGGTGACTCAATCCCTCATCAACTATCCCCCAGTGTCCTGTTGAATGCAAATATAAAAATTAGCTTCTTATATTACCTTATTTATCAACATATAACATGTTCCAAAGGATAATGTACACTGGTTCTGAAGGAAAATCAGTAGCTAACTATGAAAGGGCCAATATGTTGTTTTATAATATAAAAAATCCAGCCAATGTTTTGCAATTAAGTATATGTCTCCTGAACAATATAATATCTTAAAAGTGCAGTTTTATGTAAATTTAAAATGTTCTTTTCTTGTAAATTACTGCATATACTGTATCTACATATACCTATGAAGATTTGGAGAAGATATATGAAAGGAGACATAAGTGGAAAATGGAAATCAATGAAAAGAAAATGCAAACTACTAGAGATTAGTTTGAGTTTGAGATTGAGTACAAAGAGGATAAAATGTGATTCCAAAATGGGAAGCAAGAACAATATTAAAGTTAGCAGAATAGAATTTTGAAGTAATGATTCAAGACTACTTATCACCAGAAAAATACATCAATATAATTGTTGGTGCAACAATTGATTTAAACTCCCAAATGAATGTTATAATGGCTTTTGTCTATATGGATGAGGAAATGCTAACAGTTAAATTGTGACCATAATGCACTTTAGATTAAGAAATGCCTTTGTGGTGTGGTCTCTGCACACATATAAAAGTATACAAAGAAGATTAAAAGGATACAAAGAGCGGTCACAAAAATGGTTCCCAGTCTGTCAGATTTGACAGGAAACTGTTTGTATTCATTGGAGGAAAGTAGAGAAAAAGGAGATTTGAGAGTGGTGATTAGAGCAATGATGAGAATGGAAAGAGATGACAAGGAAGACATGTATGTATGGGACGTAAGACCCACAAGAGGATATGGAAAAAAACCCTGGACAGAATGCTTGAAGGATACTGAGAAGTACAATTCTCCTTATAAGTATATTGATAAGTGGTGGTTTCTCCTATCTGAGACTTCTAACTATTTCTTACTAACATATTAATTCATTTTCTGCTTTTTAAAATTAATTATCACTACCTCAGTCTACTTTTCTTCTGCTACTATTTCATTTCTTTTTATTTTGTAGTTTTCATAGCTTTACAGCTTTTTACTGATCTCCATTTTATAAAGCCATATTCTTCATTCACATCTAGTATAAAGTGGTCAGAGATTACCCATGAATGAGGCAATAAGGTACATGACTATAGAAGTTTTCAAGTGCTCAATACTTTACCCGTATATAAAGCAGTGATGGAAGGATTCAGCCAAATGTTATCACAATAAACTGAGCTTTGCAAAAGGCTGGTCACAGTGTCTGCTGGAACTACGTTGATGTAGGTGTTTTCTCGCAGTATATTGAAAGCTGCAACAAAAACACAATGCATCAATTTTTAGTAAAGATATTACATATTGCACTTTTCTTGTGTTGCATATCTCTTCTTGAAAACAAATCAGATTCAAGATAATGAAAATGTATTTCAAATGTGTCAACATAAAACAAGTTTCCAGTAGTGGCATGCAAAATATCCTGCTATGTACAGACATCATATGACTGATTTATAGGTACTACTACATCTAAAAGAAATATCTATCTACTCATGCTACTGCAGGATATATAATGGTAGCTACATATAAGCCTATAGAAGAAAAAATAGATGATTAACTAAATAAATAAAAGATAAATGACAGCAAAATCAGCTGGCACTAACCAACATCATCTGGATTCATGCTGAAGTCCCCCAACAGAATGATATTTCTCTCCGTGACAAGCTTTTCCCTGAGGGCAGCCACAAGTGGGGCGAGTTGGGATACCTTGTGGCTGGGACTGCCTGCCTCATCTTCTCCAGAGTCAGTTATGTTACCTGGCTTATTGTTTCGGGCTAGTTTCCTTCCATTTATATGAAGATTTACCACAACAAACTCAAAATCATGAACCTGAAATACAGCAAAATTAGTAATTGATATTCACGTACCATCTTTCTTATAGTACATGATTTGAATATCACTTCAAACAAAACCCCAGAAAGAGATGAAGTAGAAAAGCATACTGTCTCTTCCCACTAATATGCATACTGATACTGATACCTGGACACTAACATCAAGGTTACTGTGATAATTATCATGCATACTAACAACCTTCAAATCAACTTCCTTCCTTCCTCTTCCTATCTCTAGAATTTAAACATTTCAATGTCACACCTGCAGTGCATCCATCACAAGGGTTTCAAAACTTTTGCATTTGTGTTGAAGTAAATGTGTATATGAATAAACTCACAATATATATGGAGAGGTAGTTAATATTAAATCAGGAAAGGTCAGGCCAAACTCAGTCTCTCGAGTATATAATTTCTTCTTAGAGGCTCAGACGTGTATTTGTAAACATCCGAGATAAGGAGTGTTGGTTTGGTCATGTATAGTATGCAAAGAGATGAGCTGGTAATTTCATTCTATTCATTGTGATGATTAGATGCACAAATGGGGTAGTGATGCAATGGTTAATCTTAGTAATGCAGTTGACCTTATTGGCAAAGTGCAATGACATGCAAATAATGTAGTCAGGGATGGGAGCTGATATTACAGCTAATATCCTGCCGTGCAACAACAAGTTCTGTTGGCTGAGTGATGTGATTGGTACGAGGATGAAGCAACAACAGTTGAGGTATGAATGTGTGTAGAAGTTCTAATAATAACTAAGCCTTTCCTCCACATAACAACAGATAGGCTGTATACTTGAGAGCGAGGCATAGGATTGGGAGGATAAGTGAAGGAATGAGAACAAAAAAACCCATTGGTTAGGCCATGTGGAGAGAAAGGAAAAGAAAAAAAGAAAAAGAAAACATATTCTGAACATGGTAGAGGTGAAGACTGTGCTCTCCTGATGAACAAATAAGCCATGGGATGAGTTATTCGAACTTTGTTAGTGGCCTCAATCATCACATAAGTGTCATTTTTATGCTTGAAAACACTTTCTGCACATACTGCATAGCTATACACAAATACAAAATAATCTTCAATCACTGGATGATTTTGAACATAAGTGCATGTTTCCTAGTGTATTCTAACCTTGAAATAGCCTAGATAGGGCTTTGTAGAGAAGGCGCTGCCATTGTTCCCCTGGATGCTGAGGAGTGACCCAGACAATAGCTGCAGGCCGTGCTGTACATTGTAGATAAAGGCTGCATACTCTGCCCCCTGCTTGGGGACCAAAAACATCAGATAAGTCTATGGTAAGGTTACTTACATTAAATATATATTTTACTGTAGTACTGTGTAACTCTTTAACTGGCAAATAATAGTCTCACTCACTTGTACCATGTTACCGACTGGTTCCTCTGACACTTGCCACCTCCACTCTCCCTTGACTCCCGGCCACTCTCGAACTCGCCTCAAGCTACTGTGGTTCAGTTCACAGCATATCTGTGTATGAGTACATTTTCATGGACATACTTTCCAAAATTTTCAGAAAAGATGTCAATCCAACTGCCCTACTGTCCACGTGAGGCAAGTTTTTAATTCTCCTATAACACTTTAGAATATTGAATTTCTTGTGTAAATCTTAATCAATTTCAGAAAGGTCAAAGATCAATGATACTAATTAATGTTTCTGCTGTGTGCCACCCTACGTGTTTGGGAGAAGGCAAAATTGTATGAAAAAAGAAAGGAAGAAAGAAAGACAAGATTAATGGTGGTGACTGGTGATGGCACCAGATTCTTCAACATTCAAAGAGAATCAAAGGATGTATATTTTTGATAAGCTATGGTACAATAATCTATATTCATTAAACTTTTTAATGAAGAAATATCATTTCATACCTTCTCGAGAACATCTTTGCTGCCAACTTCTTGAATGGCAATAAAGCTGAATCCATTTTCCAAAATAGTACGACACACCACCTCTAAAACACCAAGGTTGTAAATCTGAAAAATTGAGAAAAAAGTAAAGTAAAATATAATGCATCTAGTA
This sequence comes from Chionoecetes opilio, assembly GCA_016584305.1. Lineage (NCBI taxonomy): Eukaryota > Metazoa > Arthropoda > Malacostraca > Decapoda > Majidae > Chionoecetes > Chionoecetes opilio. The sequence continues at coordinate 1,049,430 of JACEEZ010001841.1, forward strand.
GATGTATTTCATTAACTGCATAATTATGTTCAAAAAGGTAAAAGGAGTTCATCACCTGGCTACACGCTGTTTTTATCCAATAGGCTAAGGGACGCCACCCCCCTTTTTGATAAAAATCTTTAATATTCACTCAATTTTAATGAAACTTTTACTGAACATCACTCTTAATACTAGAACTATAATGTTCAAATTTGATGTCAATTCCTAGAATAAGAATGTAGAAAAAAAAAAAATACATAAAAATGCATCGTTTACAGTATGCGACATTGACTTACTACTGAATAATAATAATTCATTATAATGGCATGAAATTTTGTCTGTTAATGCTTACTAAGTATGTCAACACATTGCATAAATTACTTTTTTAATATTATGCTTTCTATGTGTATTTTAATAGCATGATCATGAGAAAAAAATCACAAAACAAAAATGTCATGGATATAAGTAAATTATTTATTCATGTCCTAGATATTATTAAAAGTATTCTATGGAAGTTATAGAGCATTTATCACTGAAGAAAATGAGACCAGAAGGACTAAAATCAGACAAGAAATAAGGAAATTACAATGGTTTAAATGTAAATATCTTGCATTTGAGAAAACTGCTTCCGAAGTTGGGACATCAAAGCATCCTACATCGTTGCAAAAAAAAAAAAAAATTGCAACTTTTTTTTTTCTTCTTTTTTCTAGCTTCAGCTGCCTCCATACCTTCAGATACACCTTCGTAGTTCATGAAAATAAGCAATATCACCGCAAAGCGTAGAATGTAAACAAACCAGCCACTTGAGTTGCATGAACCTTTAAATCAGTTTAAATGCCTTAGAATGTGAATATTCGTGGTTAATAATACTTTGGGAAAGTGTTTACATAATGTTTGTGATTCATATGCAGCGGGAAGCTCAATTTCTATTTAAAAAAAATATTCTGCTGAAAATACTGGGAGGCGTCCCTTAAGGGAGGAATTTGTTTTTTATTACAGAATTATTTTTCTTTAAAGCCAAAGGATAAATTACTGGCAATGGTGTTAATTTGAACAAATAACAATTCTATTAAATACCCAGGCCATAGGAATGTGGTGCCCCCATCGCCCTATACACAGGTATACTGTCAACTTGGGTGGTTAACCATCTAGCCAGCTCAGAGACGGATGGCACACAGTGCGCATTTCTGTATTCCATGTGTCGCAGGACACAACTAAAAAGGGCATGAGCATAGGGTTGGAATCTCCCCCCGTGGTAGTGCCATTTCCCACCAAAACAAAAAACTGAACAATCTGCATTTTGTTATGTGCCAACTCACTTGTTTGGGAGAGGGCCAGTTGCATGAAAAACTGAAACTCACGTCTTCATAAACTCTGAGTCTGCAAGCGTATTCCTTGAACTCATATGCTTCTTAACTCCTTTTTTCTTCTTTTTAATTCAAGTTCTAAAAGACAGCAAACAATCAGGGTTCCATTCCTACCTCCCTTTACTTGGCATCCCTGATATACTTGTTGTCATACCTAGTTAGGAATATGTCAAAATTTGGCTCTGCACCTCACTTGACTAACGAATAATTTGTGTACCTTTTTCATTCACATACACTGCATTGCACTCTACCAAGACTAGTGTCTTTCTATTCTTGAGAATTTTCACATTTCCATTCATGATTTATGTAAAATTTTGTTCACCTTAGCTGTATGTAGGGGGGGATGCTCAGATAACTTGAGATCCTCACTTAACACATGCATGGTAGACTTGTCGTATATTAGGCTGACTGGCAGCATCGAGTTACATCAGCGTTCATTATACCACCATCCTCAGTTCTCATACTTTCCTTCATGCAAAGTATATAGACATGATATGTGGCACTACCTCCCTACGCTGCATGTCATCAATTGCCACTGAAGAGATGGATGGAATAAAAACACTGATTCAGAAAAATGGTTTCCTTGCACCATGAAGAATTACTAGGAACTATCAACATCTAGCAAAGGGTATCTATATTCTAAGAGATCCCCATCATTAACAGCAGCACCAGATTATCATTAGGACTTTATTGGCACCAACCCCCATGGCTCTCTGAGAAGTATCGCTTGCCATAAATAAGATTTGCCATCTGGGATACCTATGCTATAAGGAGGTTGGTAACAAAATGGTCATATCCTCACAGCAGATCCTTTGGGAAATGATGAGATAAAACTGCTTGAATATTTCAAAGCTACCATTTCATGTCAAACATTACCTCTAAAAAAATGTTTATGGACTCTGTAAGGGGATACTTTTTTCTTCTGAACCTGGACAACAAAAAAAAAAAATCTGTACACCAGAACTTATGAGCGAAAGTATCTTGCTCTGCATCAAATAAAACTATGTATGTGAAACTATAAAAGCATAGTGAATGACCTTTTCTGTTGTTAGCTGCTGCAAGTTCCAAGTTGCTACTCTTATGGCTGGCTGGCCCTGATGGCTCCCTGTGAACACTTCTTTCACAACTGGACGTTCAGATCTAAAATATAAAGAAAAGTTAATACAGTACCTGCAATTTTGAAACAGTGCAACAGTGGCACAATTATCTCTGAAGGTTAAACAATTATCACCAACACCGTCATAATCATCACTTAAAATCTGGTTCCTACTCTGAGCAAGGCAAGAATGGGAAAGGTAATCAAAAGCAGCAGCTGATCACTTCGAGAACCACCGCTGCAGAGTATGATGTGCTTCACCCTAGCAGTCCCAGCGGATGCAAGAATGAATGCTAAGGCTTACCAGCAATCAATAACACAGAATGGCTTATTTAGTACAATGGCTGATATAGAAGCAAAACATTATACTCCCCACATTCATGAGCATTTAGTTAACTGATATTTGCACAGTCCATGTGCACTATTAAGCATGTTTGTAAGATACATAGATATGGCACCAGTTAGGCACTGTATTAGGGTTAAGAATTCAGCACTGGGGAAAAAATGAACTTTAATTTTTTAGTAGAACTTCTCATTTCCAGATTTGCAAGAGAGGGCAGAAACAAAAAATTTAACAAAGCCTAAGAAACTGACATTAATAAAAGAAGTAGACAGAGTAATAAACTTGACAACAATTAGTTAAGAATAAGTAAATTCCCATACAAGCAGCAATCTTACACTCACTTTTTTTACTCAATACGTGGTAGGATACAAACTTCCTCTATCATTACTGTATCTGACACAGTTTTCAGCATGCATTAAGCAGTCTTATCAATAACATATTAACATAAACGCATTTTCTCGCCAATTCTGATGTAACTGCTAAGTATTTCAAGTAACTTTTCACATTTCCTGTTCTCTAAGGTATGCAGCACCAGACCCATCTCACAACCATCCTCTTCTTAACAAGCAGCAATCATGCACCCCATCTGCTCTATTCTTCCCTTCACCATTGACGACTCTTTCTTATCTTCACATCTGTGCTCTGGTTTTTCTTTTTCTTTTTAGCACCAATCCACCTCATGTCACATACTCCATTCGTAAAGTTATAGATTCTTTTGCAAAGTTACTTTTCCTTGATTTACATATAATCATGTCCCTTCCTTACAACAAGAAGAGGGATTGTACCATTCAGGGAGCCTCACCCACACTATATTCATCCCCTCCAAGATTTAAACCTTGAATCTCTTGGTTCAACCCAGACATGCTTACCACTACAGCATAATTTGGGATATATTAGTAAGGTTTCATTATATGTACAAATTTAGAATAAAAAGGTACCTTAAAGAGAGAAGTTCAAATATGTCTGCACTGAAATCCACTGGAGTATTCTTGGACATCCCCTTCAAGTCAAGAGATGGTTCCTCGATGTCCTCACCATTATTGTTCAGTGGCGCAGAGTACGTTCTTCTGTGACCTGAGGCAATGATCAGCAAATGTAATTTTTTGTGATAACACGCCAACATATGTTACTTACGCCACTACATAAATCACAAGAAATCCTTGGAAAAAATAAAGGGGAAAGAAAGGTTAACATTACAAAATTAATTCAGATTTCATAAAGATTACAATATTCTAAAAAACATGCCATGATAACATTCACAACGCATGAGGCAGAGGTGGACTGTGCTCTCTTATTACCACAATTGGTGCACCAGTACTTTTTTTTTTATTAGTACCACTAGTGAGGTGTGGTGAAGAATGGATGAAAAGAAGTAGTTTGAGATGCTTTGGGCACATTGAAAGGATGAAGGGAGCTAAGCTTCAGAAAAAAATCTATGTGAGTTAAATACTGGTCCCAGTAGGAGAGGAAGACCACTTGAAAGGAGGAATGATAGGGTGATGAAATATATGAATGTGAAAGACGGGACAGGGGAAGGGGGGTTCTCGAACAGGCAAGGAGGGAGTGTTTAGGAGAGGGAAAGTTTAGATAGGGAGAGTCTGAGGTTCTTCTGGCATGGCCATCCCAATAGAGACCTTCCTGAAGAGAACGATGCATTAGAGCTATGGATGGATAGATACATAGATAGATATTCTCTTTCTTTCTATGCCTCACCACAGCAATGTTGCTTTTGTTGCTGTTTCATTATGCTGCTTTCTTTGTTTTTGTTTACTTCATCTCTGAATCCATGAATTGCATACCACTTTTCCTCCTGCATACCAACTCCTTGAGATACCAACTTTACTACTTATTCTGATACCCATTGTGTTGAACTTTCATACAAAAGCAATGATGTGGTCATATCTGCACTATTTTACTTCTTTTACCGATATATTGTAGAACAGCATACGTTTCCCACATTGACTTTCTTTAGAACATCTTGAAAATTGTAATTACCACTATCTTGTGCACTTAATCAGCATTGAGTTTAGATTCATACAATATTTTTATGAACAATATAAATAACTTTTCCTGCTTACCTGTCATCCTCCCATTAAGATTTCGTGAGGACATTTTACTACAGCTCGCTACTGAGATCACGTCACTGACCGGTGGAGGGGCTAGAGGGACACTGCTCACTGTAAGGTACATCTTCAGGACACTTAGAACACGACCAGAGATCCCTTTGATTTTTATGAGGTCCTCAATGCTCTTGAAAGGACCTTTTCTTTCTCTGAAAAAGAAAAAAAAGGTAAGGGATATTTTTGGACATGCACAAGGTGAATTTTTTTTTTTTTTTTCCCTTTACGTTGAAGCCTATAGCGCCTGTAGGCTATTATGGTTTTCCTTGAGGGCTCAGGTGGTTGGCCCTGCATATTCTGGAGGGTCGTTATGGTTGGCCCTCCCACAGTTCTCTAGAACAATTCTATTATAGCATTATAATAGCGATGTATTTTCAGACCTCCATAATCACATTCATTGTCTTGGACGACTTCAATGCTACTACTGGCACTGTGAGAGATGGCTACGAGTTATGTGTTGGTCCCCATGGCTCCGGTACCAGAAACATTAACAGTGCTCTGCTTCTGAATTTTGCAAGGTCTAGAAGGTTGAGAATTGCAGGTTCTTGGTATCAGAGACCAGAGCTGCACTGCTGGACGTGGTATAGTAATGCCGGAGGGGTAGTTAAGGAGATCGACCGCGTCCTCGTTAGTACTCGTTGGAGGATCCTCCAGAACTGCAGGGTTTACCGGAGTGCTGAGTTCTTTGGAACAGATCACAGACTTGTTGTTGCTACACTTAAGCTTCATGTCAGGTCCAGAAGAATCTCAAGAGGTAACCATACTGTGTTTCATCTTGAGAAACTGAAGGACTTGACATGTGCCCATGAGTATGCAATGGCAGTCTCAAATCGGTTTGATGTGCTCGGTGCCCTCGAGGACCCTGTAGAACTGTGGGATACCTTCAAACGTGAAACTCTACAGGCTGCCAAGGAGTGTATTGGGGAGCGCCCGAGGTCAAGGCGTGGTTTTGTCTCAACGATGCTGGAGAAAATCGAGGAGTCGCGCTGCCAGGCTGGCTGGGAACCAGGACCAGCACAGGGCTCTGTCATGCCGGACTAGAACCCTCCTGGGGAGAGACAAGGAGAGGTATGTCAGGAGCCTCGCTGAGGATGTCGAGGGCCATTTGAACACTAATGACCTCCGACCCGTCTACCGAGCCCTGAAGAAGCTCCGTTCCAAGTCTCCGTCTCAGGCGAGTGCTATTCGAGCAGCAGATGGGTGCCTCGTGTCGGACATGGATGGGCAGATGGCTCGTTGGGCTGAGTACTTTGGGCAGTTGTTCACAGTGGACCCTCCAACTGAGCAGCTTCACACCACTGGGTTACAGGCAGTGGATGCCGATCCTCCCATTGACGAAACCGCACCCTCTCTTGACGAAGTCAGAGAGGCTGTAGCAAAGTTGAGGGGTGGAAAGGCAGCTGGTGTTTGTAATACAGGTTGAAGTTCCCAAACTCGGCAACCTCGGGACCAGCGCCGAACCGAGTAATGGAATTTTCCGACTTTTAGAACGTAGATATATTAAGGGGAAAAAAAGCAAAGCTTTCTTCAAAAGGTCAATTTTCTCAGAAATAGTTAACACATTGTTCTTCCTTTTCTTTTCATTTCCACCAGTAGGTGTTCCTGGACGTTTGGGAGCCATAATACCAATAACAGACCTGTAAAAGTACACAAAATAACAGTGTACACAACTCTAGTCACAACACCACTGAACAATAACAACAAACAAATCGGCGGGAGAAACCAAGCGGCCTAGTGTGGTGGCACCTAGCGGCCGACCCGGCAACTACGCGCCGTGTTTTGGAAAATCCAGAACCATAGCCGAGTTTTGGGTGTTGCCGAGTCTTGGGATGCCGAGTTTGGGAACTTCAACCTGTATCAGTGCGGAGCTCCTCAAAGCTGGGGGTGAGGCCTTGATCCGCGGGTTGCATGCTGTCCTGACTGCCGTGTGGCAATCAGGTACCATTCCTCCTGACTGGAAAAGGGGGCTGATCGTCCCTATCTGGAAAGGGAAAGGGGACCGTCAGGACTGCAACAATTACTGCGGCATTACGCTGCTCAGCGTGCCAGGCAAGGTGCTTGCCCATCTATTGCTGACACGGATCCGCAGTCATCTACTGAAGCATCAAAGACCTCAGCAGTCTGGGTTCACGCCTGGTAAGTCAACAACGAACCGTATCCTAGCGCTTTGTGTCCTGGTGGAACGCCGACGTGAGTTTCGACAGGGGATGCTTGCAGCCTATGTTAATCTCAAGAAGGCGTTTGACTCAGTGCATCGTGAGTCACTCTGGAATCTTCTGCGACTTCGTGGGATTCCTGCAAGGACTATTGGTTTGATGACTGGTCTGTACTCTGGGACTGAGAGTGCTGTGAAGTGTGGGGGAGATGTATCCAGCTTCTTTCCTGTGAATACAGGAGTGAGGCAAGGGTGCGTCCTTGCTTCATCACTTTTCAACACTTGTATGGACTGGGTATTGGGAAAAGTTGTAGATCAAAGTAATTGTGGAGCATCCCTCGGCAACACCAAGATCACTGATCTTGTTTTTACCGATGATGCAGTAATCTTTGCCGAGTCTCTGGAGGTCCTGGTGATGGCTCTCGAGATGCTGCACGGGGAGGCAAAGCCTTTGGGACTTGAGGTCTCCTAGCTTAAGACCAAGGTCCAGGTGTTTGGAGGCTTACTAAATGAAACAGTAGTCTGTTCATGCGTGCGGCGAGGACATTGAGATCTTGGAAAGTTTTACATACCTAAGTAGCGCAGTCAATGACGGTGGATCACGTCAAGAAGTCTTACGGCGGATTGGCATAGCCCACGGTGTTATGGCTCAGCAGGAGTATTTGGCGTTGTCGGTACCTGTGCAGGAGGACAAAGATCCGCATCTTCGAGTCGCTTGTGATCCCTGTCTTACTCTATGGTTGTGAGACATGGACACTAAATAGCGACTTGAAGAGACGAATCGATGCCTTTGGTAATAAGTGTCTTCGCAGAATCATGGGGTATCGCTGGGATGATTACGTGTCAAATCAGCAATTGCACCATGAGACTGAATCGAGGCCTATTACCTGCATAGTCCGTCAGCTCCAACTTCGGCTATATGGGCATGTGGCACGCTACCCTGAAACCGATCCTTCCCATCGGGTTGTATCTGTAAGAGACAATCCGGCGTGGAGGAGGCCAAGAGGGCGTCCACAACGCCCGTGGCTGGGGCAAGTTGATGTTTCTTGTCGAGAGCTGCTTGGTATGGGAAAGGAGCCTGCATGGGGACTCGCGCGTGGTGACCCCCGGGAGTGGCGTCGTAGGGTGAGCGAGGCGACGCGCCCCCCGGCGTATGCCCCCAATGATTGATTGATAGTCACATTTCATTAACATAAAACCTAACTTTCCACCCCCAAAACAATACTGTTATTATAAAAAATGACATGAGCATGGATAAAAATCATCATGTAACATACATATTGTATTGTACAATAATACATATCATAGGTGACAAATAACATAGCCTTGCACTGCACATCATGCTCAGATAAACACTGTACACACCAAAACAACACAGGATGGTCATTAACTTCCTTCGCCAACAGGAATATGAAATTATTATTGCTGAAATTGCACTAAAGGCACGAGACTTTTGATAGGCAAAGCCAAAGACTACTGTATACAGTAGTCTTTGGCAAAGCAAATGAAATCCTTCCTTCCAATATAACCTTTTATTCTCTTTATACTTCTCACTCAGTCATCTTTAAGTCTTCATCTGCTCTCTCTTACGGCCTTTACTTTTACTCTCTTCCATCACTTGTTTCACCCTCTTTTAACACTCAATATATTTACTTGTTCTTTCATTTCTCATTCACTCTGGTAGATTTCTTTCAAGTGTTTTCCTATAAGCATCTCTCTTTTCTTTCGCCGCTTCCTTAACAGTATCCGACCACCATGTATCCCCTTTCTCTTTCGCTACCACCACTTCTTTCATCTCCACTCCACTCCACTCCCTCCGTTTCATGCAACAGTACCTTTTTGAAGCTCTCAAAAATCTCAGCGTTTGCATCTTTATTTATATTATCTCACTCATCATTCAGTGATTTTGTCAAAATTCGCATATATTCAGCTCGTATTCCTTCCTCCTTGAATCTTTCAATCCTAAGCCTCTTTCTCTCTCCATTCATTCTCTTTCTATCAATTACCATCTCTATCATTATTCTCATTCTAAACTTAAGACCAATCTGACTTATAAACTAACGCAATAAAACATGCAATAAAAATCATTACTAAACATTTGTATAATAAGATTATGTTTTATATTAGTATAACTTCTTTATATATATGTGTATCAATGTATTAGTATACTTTCTTTATATTATTTGTATTAGCGTATAGCTGTTATCAGTATTAATTTATAGCAGAGAATTGCTGTACTTTTTCCATATTATTTGTATAATTATTGATATTAATAAAATATAATACTGCTAGAGATAGTCCTTGGCGTCCCAGTCAGGGCTTTACCACATCAACTCCCCTTCTGTATTCAATGTATTAAGTTTATAAATAAATAATATAAAAAAAAAAAAAAAAAAAAAAAAAAATAAAATAAATAAATAAATAAATAAATAAATAAAAAATAAAATAAAATGACAAGACGTTACACTCTTAATATGTGAAGCACAATAGATTTTAGTATAACTCTACCAGTACCATATTGTGTTCTCATCCAGCAACATCTTGATATACCTACTGATAAAAGACATTCCCCATACATACCTGTACTCTACAATGTTAGCTGCCAGCTCCTGATTCATGCCACGGATGTTCATCAGATCAAAGATGGACGCAGCGTTTACGTTGATGGCTCGGATGGGTGAGCCGTGAAGACTGCGGACACCTTGTGACTGTTGTGACCGCTGTGATCGTCCAGACTCACAGCTCGGCAGAGAATCTATACTCTGGGTTCGAGATGATGAGCGACTGCAAGATGAATATCCCACATCAAAACATGGATCATCACTTAATACAATGATGCCTTATTCTGGAAAGTAAAGTAAAGCATGGCCCTTTTCCTAATGACACAGTATTAGGTATAAAAAGTCCCTAGTTCCCTAAGAATCATATCGCCAATAAAACAGTATCAACTCAATGAAGTAAATCAGTATAATACCTGTGCCCTGACCTCCTCCCTCCCCTCCCTTGATGATTTGACCGAGTCTGAGGTGTTTGTGGGTAAGGAACTCTCTCTCTCTCTCTCTCTCGTTATGGTTTTGATGCTCATTTATTCAATTTCTATTTCATAAAAAAACAAAAAAAACAAAGGTATAACACTTGTAACATGACACTGATTGCTAACCTTGACGACCACCTCTTCACCGTGATGTCACATTTGAAGGACTGGAGGCGAGCGGCACCCACGCCAGACACCAGCGCCAGGTCCTCCACGCGACGGAACCCTCCAATGGCGGAGCGGTATTCCACTATATGTTTTGCTACACAGCGAGTCACTCCGGGAAGGATCATCAATTCCTCCTCGGCAGCTGTATTAATATTCAATAAATTTCTCTGAAAAAGAGATGAGTAATTTACAGGAAAGGAAAGTAGCGGGAGGAGTGTGGCATAATGACGAGAGACAGGAGATTGAACATAGAAAAAAAAAAAAATATGTCTAGTCTATACTTGTGTCTGTTCTTAACCCCTTCACGCCCAGATTTTTCCTTTGCTATAAAAAATTGTATGTTGTTAGCTATAAAATTACGAAAATTAACTGAATATACCAAATGTGTTAATCGACAAGGATACTAAACAGGTCATATCTATAAAATATTGCATATATTCACTAAATATTGTCTAATGGTAGCCAGATTACAATGGAATTACTCTCTGGGTCTCAAGGGGTTAAAGCTTCTTCAAAGGGGTGGCCACAACAGGTCTCCATTTACACCTATCCATGCACCTCATTCTCACATAACTTAAACATCTTATTCTTACATTCCTTCTCCCACTCACATACTCCAGCACTATGTTTTCCCATTCAATAAGGGGTCATCCTCTTGTACATCCAGCATTTAGTCTCCATTTATAGTTTCATTTTGTCATCTCACTCTCATCTATCCTCTACAACTGTCCAAACCACCATACCGGAGTGCTGCTAGGACAATGAGGAGGTTCAGACAGCAAAGATCTAGCAACTCACATGATTAAATATACTTTACTTTATATTAATTGGTATAACCAGGAGGGTCGCTAGATTTAGCTAATGTGAATTTGCTGAGTGGTATGACTCTTGGGGCAACTGTACATCAGAAATAACTTTCATGAAACTTACCTTGTAGTCATAATCATACAGATTGAATGTTGCAGATAAGTCTTTGGCTTTGTGTTTTCTGCCAAATTTATTGGACCAAGAGCTTCGCCGTGAGGATTTATGACTTGCTGCTCTTTTGAAGGGAGACTCTTGAGGTGAGACATTGGGGCTAGGTTTTGGCACTGGCATAAAGAAGAAAAAAATTAGCTTGACATGAAAAATATCCATGGGTAAACTAAATTATTTTTTCAATAGCTGGCAAATATGAGGCCAGTAAAAACGTTTCATGAGTCCCAGACACCAAACATGAGCCTCTAATACATGTACCTTGCTGATTTGGATTAGACTCAGTTGCATCACTGGTGTGAGGAGGAAGCTCCCCACTCGTACACTGTCCCATGCTGCTGAAGGAGCATAGGGATAGATAGATAGGATAGGAGTTACAGCTTTGCCTAGAATGGGTCAAAGGTAATTCTAACTTAGGTTTCAAAAGTACGTACATAACTGTCTTATTAGCTCAAGTATAGATGTACGAACATGTCTATCTCTTTGTAAATGTTTATGTTTATTTATCTAGTTATGTATTAATCCATCTAAGCATATATGCATACATGCACACAGTTGCTAATATCCTACAACAGAGTCCCAGAATAGGTAAGAAGTCCTTAACCTACGCATCACAGTATTAATACGCTTCACATTTATCTTTTATCATAGTTTGCTTTCTACACTTAGGCAAGGATGTTTCTGTTCCTCAGGCTGCCTGACTAAAAAGCCACGAACTCCTAAGATAGGCCATGGCCTGTACGGGGTTTTCCCACAGGGCCTTCATGGAGTGTATGCTGTGTTGGCGTGTGTGATTATGTGCAGTGCCGTCTTCTGTAATGTGTTTGATAGTGTGGGATGCTGTGTGGCATCTGGACAGGCACCCGCAATGGACCCATCCAGTCTCTTCTCATAGCTCAGAAGAGCCGGGTGGTGTCCACATCACAGCCTGGCCAGGTGAACTCTGTCCTCACGGGGAAGGGAGGACTCAGAAGGGTGGATGTCTGGGGACCGTGCAAGGAGGTGAGTGTTGTCCTTGAGTGATTGGATGATGTGGTGGGTAATCTGGGTATGAATATGCCTCTGAATGCAATTTTGGGGAGGACAAGGTGGAAGTGATAGAATTTTGTGTGTGATAATGTGTGCAAGGTGTTGTTTTGATGTTTCTTAGTCTGTGAGAGTGGTGTGCCATGTAGTGTAATGGGTGTTAAGGGTTTGTGGTGGCTGCGGCGAGTGTTTGAGTGCCTCTCATGTCAAGGTGGTCCTTGACCATGATGACTTTGGTTTCATAGTGTAGGTGGTCTGTATGTGTGGTAGCTGAGCATCCTGTAATGATTTTTAGGGGTTTGTTCTGTATGGATTGTAGGGTGTTGTGATGTGTCTCAATAAGGTAAGAGGCCAAGGTAGGGCTTGCATAATAAAGAACAGAAACTCTGTGGGCTAAATCGCCACAACAAAACCCTGCCCCTTCGCATGGCACTTAGGCAAGGTAATACCTAATACTTTATATCAGAGGTTTTTAACATGGGGGGCATGGGTAAATGAATTGACAAGGGGGGCGTGAGTCAAGAGAGAAAAAAAAGAGTTGGCTGAAGAAGCGAAGGGGGGGGGGGGACCATGGAGGCAAGGACCAACTACTAAAGGGAGTGTGGTGACTCACTGGGACTATTTATATTACTTACTGTCACTTTGGTTTAGCCTATGTTAGTTCATGGGCTTCTGTATCTTACTCATGAAAAAGGAAGAATTCGTTGCAAGAAATTAGGGATGTATTAAAGTCATGATGGCTTCTTTGGTAGCTATTCGTTTTACAAAAATAGGAAAAAAAGAAGAAGTAAGATATAGCTACTAACCTCCAATAGTATTCTGAAGTGTCATCAAGATGCTGTAGGGATGATTTGCTTGGATGGGAAATGATGAACTGCTAAACTCCTCACAGTAAAATTCATCATCTTCTTTCCATTAATTCTTGTATCATTCACTGAAAACAATAAATAGATTCCTTAGATATACTTACTTTTACAATTACTTGCCACTTCAAACAGACCTTTATATATCTAAGTGTCTAGGGAGCATCAAACATCCTCCCCTACACCCAACAAGACAATGGCGGTATCTTGGTGCTTGAGACTGTTGCTCAACTATGAAAGATGTGGGTGTCTTATCACCTTCCTTATCACCTTGGAACTATTCATAACACCTTTATCTATGCTATGGCCTTGATCCACGCAATTTTCACAACCTAATTGTTATACAGAACAGTTTTCTTATCCATAAGCAAAAAAAGGAAGAAAAATATAAGGATAACTGTGAGTCATGACAAAGAAAATAATAACAATGATAATTTCAACATTGTACTTACTTATTTGTATTGTATATTATACTACACATGGATACATGTGCCCTGCACACATGTGCGGATCCCCGACTTACAATGCGGGTTTATGTCCGATATATAAATAGGTGTCCGGAGCCCTGAAAAAGTCAGATTTATCTGATATCTAGAAAAAATAGGTCCGATTTAAAGATGGTTTCCTGTATGTATAACTATATACGTATATATGTTTCTTTGGGAAGGGGCTTCTTTCTCTTTCATAATTTGCCTATAATTTGGTTTGTTTGGTTTAGAATGGAGCAAATGAAGACCCTTCTTCCACAGCCAATCCTTTGAGAGAGTTCAGAGGAACATGTCAGAGAATGATCAGACTCGACAAAGAGCAGCAATGGTTACAATCAGCTTTGTAGTACTGTATAGCCTATGTGCAGAAGCTAAACGCCTGTGTTGATGTAGGAGCAAAATGGTTTGATTTAATAAATAGTCATAATGATGGTAGTACACTTTTAAATGAATGACTAAAATATGACACTCCAAATGTGTATTGGGGACCGGGAAAGAGGCAGCAACTGCATTTGGTGTCTGCCGACTTTGTTTTGAAAAAGATGCCTACACATGTGGTATAGTAAGTAGAACACACGAGCATAATTCAGTGACAAGAGGAGAACAATATGTGACTATTTAAAAAAATCTAATAAGATGCCTACTTAGTACAGTTCATGCTACAATATCATATCCTTATACATGTTAGTATATTTTGTTCACATTTAAATATTGCATCACACTTCATAGTTCATAAAGACCTCTTAATCCTATCTATTACAATCAGTACTTGCAGATTTGGGGAAGGCGGTAGCAGAGTGGTTAGCGTCACCGTGTGGCGTTCTCGAAGACCCGAGTTCGATCCCGAGTGAGACCCATAAATCCACTTTAAATCTTTCTGCACTGTCGAGTGGCTTAAGGACACCCACATGCCCTGCCCATTAACTCTACCTTCGATTGCGAGTGCATCGGAGGACACAGGGGGGCGGCATGAGCCTCTAATTACAGGCGTCACTATAAAAATCCTGCCTGTGCCACCACGGGCGAGGGCCAACCATCACAGCCCTCAAGTGAGCCTCCAGGGCCTACCATCCCACCCCTGGAGGTCACTGCCTACAGGCGCTATAGGCATAGATGTAAAAAAAAAAAGATCCTGCACTTGCATATTATGTTTTCCCAAATTACGCAATCATTGCAATCTGCACTTCCATAAAATATGGGCACCTAGCCCAGAATGCACACTAGAGCTATGTTGACACCATGCCTAAACACACGAACATGCACATGCCTAATGTACGCACTTGCCAATCACATTGCTATGCCCTATCATCAAAAGATCTAATTTCATCGAATGAGAGATTTCAGCCGTAAAACCTCATTTATCATTGGCCCTCACCATCACAGCTGGGGTACATGGTGAATTTCAGGAAATGAAACCCAAATTATGACAAAGGCAATGATAGAACCAGCTGCGGTCACTGCTGAAGATACTTTCATGGAGGGGGCGGAACTGAAAGCATCCAGAAAAAAACATATCCATCACCACAACCCAACGCTGTCAGTTGAAGAGGTGAAGAAAATCATCAATTGGGTGAACATCTGAAGTTCCTCATAGACCAGAATGCCACACCTACTGTTAGTGAGTTACCATCAGAACTCATCACGAGGGCACTTTCTCTATTTGGTGAACAACTTAACCATCACCACAATACACCTAACTCAGGCAGATAACAGAGTGTCTCCGTCAACATGTCCTCCAGCTGCTTCCTCAACCTGCACAGCCTACTCAGCCTGACGATGATGCTGTGGCCAACTTTCATATATACACTCAACCCTCGATTTAATGGACTAAATGGGGAATTAAAGTGTCCGTTGCTTGGTATTCATGGGCTGGACGCCATTACTTTTCATACTTAACACAGTTTATCTCATATAAAGACAATGAAAATATGAAATATGATTATGAATAAGCATTTATGGGTATTAAGAAACGTATTGATATGTAGAACCTAGGCACTACATATCATTACATAACCAAAATACATGAAAATTATTGTAGTTTTTGTTTTACTTATCATAAACTATATGTAGAGCTGTACACATGACTTGTACAGGACTCAGAATTCTATCCCGAGTCCTAGGTGGTTTCCTTGCCGACACATTTTTCAAGCAGCGAAGTTATTGAATAGTTTGGTCTACTTTTCCGGTAGCAGATGGAGTCCGTTAAATCGAGTCCAGTATATACTGACTATCAGCAACATATTTTGGTACATTTTTACAATAGGACTGAAATTCCCTACACAATTGGGAGTATGGTTTATATTTACCTTAATGGATTCTAAGAAACATTCACTCTATGAGCTTCCGTCGCAAATCACTACTTTCTGAGATATAAGATGTTTTTAGTAGGTAGGAGTGTATGTGATGATATGAAAATTAAACTAACCTAACCCCACCTTTTGTCTCACGAACCTAACCTAATCTAACCTAACCCCACGCTTTAACCTCCTAACTATAGCCAAATCCTCATTAAAAAGTGTCAGTGGCAAGGGAAGAACAGAGGCGATGCAGGTCACAAGAGGAAGAAGAGTAAGGCGCTCGTAAACACTTGTCTCTCGCCTCCCTATAAACAACATGTCATATCTCCAAAAGTAATGATTTGCGATGGAAGCTCATAGAGATAATGTTTCTTAGAATCCAATAAGGTAAACAGAAACCAGACTCCCAATTGTGTAGGGAATTTCGGTCCTATTGTAAAATAATACCCATATTTTAATGTACATTCAATCAATCAATCATTGGGGGCATACGCCGGAGGGCGCGTCGCCTCGCCCACCCTACGACGCCACTCCCGGGGGTCACTACGCGCGAGCTCCCATGCAGGCTCCTTTCCCATACCAAGCAGCTCTCGACAAGAAACATCAACTTGCCCCAGCCACGAGCCTTGTGGGCCTCCTCCACGCCGGATTGTCTCTTACAGATACAACCCGATGGGAAGGATCGGTTTCAGGGTAGTGTGCCACATGCCCATATAGCCGAAGTTGGCGCTGACGGACTATGCAGGTAATAGGCCTCGATTCAGTCTCACGGTGCAATCGCTGATTTGACACGTAATCATCCCAGCGATACCCCATGATTCTGCGAAGACACTTATTACCAAAGGCATTAATTCGTCTCTTCAAGTCACTATTTAGTGTCCATGTCTCACAACCATAGAGTAAGACAGGGATCACAAGCGACTTGAAGATCCGGATCTTTGTCCTTCTGCACAGGTACCGACAACGCCAAATACTCCCGCTGAGCGAGTCCATAACACTGTGGGCTATGCCAATCCGCCGTAAGACTTCTTGACGTGACCCGCCGTCATTATGGACTGCGCTACCAAGGTATGTAAAACTTTCCAAGATCTCAATGTCCTCGCCACACGCATGAACAGACTGTACTGCTTCATCTAGTAAGTCTCCAAACACCTGGACCTTGGTCTTGAGCCAGGAGACCTCAAGTCCCAAAGGCTTTGCCTCCTCGTGCAGCGCCCCGAGAGCCATCACCAGGACCTCCAGCGACTCAGCAAAGATTACTGCATCATCGGCAAAAACAAGATCAGTGATCTTGGTGTTGCCGATAGATGCTCCACAATCACTTTGATCTACAACCTTGTCCAACACCCAGTCCATACAAGCGTTGAAAAGTGATGGGGCAAGGACGCACCCTTGCCTCACTCCTGTATTCACAGGAAAGAAGCTGGATACACCTGCCCCACACTTCACAGCACTCTCAGTCCCAGAATACAGACCAATGTACATTGCTGCAACTTAATCTCAGAGCAGGGCATTTATGTATTATTGGAGCATTTGTCCATTGTCACTTTTATTATTTTGCAGTTGATATTCTTATTCCTTGACTTAAATAGTAGTCAAATTTATTACAATTCCATTACAAATTTCTTTCTTTTGTTTTCTTTGATTTCCGTCAGGGTAATGGGGTTAGAAATATTCCACATAACGAGATCTAAACGTTCAGGATGCTTAGAACCACCGATAGTGTATTGTCAATAGAACCAAATTAAATACACACACACACACACAATAGTTTTAACGATGCAACTCCAAATTTAAATGGAATGATCTCTTAGTACATGGATTTCTCTCTTTTATCATCTGTTAAAAATTATTCTGTCAAATTTGAGTTTTCATGATGTCTCTGATAGAATCATACATATATTACGAATCACTCATGTTATTGAAGCTGCAAACCTAACCTAAATTTATCCTTGATTCCTTGCTCTCTCCGGATCACAGGCTCTCTCTGGGTGATAATGGGTCAAGGTGTTCTACATAGTAACTACTAAATATACCCTTGTGTGTTGCAATGCCTCCTATTCCCTGCCAAAGTTCACTTAAAAAGCTAATGACATCATCTAAAACTGTAATGGAACACGATAAAGCCAGGAGAGTTAACAGCTGGGGAAACAAATAAGGATATAGACACTAATAATACACGTCATAATAGGACTATCACTAATCAAAGCTTTACATCACAAGTAGCGTGATATAATGCATAAATGGGTTAGGAATACAGTGAAGGTTCAATGATATGGTGACAGCATCCTACACGTAAAGAGAGAGATAATCCTGCAGAGAAGATTTCGTGTTTACCTTTGTGGTTGCTTCTTCTTCTTCTTGTGACTGGAGCTCAGTGACAGCGGCTTCGTATCTCCTTCATTCTATCCCACTTTCCATTTATTCGTCTTTCTTCATTCACTTTGCTTTTTTTTCATCTCTACGCTTATACAGTTCTCTACATTCTGTTTAGTTTATCATTCTCTTGGTGCCTTGCACTGACGTCACGATCTAGCGTCTTCAAGCCAAATGCCGCCGTCTTTAAGTCAAATACCGCCCGTCGGAGCAAGTTGGAGGACCAACAAACTCCACTTGCCGCCCGTGTTTGCCAGCTTATGGTAATTTTCCCCTACTAAATATATGTTTATCAGTATAAAAGGTATACTGTTATCTTCGGAAATGTTTGTTCTATAATATTATCAAATAAAAAACCGTAAAACACACTAAATAACTGCCATTATGATTTATGAGACTCAAGAAATATGCATGAACTTAATATTCTATTAAACTCTTCGTCATTTAATACTTTGCGAGAAAACTTTTTACATGGAGAATATCAATAGAAGCGGAATTTCATTAGCTTTCCATTGATACATTTCGTTTTCGGATAAATGAATTATCAGCATGCATAAATGAGCGTTAACTAAATAAATAACACCATCAATCGGGAAAAATTACCCAATTTCATGATGTTATTTATTTAGTTAACGCTAATTTATGCATGCTGATAATTCATTTATCAGAAAACGAAATGTATCAATGGAAAGCTAATGAAATTCCGCTTCTATTCATATCCTCCATGTAAAACGTTTTCTCGCAAAGTATTAAATGACAAAGAGTTTAAAGAATATTAAGTTCATGCATATTTCTTGAGTCTCATAATGGCAGTTATTTAGTGTGTTTTACGGTTTTTGATTTGATAATATTATAGAACAAACATTTCGGAAGATAACAGTATACCTTTTATATTGATAAACATATATTTAGAAGGTGAAAATTACCATAAGCTGGCAAACATGGGCTGCAAGTGGAGTTTGTTGGTCCTCCAGCTCGCTCCGACGGGCGGCATTTGGCTTGAAACCGCGTCTGTCGCAGCCACAACAAGGGCTGTGACGTCACGTGCAAGTGACGATTGGCAATTAAATGGCAAGTGGCAATTAAATGGCTGTAAAAGGCCCGTCCACAATGGGGCTCGCGTTGTGCAGCTCATTGCTGCAACTCGATTTCCGTGTTGCGTGCTGCCCGAGAGTGCTGCTCAAAACAAGTCTATCTAGACATTTTTTTGTAAAAAAATAAATGAAAAGTTTTTTCTCTCCGGAAATCTCGAATCAATAAAGCCAACAGGTACCTGGAACTGTCGCCGATAAGATTTCTCGCCGCCGTCGTCGAGTGTTCCAATTCTTGATATTACAGGACACAATATATACTTTTAATCAAGTTTTACCCGTGTTTCTGCATTGAGGGATGAAATACTATCATTAGCTTGATCAGTTAAGGTTAAGTTAGGTGCCAATGTCCAAGTTAGGTTAACATTTCCACGTCGGCGAGAGTTCTAGCTTGGTGTTTCGGCGAGAATTCCCATCGGCGACAGTTCCATAAACCAGCCAACATCCAGGTTTGAACAATGGATATGGATTAATTTGTCATTCCTGAGTCTATTTTTCCACCTCCCCATGAAACTTTTTTAAGAGAGAAGTATTAATATCAAGACACTTCCCAAACTCTAAAGTGGCCATCCCCCACCCCCCATTTTTTTTACGTCGTTTTTATATTCCTATGGAGACAGACAATTATCGGGCTTTTTGTTCAAGCGTTTTTTCTGCCCTAGGCCAGTCCCCTATGATGTCAAAAAATGGAACTGGACTGAATCTAATCCTTTCCCTCCTCCATTTCAAACACCTACACTATACGATATGCATGGCATACGAATACACTTCCCTTCTCATGGACAAAACAAACAAACAAAACAAAACAAAACAAAAATGTATTAAGTTTAGAATGATGTTTAGATAGATGTTATGAATACATAGTTAAGTAGACAGACAGACAGCCCATGGTTGCATAAAAAGATGGTGGTATATAATGAATAAATTTGAGCGCCCCGTACAGACATTTCCTTCTATAAGTGATCAGTCCAGCTGATAAAATGTAATCTACATAATTATGATAATAAGTGCTACACTCTATATAGCACTTATTACCATAATTATGATCTGTAAATACACGTAATTCGTAAATAATTATGTTATTACGTTTAATAAGATATTGCGCTAAAATGATAGTGGATTTTCAGAAAAAAAATATGAGGGCATTTACCTTTCCACAGCGAGAATATTATAACATCATAAACCTTTCATGGCGATGGCATGAAAGTTACACAGTATCAGGAAATCGTTAATTACAAAAAGAGTTACGCTTTTACATCCACTTAATCGCGCATACATTTTAAATTTACTACACTCGGGAATTTTCATGGCATTCCAATGGCGTTGCTCTGTGTATCGTATAGCCCATTATTCTATGCGACATTGCATCACCGCAAGGGATGAAGCTATACTCTGTTTTTTTAAACGAGGTGAAAAATCCCCCCATGCTGCTTACTGACTGATGTTTGATACCAAGAAAGGGAATAGTACGGTTCTTCTAAATTTCAGCTGTATTTTATCATAGTTAACCATATTATCTGCAGGTAAACATAGGCATTATTTTAAGCATGAGACCTTGATAGGATAGAAGAGAGAGTGGAATAGAAGAAATAATGGAATTTTCGCCTCGTTATGAAAAATAGACTATAGAATACAATAGTCAAGCGGTGCCAAGCTCGCGAAATATAATATTTTTGTTTTTATTGACCTAGCAACACTACGTAAATTACCTCTCTGCTTTCGGATCACACGGGCCCTGATCCTATTTTTTCACGGCGGTGAGGTCCAGGCACGCCTTGGCTGGACGTCCCGTAATGCTTAAAAACACTGCAACCGGAGTCTCCGTGCCCCAGAGGAAGATGTCAATAACAGTAACTGCTGCCCGATTGATTAAAGGGTTGCGGTTCACTGAAAAAGAACATATTTCAAGCTAGAAAACACATGGATGAAACAAGTGGAAGGGTAATGTTTCGTTCTTTAATTAAGCAGCAGTTCCTTGAGAGAAAATGCATTTCACATGAATTACACTCGCAGTCAATGGTCGTGGCCTGGTATCCACGCAGTGAGGGAAAGCCTCGAATAATTGCCTTATAAAAAACAACTGTGAAAACACATTTACCCTATAAACATTCAGATTAGAATTCAGTAATAGAGCAATGACCCAGCTCCCGAGAAGACACTCCTCCAATTTTACGTCACTAATCGCTTTGCATCGAGCAAGGAAGGAAAATGCTTTTAAGGTGGAAGCCTCTTATTGACCCCAAATTCGCCAGGGCCTCCGTACGTGCAAACTGTCCCTGAAAGACATTCAAGCAGTTCCAGTTGCTTCGAAAGTCTCGTTAGTGACTAGCAGCTCTACGAGAAAGTGTGTCGCTTTTACTAATACTGTAGCACAATTTTATGAGCGGTCGTTGGAGCAGCAGTAACAGTGATGGAGCGCGTCATAGCGGTCGTGGCCGTGGTGGTGGTGGTGAGGTGCAGGTTTGGCGATGGTGGTGTATGTGGTGATGGCCACCTGTGACGGTGACAACGAGCAGATTTGTGTTGATGACGCGACCTCCTATATAAGTATGTGTACAGAAAGCACGCACACACACACACACACACGATATATATATATATATATATATATATATATATATATATATATATATAATATATATATATATATATATATATATATATATATATAATAATATATATATATATATAATGATATATAATAGATATGAGATAGATATAGAGGGAGAGAGAGAGAGAGAGAGAGAGAGAGAGAGAGAGAGAGGAGAGAGAGAGAGAGAGAGAGAGAGGAGAGAGAGAGAAGAGAGAGAGGAGGAGAGAGAGAGGAGAGAGAGAAGAGAGAGAGAGGAGAGGTGCTGGTCAGTAAGATAATACTAAAAACTATCCACTTACAATTTTTATGCCAGACTAGACAACAAAGCAGTTTACTCGTGAAGATCGTATGTCTAGGCAAATTATAAGACAAGATTGTGATGGATCACTGGAAGTAAAAGCAGTGCTAAGTGGAGGACCTTCCTTCCCATTGGTCCACTCAGTAGTCAGGTGAGGCTGGGATACAGTTTCTCGCTTATAGCACTGAGGCAGCGAGCAGAGCCTTGTTTGACATGCTGATGACATTCAACCAGCCATCTGTGGAGTTCCATAATCAACAGCCGGCACATCCCTCGTCAGCTGTTAGGTGGCAGGAAACACATCAAAGACGCTCCCACTGATCCAGAGAGGTGCTGGATCAAGGCCTGTCTGAAGATGTCCCCTGCAGGTATTAAGAAAATGAAAACAAATGTATTATACTGATATCGGCTCCAATTACATGGCGGAATTTTTGTTCTCGTTTTATCTCCTCCATTGTGCTACGCTTTGTGGTAACGCCCTATTGATTTTTTGTATAACCCTACTAAGTACTAACAGATAAAGCTTTGCTACGAAAATATCTCAACAGGTTTCTAAGCATAAATCTCGAGAAATGCTTGGAACATACAAGCTAGACTGACCCCATTGGCTGTTGAATTGGAAAATTGTTTTCCCTCGTCACTGCACTGCCAGTTTCAAGGATTGATATGTGCAGGGAAGGGACAAAGGTGTTGAAGCGAACACCCTCCTGCCGAGTCCCTCGCCGCCACCCGCTGCACCGGGTGTTGTATTCGCCTGGCCTCATCTCATCATGGGCAGCAGTTGTGACACTTTGTGATCCTTGTAGTTTTGTCACAATCCATGACATATTTCAGTTCATATAGGTAGGTACGTTCAAAACACACAAACCTAGCTTCTAATAATAAAAAAACTTAACTAACTAAGATGTTAGCGGCATGTGCAGTCAGGTGAAGGGGGGCATATGGACGGTACAGTTGCGGGTCGTTAAGGTCAGGAGGGCCTTGACCTTAATAAGACTTTTTTCTTATTTATATCATGAGGGGGCTGACACACGTTGACAGTTCACGTGGCAGACGAAACCCGGGATGTCCTTAATTTATGGAATCTTTCATCTGCCCCCGTCCTTAGTCCCCCCTCCCGAGCGGTTATCCCCTTCCCTGCTCACCCGCCCTGCCCCGCATCTCAATCCCTTTCTCCCCACCTCCCTCTGTCTCTCTCCATGTGAGTGTGTGTCTGTGTCTGTGTCTGTGTCTGTGTCTGTGTCTGTGTCTGTGTCTGTGTGTGTGTGTGTGTATGTGTGTGTGTGTGTGTGTGTGTGTGTGTGTGTGTGTGTGTGTGTGGGTGGGGGGGGGGGGGGGGGTCACCCACGGTCTTGCCCACGCGAGCTGGGTTCACGATCGTCAGTTTTATCCTCCCGGAAAGAGCTTAAAGCTTGATATTTGGGTAATGCTGGGACCTCACACACCACACACACCGCCTCCCTTTGCTAAAAGTATATAGTAACCGCCCATATATTTCAGTGAAATATCCCCAGGAGCAAGCGGGGATCGAACGAGCGACCACGGGATAGCCTGAACACATACACCTCACACACTCCATACGTTGCTCCAAAGGGACAATAACCACTCGCATTTGTATGTATATATATATATATATATATATATATATATATATATATATATATATATATATATATATATATATATATATATATGTATATATATATATATATATATATATATATAATATTATTATTTTTTGCATCACAAGAGACTGGCCAAGGGGAAAAAAGAAGTAGTAACAAAAAGCCCGTTAGGTATCAGCCCCTATAAGGGAGATAGTAAGAGATTCCTAAAAGTGGGTTGATCAATTTAGCTTTGGAGGTGTCTTGACGCTCCTCTCTTGAAGTATTTACGTCATAGGAAGGTGAAAAAATAGAAAGAGGAAGAGAGTTCCCGAGTTTAACAGTAAAAGGGATGAAAGAGTGATGATACTGGTTAACTCTTGCATTAAGAAGATGGACAGAATAGGGATGAGTGTAAGTATATAAAGTAGCGTAAGCTTTAGGACGGTAGTTTGAGGGAATATAACGGTCAGCCTTCTTAGGAACAGGTTGGATGTGAGTAAACTTCCAGCAAGAAGGAAAGGTGGAAGTACTTAGAGACGGAAAAGTTTGACCAGGCAGGGTGCAAGCCCAGAAGCACAGTTTTTGAGAACAAGAGGGACTCCGTCAGGACCGCTACCCTTCCAAGGATCTCTCTCTCTCTCTCTCTCTCTCTCTCTCTCTCTCTCTCTCTCTCTCTCTCTCTCTCTCTCTCTCTCTCTCTCTCTCTCTCTCTCTCTCTCTCTCTCTCTCTCTCTCTCTCTCTCTCTCTCCCCCCCCCCCCTCTCTCTCTCTGTCTGTATATATAATATTATATATATATATATATATATATATATATTGAAAAAGAACAAATATCAGGTTATTGCAACAGGTCAGGTAATTGCTACTCCTTTTCCTTGGTCTTCGTGGTCAGCGCAGGGGCTAATGGGCGGGTGGGTATCTTTATACGACATGGCGGGAGGGACGTTGCAAAAACCCTGGTAATGGCGTCCTATAAAGTTGACCTCACTGCTGCCCAGACAGTGTCATGAAGGTAAAACACTGCCACCATCATGAAACTTCTCGCTTTTGTGACAAGGCAAAGGGTAAACTTGCATTACAAGTGTTGACTGTTTTGCAAAAGTGATTTCATGCTTATTTACTCCACTATACTTTTAAGTAGGCTACTACATTATTTATATCCTCACAACTATTATGACCACCTCCCCTCCACACTGAGAGCAGTACTAGCACAGTAGCATGGAGCTACTAGCAACACCAGTGCTGCTGCCGTATAGATCTCCAATTTATTCTCCATACAATAACTTTTCTATATGTCTAAAGTGGCGTGAGAAAAACTGTTATTGCTGTCACACCCACATGGCGTTACGTCGCTAGAAGTGTCGCCCTGTGGCAGTACAAAGCTCCAAAAAGTATAGGAAGCACGCAGGATATTGTTCCACTCCAGAAAAGGACGAGAAGAGCTTTTATTACTCGTATAGAAGAAGAGTTCTGGTCGATAGTCCTACAGCTATGACAATTCTTTCTCGTTTGGAATTCCTCATACCTGTACACCTATTCCTGTCCCGCTTCGTCCCACGTCACTCTTCCTGGACAACGCTGAGGTAGTATATATGTAAACATCTCCACATATGGTAACACAGAAAAAATGAAAAAAGAGCGAAGTTATGATGCAATAACACGAGGGTGACGGATAAACATGGGCGCCGTGAAAACAGAGGGTAATCGTTGGTGGTTTGATGGAGCAGAATGGCGACAGGCAATGGCGTGGTGTGCCGTTGAATGGTGCTGTGGCGTGTGTGGATACAGGTGCAGAAGTGTGGCATGAGGGCCTGTGTGCATGGGTGTGGATGGGGCTTGTGATGAGTTTAAGGCATACAAAGCGTGGGATGGGGGCTGTTAGAGTGTGGAGGGGGACCATAGTGTATAGGGTGTGGGATGGGAGCTGATAGGGTGTGTATGGGGCCAGGGGAAGGGGGTTGGGGACAGGTGAGATGTGTAGAGTGTGGGTTGAGAAGGGAAAGGGAGAGGACGGTGAGGCGTGAGGAAGGGTCACGGCGAGAGAATTCAACACGTCACCTGCAATTGCCTGAGGTGGCGATGATGGTATTCTGGACCCTCCCGTCCCCCCTTACACACACACACACACGCACGCACGCACGCACGCACGCACGCACGCACGCACGCACGCACGCACGCACGCACGCACGCACGCACGCACGCACGCACGCACGCACGCACGCACGCACGCACGCACACACACACACACACACACACACACATACATACATACACACACACACACATATCTGGAACTCTAGGTAATCGGATCTGTTAAACTCTGGAACTCTCTTCCTGTTTCTATTTTTCCACTTTCCTATGACTTAAATCTTTTCAAAAGAGGAGTAACAAGACACCTCCCGAACTAAATTGGCTCACCCCTCTTTTTTATTTTATTCTCTTACTGTCTTCTTTATAGGGACTAGCAACTAAGCGGGCTTTGTGTTACCCATTTTTGTTGTGCCCTTGGCCAGTCCTTTGTAATGTAAAAAAACACACACACACACACACACACACACACACACACACACACACACACACACACACACACACACACACACACACACACACATACACACATGCACACATGCACACACACATGCACACACACACACACACACAAACACACACACACACATACACAGTGTTGTTACCTGGTTCATTTTTCTGATAAAAGTCAAAACGACACACTATTATTTTTTCATTGATTTTCATATCATTTTTTCATTTACAGTGTGACAACTCCGAACAGTTAAGTCCTCATCCTTCTCCACTTAATCAGGAACCAATGGGAGATGCACGTGCTTGACTACTATTGGTTCAGCAGTAGCCAATTGTAGCGCGGGAAAGGTCGTGCCGCCGGACCATGGGGATAATTTAACACTGCTGGATCAATGCCGGCGGCCGACTTGCGCCCGATAGTGAGAGTAATTATATCAGTCAATGATGACCCAATGTCGCCCCGCCGCTGTCCTTCCGGCCTTCCAGCCAATAGAAAGTCTTCTCATAGCAAATGTTCTGATTGGGTAGGAGGATTGTAGAATACATATATATTAGTTTCCATACGAGTAACATGATATCACGACATCTATGAGCTTACTTGGATGTCTTATTTATTATTTTTTTTCAGCAATGTTTCGGGAAAGCACATGCCGGAGCCACCAAACATGAAATTATTCTGAATGAACCGCAAGTAAGTAGCATAATTCGTTTCTGTCTGGTTATTATTATTATTTTTTAAAGGAAACAGTTGGTTGGGTACAGTACCGGATACTTTGGTTCAGTACGAGATGGTGTTAATTTGGTATTGGTTATTCTTGCATCGTCTGTGTTACGTCATCATGCCTTCATTATAAAAGTCTGCATACTTAACACAGGCTACACAGAGTGGATTTCCTTAGTTGTGCGACGTATTTCTTGAGCACTATGGATGTTTAGGGAAAATGGAATGTATCATTGTTGCATCTTTTGATGTAGTTGTTGAATGGAGAGTGAGATTTTTTGTTTTCCTGTTCAAAGCATTCAGGCTTACTAGGCACGGCTCATGTCGAGCATGTGCGGTTCGTCAGCGTTGTTCATAACTAAGAAAGTCAGTGATCATGACGTCAAACTGTATAATGTTATCCACGCACCATTTGTCGAATTATAATTATACGAAACAGAGCGTCATGAGTTACAGCATGAGTCGACTTCGCCAATGCTAACTTTCCGTACGAAACTTTCATGATTTAATAGCACATCTACATGTTGCCAGCCACACCTCAGACTTGGTTTGGTAAATGACTTGTGAAGAAAGTTATGTTGCACGATGCGTGATTCGCTCTCCGCCCCAGATAATGTTAATCATTCTCTCACACGCAACAAACATTACTCGTACTGTGGATGCATGACACAAAACACCAGCAGTATATCATGTCGAACGTATATAACCCTGAAGATCTATGTTTCACCATTAAATCAACGGAAAGATGATTTACTACATATTTCTTTTAATATCTAGATAGCACTGCCGCCTCCATACCTCTCCTGTAGACAACTATGTGAGAAAGTCGTACTGTAACTGTACAATGCGCACTTGGGTCAGCATTTCGCTTGTACCAGTTTAGCTGTCAAGTATCGCTGTAATACGTAAGCTCACCTCCATTGCTACAAATCTCATTTTCTCTGTTATAATCCGGCAAACTAAAGGCTTTAAAACTCGTAACTTTGATGCAGTATTTGGCTTCCTAAGTGATTTTCGCGCACTAGTGGATGTCAGCGCCGCCAGGTTGCTGGAGGAACGTATAGCACAGGTCTGCTGGTGTCGAAAGCATCTCATCTTTTTTGGTGCAAAGTTGCGTTGCATGTCATTAAAAAAGTTTTGTTAAGTTGGGACGTTGCCATGGAGTCTCGGTGTAAGGCATCCGCTCAGATATGTTGCACCTCCGCTAACAGTGATCGCAGTTGTCGATAAACACTACGCCATCCCTTTGCATATAGGTTCCTGAACATGATACTGTGGATATATGAACCTGCCATTTATGGAAGAAATCTGGTGTATCATAAATTAGAAAGTGCATTATTTCTGCTCTTTTTATAAGTTTAATGATGCGATTAAATTAATTAAACAATAAGCTAATTTCGGTCATATTAGTTAATGAGCTGTAATTGTATTAAAAACAATATTACATACTCTGTGCGTGGGTGTGTGCGCGTGTGTGACTTGTTGTTTGTTTGTTTGTTTGTGTATGTGTGTCGGTGCGTGTTTGTGTTTCAGCCAATACTATTTGCTCCTCCGTTTCTAGAGTTGATTCCGGCGTGATGGAAAACCTTACAATAGTAATAAAGGAGTTAAATTCACTTCACTTCAACTAAACCATCTCCCACTGGCAAACTAAACCATCTCCCACTGGCAAACTAAATCATCTCCCACTGGCAAACTAAACCATCTCCCACTGGCAAACTAAACCATCTCCCACTGGCAAACTAAACCATCTCCCACTGGCAAACTAAACCATCTCCCACTGGCAAACTAAACCATCTCCCACTGGCAAACTAAACCATCTCCCACTGGCAAACTAAACCATCTCCCACTGGCAAACTAAACCATCTCCCACTGGCAAACTAAACCATCTCCCACTGGCAAACTAAACCATCTCCCACTGGCAAACTAAACCATCTCCCACTGGCAAACTAAACCATCTCCCACTGGCAAACTAAACCATCTCCCACTGGCAAACTAAACCATCTCCCACTGGCAAACTAAACCATCTCCCACTGGCAAACTAAACCATCTCCCACTGGCAAACTAAACCATCTCCCACTGGCAAACTAAACCATCTCCCACTGGCAAACTAAACCATCTCCCACTGGCAAACTAAACCATCTCCCACTGGCAAACTAAACCATCTCCCACTGGCAAACTAAACCATCTCCCCGAAAAACACTGGCAAACAAACCAACGGCAACTAAACATGCTCCCACTGGCAACCCTCAAACAAAAAGTCATAATTGAAAGACTCATGCAAGTTGGAATAAATTGCAATGCGATACGCAGCTCAGAAAAAAATCCGCACCGCAAGAAAATAATATATATGTATCATTAAATGGACACAAATGAGCGTAATCCAGGCACTTGGGAGTTATATGATGTAAATTAATGCAAATAGTCATCAGTTAATTTGAATTATATCTATCAGGTAAAATAAAAAGAAGAGCGAATAGAACAAACGAATACGAGTAGATGCAATACCTTTTCGGCACATCCAATGTATTCATGAATTATATGCAAATAAATGAATCAATCCAATAACATGATCACCTTTCACCGGCTTTTCCTATATTCCAGGTCTGATCCTATAGGAAAAGCATATGGCGCTTTGAATAGTGAATCAGCGCTATCTGTTTTCTATCTACTCACTCGATAAACCTTTGCAAACATATTATGGCGATTAAAACTCCCTGTATAGCTTTCATTCCATTTTGTAACGTGTTGTTTCCGTGTTATGTAGTTTGTAGTCCTTCTGTTAAGCATCAAGGAGGGTATGGACAGCATATCTTGAGCCACACTAGAGTAAACATAACAAACAAGACCGAACTCATGCCATAATGTGTTGCTTTTCGCGCCCACACACCAACGACATGCTGGTAACTCATGTTATTATTACTATTTTTTTTTTTCTCTCTCTCTCTCTCTCTCTCTCTCTCTCTCTCTCTCTCTCTCTCTCTCTCTCTCTCTCTCCTACAACGACCCTACCTCATACAGTTTACACAAATGTAGCCTCGCTGTCAGCCGCCGTGTCATAATTTTTTTTCTAACGTAAAAAGAAACACACGCAAAATATATTGAAAAAAGCGCGCAAAAATAACTTGTCATAATTTCTGCTGCTGGCCGCTGTGATTTCATATAGATATTTTTTTTTCTCCTATTTTGCCTCGTGGAAACATCAGCGCTCCATCATTACCGCAATTCTGATCATACACGAAATAGAAGTGACGATTTTAGAAGAAATTTTGCCCCCTCTGTTACACCATGCATGTAAAAGTATTTATCATGGAGGTGAATAAGGGAAGAGGCCTTGCCAGCCCCGCGCTTCACCAGAAAGTGAGGTCCGCCTGTCTGGCTGAAGCCCCGACCACGACTGGCAGAAAATCGCTTGTCACAACGCGCTGTGCGG
>JACEEZ010001841.1:1090000-1095000 GCA_016584305.1 Chionoecetes opilio
GGGAAGGGCGGTGGGGGTTTAAAAGGGGTCCGGGGGGAATTTAAAGGGGGTTTGCGGGGCCCCCCCCCAAAAAGGTTTTTTGGGTTTGGGCCACCCCAACCCAAAAAGGGGCCAGAACCCTTTTGCCACCCCCCATTTCCCCCCCCTGGAAACAAAAACCCCCCCCCCAATTAACCCAATTTTTGGAAAATTCTTTTTTAAAAAAAAAAAAAACCCCCCAAAAAATAAATTTTAAAAAAAAAACCCAAAAGGGGAAAAAAAATTTTAAAATTACATTTCAAAAAAACCCCAAAATACTTTAAAAAAAAAAAATTAAAAAAAATTTAAAAAAAAAAAAATTTTAAAACCAAAAAACAAAAAAAAAAAAAAAAAATAAAAAAAAAAAAAAAATTTTTTAAAAAAAAAAAAAAAAAAAAAAAAAAAAAAAAAAAATTTTATATTAAATTAAACTTTTTTAAAAAAAAATAAAAAATAAAAAAAAAAAAACCAAAAAAAACAAAAAAAAAAAAAAAAAAAAAAGGAAAAGTTTAAAAAAAATTTAAAAAAAAAAAAAAAAAAAAAAAAAAAACAAAAAAAAAAAAATAAAAAAAAAAAAAAAAATAAAAAAGGGAAAAAAAGAGAAAAAAACAAAAAAAGGGGCCCCCCCCAAAAAAAAAAAAAAAACCCAAAAAAATTAAAAAAAAAAAAAAAAAAAAAAAAAAAAAAAAAAATAAAAAAAAAAAAAAAATTTTTTTAAAAAAAAAAAAAAAAGTTTTGGAAATTTTGGAAAAAAGAAAAAAGAAAAAGGGAAATTTTTTTTTTTTTAAGGTATAAGAAAAATTTTTTTAAAAAAAAAAAAAAAGGTTTTTGGGGGTTTAAAAATTTTATTTTTTTCCCCCCAAAGGGAACCCAAAAATTTTTTTTTTTAAAAAAAAAAAAAAATTTTAAATTTTAAATTTCTTTTTTAAAAAATTAAAATTTTGGGAAAAAAGAAAAAACAAAAAGGGGTCCCCGGGGGGGAAAAACCCAAAAAAAATTTTAAAAAAAAACCCCCCCCTTAAAAAATAAAAAAAAAAAATTAAAAAAAAAAAAAGGAAAAAATTAAAAAATTTTAAAAAAAAATTTTAAAAATAAATTTTAAAAAAAATTTTAAATTTTTTCCCCATTTAAAAATTAAAAATTTAAAAAAATTTATATAATTTAAATATTATTATTTATTTTGGGTTTTTAAAATTTTAAATTTAAAATTTTTAATTAAAAAAATTTTTTTAAAAAATTTTTATTTTAATTTTTAAATTTATAAAAATTTTCAAATTTTTAAAAATTTTTTTATAAATAAAAAATTTTTATTTATAATTTTAAAAAATTTTTTTTAAATTTTTTTTTTAAAAAAAAAAAATAAAAATTTTAAAAAAAAAAAAAAATTTTTATAATTTTATAAAAAAAAAAATTTTTTTTAAAATTTTTTTTTTTTAAAAAATTAAAAAATTTTTAAATTTTTAAAAAAAATTTAAAAATTTTTTAAAAAAAAAAAAAAATAAAAAATAAAATTAGGGGAAAAAATATTTTTTTTTTTCAAAAACAAAAAAGAAAAGGGGTTTTTAAATTTGAAATTTTTTTTTTAAAAAAAAAAAAAAAAAGGGGGGGAAAAAAAAAATTTTAAAAAATTTTATAAAAATTTGGAAAAAAAAAAAGAAAAATTTTTGTGGGAAAAAAAGGGGGGTTAGAAAAAAAAAAAAAAAAAAAAAAAAAAAAAATAAAAAAAATTTTTTAAAAAAATTGAAATTTTAAAGTATTTTAAAAAAAAATTTTTTTAAAAAAATAAAAAAAAAAAAAAAATTTTGGTTAAAAACATTTAAAAAAATTAAATTTTAAAATTTTTACATAATTCACCGAATATCCATCTATCTGTCCGTTCGCCTGTCCGTACAGCTAAAGCTCCGCCATTTCTGTCCCAAATTTCAATCAAACTTTCAGGAAAGGTTAAGGTTATCCCAGAGATTGTTCTTAGCTATATTTGGCCAGGTTCATTCAATTTTTTCATTAGCTAAAGTAAAAAAGTTTTTTTTTATGCTGAAGTGCCTTTCTTGCACGGACAGACTCTCGCTTTGCTCCGGACTCACAACACACACTCACGGCTCAGCAGAGGGAGAGGAAGGTCCTCTATGCCAACCTCTCCATGGCAGCACCGAGACACGCACCGAGGAAGCGCCTTGACCTCTCCCCTACGGAGGATGAGGGTGGCTCGTGGGAGATGGATGGGAAGAGGCGCCGTAAGGTGTCGCCGCCCCCACCACCTCCACAGTATCGGCAGTATCGCCACCTGCACCATCAGGAGGCGAATGACTTTCAGGTGATCAAACGCCTGATGAGGTTTTACCCTGTTCTTTCGATCAGGGTCACGGTATCATCGAGGTCTGGGTTCATTCTTAGACCTCAGGACGAAGAGTCTGCTTTCCTTCTCGCACACTGCGAGGGAGGAACAGTTGGGCATTGCCCTTGATGAGGTCTTGCCCGAGCCTCGAGGTGTTGTTCTGTGATACCCTTTGAGCTTTGGGCTTGAGCCCATTTTGGATGATCCACGTGTCGCCTTCGCCAGAAGGTGTACCCTCTAAGGCTAAGCATTCATTACAATTACATTAACAATCAAACACGTAAATGAATACAATATTATTATTTCTTAAGACCTCTCTCCTTGTGCAGCTGTATGGTATGTGGAGAAAAGGCAAGTTTTGTCTTTCACAAATACAGTCCATTGGCCCTACCCAACCAATGGCTATGGTTAACAACCATACGACTAATAAC
This sequence comes from Chionoecetes opilio, assembly GCA_016584305.1. Taxonomy (NCBI): domain Eukaryota; kingdom Metazoa; phylum Arthropoda; class Malacostraca; order Decapoda; family Majidae; genus Chionoecetes; species Chionoecetes opilio. The sequence goes on from JACEEZ010001841.1 coordinate 1,092,785, forward strand.
GCTACTACTACCGGTATTACTACCGGTATTACTACCGGTATTAGTAGTAAGAAAAATCTGTAAAAATATATAAGTACCCACATAAATATTAAGTATAGTATATGTCAGCCACCAACGCCAAATGTTTGATCAACTTTCAGTTGCCTTCCCGGAATTTAAGGATCTTTTTTGACCACCCATGCATTCATCGACCTCCTTTTGACCCCAAAAGCACTTATCGACCTTCTGGAAGATCTCATCGATCCTTAGGGGTCAATATAGACACCTTTGGGGACCCCTGGTCCAGACGCAAGGCCAACTAGGCGACATTCACGTTGTCAAAAAGTAAGTTTTGGAGGATAGAGAGGTACGGGTGGTGTTGGTACGAGTGGATGGGGGCAGCTGGGGGCTGGATAGCAGGCATGAAAGAAATATACATGAAGGTAAAAAAAAATGACTGACAGCTGATCGGGAACGTGGGGGCGAGAATAGCGAGAGTGCTGAGGGCTATGAGTCGTGGGTGACACATGCATCGAGGGGCACAGCTGGCGAAGAACACTTCTTCTTGTGGTCATGAAGTTTATTAGAGGTGGAATTAAGAAGGGAGGGAGATGTCTTCGCTGGTATAGGAGAAGTTACAGCAAGGGATGAGAAAAAGTTGGATCAGTGAGGAATTCCTGGTGAGGTCGCAAGAGTCGAAAGATGATGGGAAAGGCAGAGTAAAAAGAGGGAGTTTAATTAGCGAAGAGTGAGCCATAATCTAAATAACTGCATATATTCCAGTTTTCCCCATCTATCTTTGTCTCTCTCTGTCTATCCATTTATCTCCCAGTAATTATTGATCTCTTTCTTTTCTGATCGTTACAAGGTTTGAGGTCCGATTGCCATCTTTATCTCTTTCTTCCCTCTATTTACTTCTCTCTCTCTCTCTCTCTCTCTCTCTCTCTCTCTCTCTCTCTCTCTCTCTCTCTCTCTCTCTCTCTCTCTCTCTCTCTCTCTCTCTCTCTCTCTCTCTCTCTCTCTCTCACCATTTATATCTTATTTACCATTCTCCTCTCTACCCTCTTTTAGCTTTTCTCCTTATTCTGCCTCGCCTCATATCCAATTAAGGGGTTATCATCATTAAACATTTGCCTTTCTCATTAGTTTTCTCTGTAACCAGTCCTTCACTAAGAGCCTTCCACTTCGCGGTTTCAACGCTAAAACTTGAAAAGAATACGAAGATTTGTTTCTTATGGTAACTTTTCGGGTCCTGCTGCTTAACAAGACTCTGTAATATATGGAATTGTTTTCTGTTGTTTAGAAACTTCAGAATGACCATACATTTTCTTCTTCCTCTTTCTCAAGTTTTTTTTATAATCTCGTTTTCTCTCTTCTTGCCAATATTTACCTTCTGGTTTCTGTTCAGTCTCTCATCGTCTTCTAAAAGAGTGCATTGCAACCCTTAAAGGCCCTTGGATGACTTGGAAGGGTATGACAAACTATTTAAACAACAGAGCGGTAAGACTTGACTGCTTTGTTAGGTTATGAAATGGAAGATGAGTGTAAACGAGTGCATCTCTTTTGTGAGCTTTGTCCAACAATTATCAGGTCAGTCTCCTTGCTTGATCGTGTCGACACACACACGCACGCACGCACGCACGCACGCACGCACGCACGCACGCACACACGCACACACGCACACACGCACACACGCACACACACGCACGCACGCACGCACGCACGCACACACACACACACGCACACACGCACACACGCACACACGCACACACGCACACACACACACACACACACACACACACACACTGATAAAGGACACTCCTGCAGGTGCTTCATGGAACACACAGGAAGGTCAGAGTCTCCAGTAATTCCTGGCGTCTAGAAAGCAAATGAGGTCAATAAGCTTCTTCACAAGTTTCCTCCTTTAGTTCAAGTTCTTTTTTGGTGACGTTCTGTGGTGATCACGTGAGGCAAACAAAACTCTCTTTATGACATTCTACAGCACCTATTCTGAGCGGTCTTAGTTAATAGCAACACACTAATCTACACCTTTCACTTGCGTGGTTCGTGGAATCGTGAGCAGCAACTCTGGATAGACGTGTGTTTGCTGAAAGTCAATCTCCCTTAATGAACAGGTTGTTTACGTGAAGGACAATCATCTGCAGAGGACGTCAAGGGGACGCCAACAGTGATCCACGAAATCAGGGGTTGCTCGCACTAACCGTCAGGAGGGCTTC
>JACEEZ010001841.1:1097500-1100000 GCA_016584305.1 Chionoecetes opilio
TTGCCAAATAACAAATATATACACATAAATAAATATATACACATTTTATAGGCATTAGTCTGCTGAGCATGAGCTCCTTAGCAGACATAAAATCAGTTAACATAATCTAAATTGCGAATACGATGACGGCAATATTTACAAATAAAGATAACATACAAAAATATAAACTCAGTGAAAACATGTTTTTTTATATAAAAAAAAAGTACCTAAATTTCAGGAGCACAAATTTACTGTTATTTTCATTTTCAATCTATAAGAACTTGACTTGTAAATTATATAAATACTGTTTAAGTTTTAATTTAAATATATTGAGATTATTTGCTGTTTTGATGTCATCTGGTAATGCGTTCCAACATTTCGGGCCAAAACAATATATAGAAAATTTGTACAGTGTTGTTCTTGGTTGTGGACATAACAGTTAACATTGTTACCTCTGGTACCTAGGCTGTGATGAATCATTCTAAATATTTTTTATGTTGTTACTATTATCATTTAAATCATTATAAACAGTGAGAAGACAAAATATTTAAGTAGTAATTCAATATTTAGTAATTTTAACTCATTGAATAAAAAGTGTGTAGAGTCCATGTTTTCCTCTATATGTTATGGTTCTGATCAATTTCTTCTGAGTGACAATAATTTCCTTTACATTTGACGGCCACGTACAACCCCAGATGGACACACAATATATAATAAGAGGATAACACAGGGAATAATATATACTTTTTAAAGCATCAGTTGTTAAATTGTAACGAATTTTGTATAATATTCCACAAGTTTTTGACAATTTTAAGCAGACTGATTGAATATGATTTTTCCAATTCAAGTTTTCATCTATGATAACCCCCAAAAATTTTGTACATGCAACCCTCTTAAGTTCACACCCATCCATATATACTGGACCCATGTTGTATACTACAGATCGATTTTGAAATAGCATATAATTAGTTTTTGTAATATTTACCTTTAATTTGTTAGCTGAAACCCATTTACTAATTTTTTTCTAGTTCAGTATTTAACACCGCATTCAAGTGATCTAAGTTGTTATCCTGTAAGAGCAGATTAGTGTCATCTGCATAAAGAACATAATTAAATTTATTACTGGCATTGGAAATATCATTTATAAATACCAAGAACAGCAGTGGACCCAGTATTGATCCCTGAGGCACTCCCCTGTCAACAGTTTTCAGCACTGATGTTTTCTTATTACAATATACAGCTTGTTTCCTATTTGTCAAATAACTTGAAAATAACTTTAATGGTGTTCCTCTTATTCCTATATTATTTAGCTTATCTATTAATATTTTATGGTCCAGTGAATCAAATGCCTTAGATAAGTCCATGAATATGCCTGCAACATAGTGTTTTCTTTCCAAATGACTATAAATTTCACTTGTGAATTTCATTATGGCTTTCTCTGTTGACTTGTTATTGCGAAATCCATACTGATTATCAGATAATAATTTAAAATCTTCCAAGAACCCTTTGAATCTATGACAATAGCTTTTTTCAAAAACTTTACTAATCGAGGGTAAAATAGATATGGTCTATAATTATTTTCATCATCATCATCACCAGATTTAAATATTGGTATCACTTTAGCAATTTTAAGTTTGTCCGGAAAGCATCCTTGGTGGAAACATAGATTGATGATGTGGGTGAGAGGGACATCAATGTAATGTGCAGTAAGTTGGAGCAGTTTTGGTGGAATTTCATCACATCCTGGTGCTGTGTTTGCTTTTATAGATTTTAAATATTGATTAACCTCTTCCTAGTAACAGGATAAAGGTAAAAAGAAATTTCCGATGGATTATTGAAAAAATTGAGAGGAGAGTTTTGCTGTGCACTTGTTTGTTTGCGGTGGGGAACCAGCTTTTTTTTAAGAAATGTTCATTAAAATATTTGCAGTGAGGCCATTACTATTTTTCAGTTTAATTTCATTACAATGATTGACTTTTTTTCTGCCCATTAGACTATTTATTGTATCCCAAATTGATTTATTATTACCTTGTTCCTCTTAATTTATCTTGAAAATATTTGTTTTTTGCAGCTCGAAGTAGTGTTACCAGCTTGTTCCTGTAAGCTTTATATCTTGCTCCATATGACAATGGCCATTTTGATGCCAACCTTTCAAGTCTGTGTTTCTCCTGGATACTAGTTTTTAATCCTGCAGTTATAGAAGGGCTTCTTTCGTTTTTAACGTTAACTTAATTTTTCTTAATGGAAAACAAGATAAAAATTTATCTTTATATAATCTGTGAAATTTATCATATGCATCATTTGCGTCGTTAATATTTATAATTTGCAACCAATTTTCATGTGATATTTCTTCTGCAAATAAATTGATATTGATGTCAGAAAAAAATCTTCTTTCTACATATGCATCACACTTATTTACAACTTTTCTAAACTGAGAGTATACTGCAAAATGATCTGTTATATCAGTATATACTATGTAATTGTTTATATTATTTTCCAGATGTGAGGTCCATATATGATC
>JACEEZ010001841.1:1102500-1105000 GCA_016584305.1 Chionoecetes opilio
GTGTGTGTGTGTGTGTGTGTGTGTGTGTTCTGGTATAGGTTCCGCCCCCGTGGCGCAATCACCTCATATGGCACATTTTTGGAACCGGGTTGACCAGGGGAAGGTTTTAAGCCGAATTATGAGATCCGATCACTTTTTTTTTTTTTTTTTTTTTAGCAGCCTATTAGCGATAATTGTGAAAAAAAAAGTGGGTTGCCAGAATTGAGGAAACCTTGATGTAGGGTGATGGGTAATGGGTGAGTGAATGGGTGGGGTGATGGGTAATGGGTGTGGGGTGATGGGTGAGTGAATGGGTGGGGGGTGATGGGTTGGGGGTGATGGGTGATGGGTGAGGGAATAGGTGGGGGGTGATGGGTAATGGTAAATATAAGCGAAAGTGTGTCTGTCTGTCTGTCTGTCTGTCTGTGTGTGTGTGTAAGTCGGGGAACTCTGTAGTGTAGTGGTTAGCACGCTCGGCTTACAACCGAGAAGTCCCGGGTTCGATCCCCGGGCGGAGCGAAAGATAGATGGGTGGTCTTTCTTAAATCCCTAGCCCCTGTCCACCCAGCAGTGAATGGGTACCGGGTGCCAGCCGGGGGTTTGTAACCTCCCCCCCCGGGGTGGTGGCTTCGGCCAACACTAATATGCAGCAGCGGTAGATCACTATGGCTCTGAGGCATTATCCTCTAAACAAAACAAACAAGAGAAACAAGAGTGTGTGTGTCTGGTATAGGTTCCGCCCCCCGTGGCGCAATCACCTCATATGGCACATTTTTGGAACCGGGTTGACCAGGGGAAGGTTTTAAGCCCAATTATGAGATGATCCGATCACTTTTCTTCTTCTTCTTTTTTAGCAGCCTATTAGCGATAATTGTGAAAAAAAAGTGGGTTGCGAGAATTGAGGAAACCTTGATGTAGGGTGATGGGTAATGGGTGAGTGAATGGGTGGGGTGATGGGTAATGGGTGTGGGGTGATGGGTGAGTGAATGGGGTGGGGGGTGATGGGTTTGGGGGTGATGGGTGATGGGTGAGGGAATAGGTGGGGGTGATGGGTAATGGGTGAGTGAATGGGTGTGTGGTGATGGGTAATGGGTGAGTGAATGGGTGGGGGGTGATGGGTAATGGGTGAGTGAATGGGTGGGGGGTGATGGGTAATGGGTGAGTGAATGGGTGGGGGGAATACATACATTTCTACATCCATGATTTCAGGCAAGTTAGAAGGGGCTATCTGGAGAGTCCGTGTTTGGTGGGCCGAAGGCCCACCGCCAATAGCCCTCCGCAGGAGCTAGCCAAAAAGTCCGCCCGGAGGGCGGCTTTGCGGCTAGTTACCTATATTTGTTGTTTTCAATTGGATAGTCTTAGGGTATCGTCTTGTGTCAGACTGCAAGTTTATCATTACAGACTAGCTTGTGCCCCCCTCCCTTCTCTCTTCTCTCTCTCTCTCTCTCTCCTCTCTCTCTCTCTCTCTCTCTCTCTCTTCTCTCTCTCTCTCTCTCTCTCCTCTCTCTCTCTCTCCCCCCCCCCCCTCGCCTTTTGACCACCACAATGCTGACTACGGACACAGCGGCCTCGCATTCGCATCTCCATGCCTTTTAGATGAAACTTAAGAGGTTGATGAGAAAGCTAGTGGCTACGAAAACCCTCCCATGCGGGCCACTCGGCTATTAGAGGCAAAGATCGATGATACGTTGAGAATGCAAATCAGCCTATTCAGAAGCTGCTACCATTGTGCCCCGGCTAGGGAAATGGCATGAATAAGGGTACCACGTGACGGGAATTCTCATCACGCAACTGGGATTCATGCTGCTCATCCACTAAGACACTATTTGCAAGTCGCCTCACGCCCTCCCTCTCCTGCATCCTCGCCACTCACCACACTCACAGCGGTCATGTGGATGTGGGCCTTGATTACGGGGGCGGGGAAGGTCAGACCACGCAGCTGGTAATCGCTTCATTACAATTCGCTCATTTAATTTACTCCAAAAACAATTTTCAACTATTTCGTATTTTCTTTTCTGTCAAGTTGTTTATTACGCTGCACGTCTGCATAGGATAGCTGCGGAAACCTTATTGTTGTCTGCCTCGAAATGTCTCCCTGCTTGACTAGTTTCTACTTTTGTGCTACAGGGGAAAGGGTTACATTAGTAAGATATCTGTATGGGTTTTTGGAGGATGAAATAACAGTTCTAGTGGCGGCTGGCAGCGTGGAGACTCCTGAGAGAGGGAGGCTGTGGTCCCAGCGCTCAGTGTGGCCCGCGCCGTGCAATGTTCCGTGTTGCTCGCTGTCCGCCGCCTCGTCTCACGCATATCAACCAGCGCCAAGCAGCGTCGGAGTTACTTTTCAGTGACTAGATGACAAAGGTACCGCTGCGTCACATGAAATCGATGGAAAATATATGTACACGTGACGTCATGTCTAGTTGCATAACTTGTGAATTTCGACGCACTTCTAATGAATTATGAGAAAAAGCAACAGTCAAGAGAATTGAAAAAAATATCGTATTTGTAACTCCAGATTCCA
>JACEEZ010001841.1:1115000-1120000 GCA_016584305.1 Chionoecetes opilio
TATGACTATTGAATTCTTCAGGTTCCCTTCACCAAATTTCCATTAAAAAACTCATTTTTTGATAACTAGTAATATATATTTGACCCTTGAGACATTGGTGTGACCATGAAATGTCAAAGCTGAGCAAGTCGGTGTCACGAATAGACTTTTCATAACTAGTTTTTCACTCAAGGTCACCAGCTCATGGCTCTGTCGCTGTTCCTTAGTCACTCCTCCTTCACACAACAGCGTGTTCTTAGCAGACCTCGGCCACCAAATTCACATCTGTAAGGACGTTACCTATAAATATACAAAATTTGCTTCCTTGATTCGTTACATCCACACAACGCAGATACATAAACTGTCGCTTCTCATCCTTGTACTCCTACACCAGTAAAACATTGAAGGTGAAAAAAATAATGAATTTTCTGATAAATGAATTAGAATAATACATAAATTAGCGTTAACTAAATAAATAACCTCATCAATCGGGAAAATTACCCGATTAATGATGATATTTATTTAGTTAACGCTAAGTTATGCATGGTTCTAATTCATTTATCAGAAAGCAAAATATATCAATGGAAAACTAATAAAATTCCGCTTCTATTGATATGTTGCATGTAAAAAGTCTTCAGGCAAAATATTAAATGGCGAAGAGTTTAAGTGAATATTAAGTTCATGCATATTTCTTCACTCTCTCGTAATGGCATTTCTTTAGTGTATTTTACAGTTTTTTATTTGCTAATATTATAGAACAATAATTTTCTAAGATAACAGTGTATCATTTATACTGATAAACCATAGTCTAATGTATTCATGGCACACTTTTTTTACTTGCCAATCCGATTGATGATGTTATTTTTTTAGTTAACGCTAATTTATGCATGGTGGTAATTCATTTATCAGAAAACGAAATATATCAATGGAAAGCTAATGAAAATCCGCTTCTATTGATATGTTTCATCTAAAATGTTTGCTCGCAAAATATTAAATGGCGAAGAGTTTAAGTGAACATTAAGTTCATGCATATTTCTTCACTCTCTTATAATGGCATTTCTTTAGTGTATTTTACTGTTTTTTTATTTGATAATATTATAGAACAAACATTTACGAAGATAACAGTATATCATTTATGTTGATAAACCATAGGAAGGGAGATGGGGGTGATGTTCGAAAATGTCAGGAATCGCAAAACTGGCCTCCACTGGTCATGGGCGGGTTGGCGCGGGGCACGAGTAGCAAGTCCAATATAGAGTAGTCTTTGGTGTGGCTCTTAATATGAACTGCCTTCGTCCAGATATCACATTAATATTGAGTACATCAGGATAAAAAACAACCCGGACTATGAGATTCACGACTTTCACGACTTATAACACGACAGAGGATTTTTACAATTCTGATAAGGCTGGATAACCGAAGAAGCGATACAAAACATTCACAGCATTTCTTTAGTAAGGTAGGATATCTCGCAGAACATTCAAGGCCCTAAAAACGAACTACATACAGGATTTTCATTATATATCAACCAGAAAAAAGTATCACAGGGATAGAAATGTAACGTGTTTTTCAGCCACATGTGATCGGCAGCGTTGCAGGGATAAAAAGTACCCGATAATTCACTTATAGTCAAAGCCATATCATACATAGTCATCACTACCTATACTCGTACCATACCAGTGAACATTGATACAGCGAGAGGGCTTAGAGGGATTTTTACCAACACCAACACCAACACTTCCTCTTCCTCTTCCTCTTCCTCTTCCTCTTCCTCCTCCTCCTCCTCCTCCTCCTCCTCCTCCTCCTCCTCCTCCTCCTCCTCCTCCTCCTCCTCCTCCTCCTCCTCCTCCTCCTCCTCCTCCTCGGTCTTGGGTCCTACTCTTTTTCTGATATATATCAACGATCTGGACTGCGGACTTGTCTCTAAAATATCGAAATTTGCAGATGACACCAAATTAGGCGGTAAAGCATATACTAGGGAAAACTGCGAACTCTTGCAACGTGATCTCGACAAATTATCAGATCGGAGTGATAAATGGCTATTAAAATTAAATTCTGATAAATGTAAAGTAATGCATATAGGCAACGATAACCTCAAATACAACTATCAAATGCAAAATAAATCTTTAGCCGAGGTTCAGCAGGAAAAGGATTTAGGTGTCATCATCAGAAATGATCTTAAAACCAGTCCGCATTGCCTAGCTGCCAGCAAAAAGGCGAATATGATGTTGGGCTTCATTAAACGCAACTTTGAACATAAACCTCCAAAAGCTATGACACGATTATACACGTCTTTGGTTAGGCCGCACTTAGAATATGCCGTACAATTCTGGTCGCCTTGTTTCGTAAAAGATCAAGCCAAACTGGAATCAGTACAAAGAAGAGCAACCAAACAAATTCCATCGCTGCGAAACTCATCTTATGAAGAGAGACTGCGGAAACTTAATATGTTTTCATAAAAGGATCGTAAAATCCGTGGGGACTTGATAGAAACCTTTAAGATCCTAAAAGGATTTGATGTCATTGATCAAGAGAGCCTATTCGAACTTTCTCCTCAAGTGATAACAAGAAATAACGGTTTAAAACCAAACGGTCATCGTGCATCACAGATCTCCGTAAATATTATTTCAATGTTAGAGTTGTTGATCGATGGAACAAGTTACCAGCAAATGTTGTCGAAGCCAGCACCATAACTACATTTAAAAACAGACTTGACGCACACTGTAAAGTAAATGGGTATTGATAGTGCCCTGCGAATGCATATTATAGTCCTCCGGATCGAGTAGTGATAGTGATAGTTGTAGTTAGTATATTTCATATCCTATCATTCCTCACTACGAAATTTCCAGGTTCCTATCTTCTTTAGGGACATGGTATCATTTTCAAACTGTTCCTCCTACATGTAGTTGATAGTTAGCAGTATGTAGTACAACAGATACCCTAGTTATGGACCAATAGGTCTCCTGGTGTCTGTTACTCCTATGTATTCCTATGTATATTCCTCCTCCTCCTCCTCCTCCTCCTCCTCCTCCTCCTCCTCCTCCTCCTCCTCCTCCTCCTCCTCCTCCTACTCCTACTCCTACTCCTACTCCTACTCCTACTACTACAACTACAACTACAACTACAACTACAACTACAACAACAACAACAACAACAACAACAACAACAACAACAACAACAACTGCTACTGCTACTGCTACTGCTACTGCTACTGACTGCTACTGCTACTGCTACTGTTACTGCTACTACTATTACTATTACTATTACTATTACTATTACTACTACTACTACTACTACTACTACTGCTACTACTACTACTACTACTACTACTACTACTACTACTACTACTACTACGGGCCACGCGGCTCATTACACTCTACTCAGGACCTGAAGCTAAGAGTCTCGGTCCCCTCACAGCAATATTTATCACTTCATTAAGCAGTGTCAGGAAAAACTTATGGAACACTCATTCTACATTAACTAAAGTAGCATTTAGCATCCTCTTATGCTGATTATTATAAACCTTAATAAAACACTTCACTGAAACAATATACGTATTTAAATCATCTCGGTTATGCACGATGTTCCTCTCCTCTGTTGACTGACGTTTACTGACATCTTTTTTTTATTCTCTCTCTCTCTCTCTCTCTCTCTCTCTCTCTCTCTCTCTCTCTCTCTCTCTCTCTCTCTCTCTCTCTCTCTCTCTCTCTCTCTCTCTCTCTCTCTCTCTCTCTCTCTCTTCCTCTTGTTTTTTACACAAACCCGAAACATACGCAGCGCACTTTATCCTCCTGTCCTCTAACTCCTCAACTAAGTGCAAAACCATTCTTTTTGGCATTACATCAGACTAAATACCGTGCTTTCCCTACCCACACAACTGTTCTTCTCATGTTTATTGCTCTCATGGTGAATTTTCATCTGGCATTCAAAAATCTTCTGAAATTACCTTGTTGCTTTAGTGCTATTTCCTGAAATCATTTGTTTCGCAGGCCAAGCCGTTTTTTACCTAATGCCCTACATAAACTTTTTTTATTCAATTTACTACGCTCTACTTCCGCTGTTTAAAAGTTTCTACCCTGCTGCAGCCTTTCAATCTTGCTCTAATGACCTGCAGTTTACTAACCCTTCAGTGGCGTAACTTACTCTTGCCTCAGTAAACAATGCTAATGCTTTTGAATTTCTATCTTTCTTGGTATATAAAGCTATCATTAACCATAACACATGTTTTTTGTTGTTGTTGTTTTTACATCACAGGGATCTGGCCAAGGGCACAACAAAAATGGGTAACACAAAGCCCGCTTAGTTGCCAGTCCCTATAAATAAGACAGTAAGAGAATAAAATAAAAACAAAGGGGTAGGACAATTTAGCTCTGGAGGTGTCTTGTTACTCTTCTTTTGAAAAGATTTAAGTCATAGAAATTGGAAAAATAGAAACAGGAAGAGAGTTCCAGAGTTTGCCAGTGAAAGGGATGAAAGAGTAAAGATACTGATTAACTCTTGCATTAGGAAGATGGACAGAATAGGGATGGGAATGAGTAGAAAGTCTTGTGCAGCGAGGCCGCGGGAGTGGGGGAGGCATGCAGTTAGCAAGTTCAGAAGAGCAGTGAGCATAAAAATAACGGTAGAAGAAAGCAAGAGAAGCAACATTGCGGCGGTGATTTAAAGATTGAAGACAGTCAGTCAGAGGAGAGGAGTTGATGAGACGAAAAGCTTTTGACTTAACCCTGTTTAGGAGAGCTGTATGAGTGGATCCTCCCCAAACATGTGAGACATACTCCATACATGGGCGGATAAGGCCCCTCTGCCAACACTGCCATTATTAATATTTATTCTTCAAATGTTACCGTAATAACACGCAGGAGCAAAGCCGCACGTTTACATTTCTCTCCTTCATAACAAGTAGTTTGAAAGATCCATACTACATATCAAGCATTTTCCCGGCGACCTGCATCACTGTAAGAATTTAATCAAGTAAGCCCTTTATCATGCCACGCAAAGAATTCCAATCCATGATATATAAT
>JACEEZ010001841.1:1122500-1125000 GCA_016584305.1 Chionoecetes opilio
ACCATTACTACTACACTAACACTACCCTCACATCATTATCTCGATACATTAATCAAAGACTTCACTTATCATCATCACCACCACCACTACTATACTACAACTCATACACAGTCAAACAGCGCTAAAGTCACCATTAACACAGCCACTGCCATAACTACCTAAAACTCATTATCATCATTGCAAGGTGTTCATCGCTTTGACATTAACACAACGTAACAACCACACATTATCACCACCTCACAACAACCTACAGAATCATAACATCCGTAAAAAATAACTATCACATATAGATAGATAGATGGACAGATAGATATTTTATTGTCCACACAAATGCATAAAAAGAAATTACCGTACATAAATAATTTATACCAAATCATTCATGGACCAGAAATTTACCCTAATCACTAATTAACAAAAGTATCAAGTGTCTATAAAAATTCTTATATGAGAAACGTTGTAACGCATTAGTATTATTTTCACATTAAAATTATACAACCATGTAATATATGTGGAATTTCCTAGCAGCTCGATCTAAAAATTTAACACAACTAAAAGAAAGATTCTAAACTATCAACGCATTTAAAATACATAAAATAAGATCATATTCTCACAAATTACAAGTTAAAGAAATAAAAAACCCACACATTCATAATTTAGGTAACGTAACATCGATGGACTTTTGATACTACCGTCCGCAGCATCACAACAACACAATAACAGCAACACAGCATCCGCCACAGCCTCTTCATGGTTATTACACCCTCCCTCCGCCTCTAATGATGGCAGTTAAGGGTGGTGCTCGCTACACCTCGTCCAGACACTGATTAATAAAGCAATATCCTGCCCTTGACGAGCCTGCAACACCATTCTCCCCAACTCCCTCTCTCACACTCTCCACTTCATGAGTTACAACCCTATTCCACGCCTGCTCAGAAACCTATTGATGAAGCTCAGAACTGGATTGTGGAGAAAATAACTTGAAAATCATGCTTCTCGGAGTGTGCGTGCGTGCTTGCGTGCGTGCGTGCGTGCGTGCGTATGTATGTAATGTATGACAAAGATGATCAAAGTTTTCCCCTCAAAGTTTTCTCGTCTCAAACCTGCAGTTCATCAATACATGTCAACTCAGGTCAATTTTTCTAGTTTCGTCTTTTTATTGTGTTATTTTCTGTGGCTTGTTTCTGCTTCGTTCTCTCAGATGACCGTTTTTGTAGCTTACTATAAGATTTTACCCATACTGTAACCTGCCTTTAATACAAGATCTTTCTTAATTAATGTAAGTCTGAACATTTTCCAATGAGTTTGTCCCTTGATCCATAATGCTCCCTTCTCGCTTCAGTTACGCTTCTTTGAGTTAATTAAGTTTATTAGAACACGTCTATCAGGTAATTTACTCCTGCTAGAGATGGGTTAAGTATTTCTGTTGATATTATTTTGTTTCCGGAAAGCTCTTATCTACACACACTAATTAGTCTGAGTTCTAATTACTAGTATTCTTCACTTTCCTCTACTATTTTGTTTGCGAGTATTTATCATAATAATTAATCTAAATAAAGGCATGAGTGTTCTCAGAGAAGCTCCAGAATCGTGTTGTTCATCTCGATTCCACTTAGTAATGCAATATTTACCAGAATTTTGAGATTGCTAAGAAACATTTTGCTGACTTTTTCTTTTGCCTTTTTCATTCTCATTTCTTCAAACTCAATCAAAGCAAAGGGAGGATTTTAATTATTTGAAAAAGCCTTGTCTGTCCATTAGGTATCCATTTTCCATTACCTCAACATTATTCCATGCCATTAGGGTTGTGTAATTGGGAAAAGTTTTTCAATTCAAAAAGCTGATCATCGGGATAAAGTCGGCTAAAAATAGTAATCAAACACAATAAATATTTAAGAATAGAGCTAATGGAGCTACATGACAAATAAGCTAACATATATGGCTGAATGAAAAAGGTATAATAAGGACTCAGTAAATCATGATGCATATTCAATCAAGCGTTATGTGGCAAGATGAACGTGAAGGTGAAGAAGAGGTTATGAAGGGTCCGTTTTGGAATTACTGTGCGAATATCAGCCTTAAGGACATAACAGAACAAGCCTCATTACCCCTCACCCTTACCACCACCACCACCACCACCACCACCACCACCACTATCATTCATAGTATCGTTGCCATCATCATCAGAACTAATTATCACTCACCACCACCACCACCACTACCATTACCACCAAAACCATCACAATTACCACTTACTCCCATCACTACCACCACCATAATCACCAGCCACTCCTACCACCACCACTCAATCATAACATCCCTACAACAACTCGCACCACACTTACTACCATCACCACTACCATGAGTATCACCACCATCATAACACCATCACGACCACTACCATCACCATAATCTCCATCACTAACTTTACCAGAAGACGATATCATAACCACCCCCACTACCATCACCACCACCACCACCACCGCTACCAATACCACCACCA
>JACEEZ010001841.1:1130000-1132500 GCA_016584305.1 Chionoecetes opilio
ATAGGGGGGGGGGGGCACGGCCTCGTTTGGCCATTGAATATCAAATTAGTGCAATAGATCCCTCCTGAGGCCTCAAAATGCCCCTAAAAATGCTTGATTTTCAACAAATTTCCTGACCCCTTTCTCAAACCCCCAGCTGTAGAGGCTCACTTCGCTCGCCCAACCCCGTCTTAAAACAACCCTGGATTCACCTCTGTGCCCCCCCCCCTTTCCGAGGACCTACCAGTATATATGCCACTGCTTCAGAGTCCTTCCTTCTTCCCTTCTTATTATCCAAATAAACACTTGAATTTTGAGGCAATTGTTCTCTAATTTTTGCATCAATTAAATCAAAATTTATTCTTATAATTCAAATATTTCTAGAATTTTGAAACAATTCTTCTTAATTATTTTTTTCCTTCACATATTTGAGGGGTTCGGCCAGTGTGCGGAGGTTTTCATTAGGGTTCGGTGCCTCTGAAAAGGTTAAGAACCACTGCCTTAAACAATATATCTTGTGCTGTATTTTGTGACCTCACCTTAACTGTTAAGGTGCGGGCCCCCCCCTCTTCATATTTGCCTAAACTATGTATCTCTTCTATTTCTTCTTCTATCTCCGTATTTTCTTCTACTACTTTAAATATTTCTTTTGACATTTTCTTTTCTTCCTTTTCTCTTATGTTTTTCTTGGGCAGCACTTTTTCCTTCAAACCAAAAATGATGACACATTTCTTTTTGTCCACCGTATCTCTAACTAAATTTTCCTTTTGTTTTATCACTTTTACTACTTCTTTGGTCAGATTTTTCTTTTCATTTTCTTGATCTTCAATTATTTGGCGTAAGCTCTCTTGGTCTTTTTCTTTTTCTATCTTCCATGTCTTTCTTTCATCTTTCATTTCCTCTTGTGTCATTTTCCATTTCTTATGTACTGCATTCATTTCTGCATGCATTTTCACTACCTTTTCGTCGTCTTGTTTACCATTTAATTCATCCACTCTCTTTTTCAAAATAGTATTATCTTTTTCCAGTACGAAGACTTTCTTTTCCATCTTCTCTAGTCTATCCATCATTTCGTGAACTACATTTTCTAGCATTGAGACTCTTTTCCGGTTCGTTTTCAGCTCTAATATGTCTTTTTCTTTGGTATTGAAGCCATCGAAATTGATGGCGGGGGGGTCTTCCATCTTTGTTTACGTCCAATATTTTCCCCTTTTTAGACTAATCATGTGGAGACGGGACTATCTAACTGCATAGTTCTCACCTGTAAGTACTTAAGGTTTTTTTGGGTCCTCTGCGTCCTTCTTGGTCACTGCAGCCAGTCAGCATATCCAGTTTTGTAGGAGCCTACCAGAGAGCGCGGTGTGTGTGTGTGTGTGTGTGTGTGTATGTGTGTGTGTCTGTGTCTGTGTCTGTGTCTGTGTCTGTGTCTGTGTCTGTGTTGTGTGTGTGTGTGTGGTGTTGTGTGTGGTGTGTTGTGTGTGTGTGTGTGTGTTGGCCTGTTTGTTTACCTTTGTGTTACTCACTTTTTGCCCTAATAAGTGGTTGCGGTACGTTTTAGGAACAAAGCGTTGGGTTTATGTTGGTTTACGAGTGTTGTATATCTGGGGAGAGATAAAGTGTTGCTGTGTGTGAGTTAAAATATTCTTGTGCTATACTTTTCAGTGGGACTAAGAGTCTTAAACGCGATACAAATTTGGGATGGAAGCTTTAACCTTTACGTACATTTTTACTTCACTTTTGCTATAATTGTTTAACGTTTTCAGGAACCTGAAAAGCCACGTTTCAGTGTGTTACCGCAGTTTTACAATCTTTATGTGTGGTGTGTGTTTTTGTTTTAAAGTATTTGCCCATACTTTCTACGTGTGGTCGGACTAGAAGCACTTAACGCCATCAATCTTGGTGGGCACTTACAGATTTTTCTTTATTTTAGCTCATTTGGTTAACTATTTTACCTGAAAAGCAACGTCGGTGCTCCGCAGTTTACATTTGTGTGTTGTTTGTCTTCGTTGTACTGTCTGGTGTGGTCGTGATGGAGACTAGGAAATCTTTTTTCTAGTTTGTGGGCCTTTGTCTACAAGAACATATACATTGTATTTTTCTTTGTTACCACTTTGTTGTCCTGGTAGTTGACGTAGGAATTCTCCTGTGGAGCATTGTCTGCAGTACCATATCACATGTATTTTTTGAGTTACTATAATCTTCCGGATTGGAACTGATGGATTTGCAGGTACCTTACTGTTCTGAGAATCTTTATGTCGTGCGAAAAGTGCGTAAGTTGTTTACTGTCTCAAATAAGTGTCTTCGTAGCCTTCATTTATGTATGGTGGAGGATCAAAGTGAATCCCCTTTGCTCTAGCTCCGTTTCCAGGATCCTGTCAAGTTCTCAATCTGTAGCTATGGAAGACTATCAGAGCGTCTTTGCCCTTCGTGATGAGTTGTGGCGTAGACATTGGCAGGTACGATTACCTCCAAGAAGTTACTGTTTTTTTATCTTGGGGTTTGGTCTTAGCTTTCATCATTA
>JACEEZ010001841.1:1147500-1207500 GCA_016584305.1 Chionoecetes opilio
TCGACAGATGAGCTTAGGTTATGTGGATGTGTGTGTATAAGCTACGCAATTTGATTCTTTTATACGATTACAGCGTGTTATCTTTAGTTCAGGACATGATATCATAGTTTTTTTTTTTTTTTTTTTTTTAACAATTTGTGCCTCTAGACTCTAGAGCAGTATTTCCCAGCCTGGGGGATTGACAATTCAACACTGACAATTCGGATTCTAAGGGGGAAATTTATTCTCAGGGACATCTAAATTACTAGCATTCAGTCGACAGAATTTTTTTTTTTTTTAAAAGCGGCTATTGACTTTTCTTCAAGTATATATAGATATAGAGGATAGTGTCGATATATCTGTGTTATTAAGCAAGTAAATTTTGTGTATTGGCTACTTTTTTCCTTGAAGGGGGAAATCCGGATGGTTGAACTGGTTGAAGGGGGAAACAACAGAAAAAAAGGTTGGGAGCCACTGCTCTAGAGCCTGTAGGCAGTGACCTCCAGGGGTGGGATAAGAACATAAGAACATAAGAAAATAAGGAAGCTACAAGAGGCCGCGAGGCCTACACGTGGTAGTTACTGTCACCTAACCCTATCCTACATCCACCTTTCATCCCCATCCATGAACCAATCCAGCCTCTCTTTAAAGCTCCCTAATGACTCAGCACTAACTACCTGTCCACTGAGTCCATTCCATTCATTCACCACCCTATTTGTGAACCAGTTTTTCCCTATTTCCTTTCTAAATCTACGCTTTTCCAGCTTGAATCTATTACTTCTTGTTCTACCCTAGTTAAAAGCCGTAAGAACTTTTCCTACCTCTCCTTTATTAAATCCCTTTATCCACTTAAAAACTTCTATCAGATCGCTCCTTACTCTGAGTCTCGCGAGTGAGTGTAACTTTAATAACTTCAATCTCTTCTCATAAGTAAAGTTACGCATCCCTTGTATCATTTTGGTCATCCTTCTCTGCACTGTTTCTAACAAGGCTATATCCATTCAGTAATATGGAGACCAAAACTGAACCGCATAGTCTAGGTGAGGTCTGACTAGAGCCAGATAAAGCTTTAGAAACTTCCGCACTTCTACTTTTAACACTTCTGGTAATGAATCCTAACACTCTATTAGCTCTATTTTTAGCCTCAATACATTGTTTCCTAGGTCGGAGGTCTGGGCTCACCCTCACTCCAAGATCTTTTTCATCTTCTGATCTTTTCAGCGATACATTGCGTATGGTGTATCTATTACCAGGGTTTTTTCTACCAACATTCATAACGCTGCACTTATCAATATTAAATTCCATCTGCCATCTGACTGCCCACTCATTAAGTTTATCTAAGTCTCCCTGCAATATGTTTACATCAGACTGTGATCCAATAATCCTACCTACGTTAGTATCATCAGCAAACTTACTGATATCACTGCTAATCCCACTATCCAAGTCGTTGATGTAAATAAAAAATAGTAATGGACCCAAAACAGACCCTTGTGGAACTCCACTCGTTACCTACCCCCATTCAGATTTTGAACCATTAATTGTAACTCTTTGTTGCCTATTACTTAGCCAAGCTCTGATCCAACGATGAACCTTCCCATCTATTCCATGAGCCCTAACCTTATTTAAGAGTCTCTCGTGTGGTACTTTGTCAAATGCCTTACTAAAGTTCGGATATATTATATCATAATCCTTATCATTATCTGCCGTCTCATAAACTTTCCTATAAAAACTCAATAAATTGGTGAGACATGACCTACCCTTGGTGAATCCATGTTGTGAATCATTGATCAAACTATGTTTTATCTACGTGCTCTCTAATGTTTTTTGCAATAATATATTCCAATAATTTACCTACCACTGACGTTAGACTTACGGGTCGATAATTTGACTTTAGTCCTCTGCCTGGTAGATGGTGGGATGGTAGGCCATGGAGGTTCACTTTAGGGCTGTGATGGTTGGCCCTCGCCCGTGGTGGCGCAAGCAAGATTTTTATAGTGACGCCTGTGATGAGGCTCATGCCGCCCCTTTGTGTCCTCCAATTCATTCGCAATCGAAGGTAGAGTTAATGGGTAGCATATGTGTGTTTTTAGGCCACTTGACGGTGCAGAAAAAATTTAAGTGGATTTTGGTTCTCATCGGGGATTGAATTCGGGTCACCAAAATCGCCACTCGGAGAAGCTAACCACTCTGCTACCGCCTCCCCATTACTACCGCCTCCCCATCGTTTGGAGTAACCTCTTTATATTCTTAAACAAACAAAAGTATTTATGAAAAATTAGCAGTTAATGGCTTCATAATGAGCCATTAACATTTATTGTTACCCAATACGACTTTGAAACGAGAAATTTCTCAGTAATAAATACATTTTGACCGTAGAAAATATGCACAGGCTATATTTTTCCTAATATAATGATGGAAGTATTAAACTCTTCCCGGATTTTAGAAGAACGGGTATTTGAGGAACTTGTCATGTGGTCACCTCGGGAACGGTGGGAGCAGTGTTTGTAGCAGGGGAACTATGGCGTCATGACTCAGCGCGCAGGTAATTGCGGCAACCCATTAAACAACAACACTCGCGGTCCGGGCAATTCACAGCCATCTCGCTGTCACCAGTTTACACATAATTTCTTCACGTGACAGTTTAACGCTTGCAAATACATCGGACTTTGCTTACTGTGATGCTCTCACTTCATTCAGAGTAAATTTATTTCTGAATTATACATGGAAACTGAATGTCAAATATTGTATGAATAATGAAATGATATTCAGGTCAAAGGGTAGAAAAAAATTGTTCAAATCTTATGAATTTTTTGCGTGAATATTTACATATTAATAAAAACATCACACACATCTGCAGCACACTGACTTTTGAACATTAGGTAACGCTGTGTAAGCCTTTTTCCTTGTTTGAGCCTATAAATTAGCTAAATATCGCTATTTGAGGGCTTTAATAGTTTTCTCTTGCCCGTGGTGACGCAGGCATGTTTTTTTAGTGGTGCCTGTGATGACTAGAGGCTCATGACAACCTCCAATGTCCCCAATGCACTCATCATAGAAGGCAAAGTTGATGGCAAGAACGTGGGTAATCTTCGACCACACGACGATTGAAAAAAAAGTTTGATCCTGGCAGGACTCGAACTCGGGACCTTTGAGCTCACCATTGATATATACTTTTGTAAGTACGGAGATGCCAAACATATCAGGAAATGGCTGGGGATGAACCAATGTTTGGAGTTGAATGAGGCATCGCTTGTTACTAACATCTGAACACGGGCTGGCGGGAGATGTATATTTTGCATCCTTAACTACAAGGTAAAAGAGAGAAGGTAATGAACACAAGACAAAAGGGCCTGACGATCATCCACTTATCACCAATACTTTGATATTACCTACGTGTTACCTGCTGCAATGAACTCCTTGAGGCCCAGAACGTAATTTTCATTGTAATATAACCACCATTCGACGATTTTAATGAACATAAGCAATATTTTATAGATATGTCCCGTTAATATCCTTGTCCATTAGCTAATTTGGTATATTCAGTTACTTTTTCGTAATCTTATGGCTAATAACAGACGATTTCAAATAGCAAATGAAATATTTGGGCGTGAAGAGGTTAACCTTTGATTTCGCCCAAGAACTGTACATCCCCGGGTAGGGTCAGAGGAGGGGTTACATGGGCCTAACATCATACCGTGATCATACCACCCATCAGGTATTGCCACACATGTTACCATCCTTATTCTCTCAGCAATAACTCGTACCGCTTCATGTGACAGTTTTCACCAGTGCATGATGTCGCTGATGTTCGGGTGATGTGGCCGTATAGTACATAAGAACTCATTTGTTACCATTACTTTAGGTGCAATACAATCACGAATGGCATTGTTGTGTTTCAAGCTACATAAGATCATTTAGCGCCTTACCCCATAAGTTACTCTATTTATCTATTTATCTTTTTTCATATATTTACATTATTGAAGGAAATGTAAAATATATCCACTCTTTCCTAATAGGGTGAAAGTGAAGCAACATTTTCACCGCTCGTCGTTTTCTTGTCTAGATTCGCAATATGTTTATTCATTATGAGGACAAAACAAGGTATTTCAAATAGGACAGGACGCCTCTCTCGCCTTTTTCTCTCATCTCTCGTCTCTCTTTTTTCTGGACATTACCTTATCCTGGTTATATTTTGAAAATTCAAGATGGATGATGTCGGAGAATGCAACCCTGAAGACACTCTAATAACATCGAAGTCGCAAAGTTTCCCACGAGAATTGCTCGTAAAGATTCTCAGACCGAAGACTAATCCTTGAGGGACTCGACTATTGAGGGAAAACCACTCAGATATAACTCTGCTGATGACAACTCTCTCTCTCTCTCTCTCTCTCTCTCTCTCTCTCTCTCTCTCTCTCTCTCTCTCTCTCTCTCTCTCTCGCCGCCCTCCTTGCTGACACGCAGTAAATATAGGTTATCGGTAATTCAAGGACTCTTTCGACAAAATCTTGGGATGCGGCATCTATATCAATGTGTTTTTTCGAGTTTGATGAAAATTCGTACATTCAGCAGAAACGAGACAAAAAAAAAAGAGGAGAGAGAGAGAGAGAGAGAGAGAGAGGAGAGAGAGAGAGAGAGAGAGAGAGAGAGAGAGAGAGAGAGGAGAGAGAGAGAGAGAGAGAGAGAGAGAGAGAGAGAGAGGAGAGAGAGAGAGAGAGAGAGAGAGAGAGAGAGAGAGAGAGAGAGAGAGAGAGAGAGAGAGAGAGAGAGAGAGAGAGAGAGAGAGAGAGAGAGAGGAGAGAGAGAGAGAGAGAGAGAGAGAGAGGTGTGTGTGTGTGTGTGTGTGTGTGTTTGTAACCTCATTCTCAGCAAGGAAAAAGTCTTGGATTATTTTTTTCGTAAAGAGGTTTGAAAGGTTGTGTCACGTTAGTCATGACTGGGTGGAAAAAAGTGTCACAGGCTTCGTTAAGACTGAATGAAGACAATCTCAACTGAATGGAAATGTGATTGGAAAGTTTAATCTCTACGTTTTTTACAGCGAGTTTACGTAACCTGAAATTTCATAAGATTCTTTATAACACTTGAAAAGTTCGTGTAATTACTCTTATCACTTTCAGAATCACGTCATTCCCCCTAAGAGAATTCGTAGAAATTTCAGAAACTCCATTAATTTCCTCCCTACTTTTATTACAATTAAATGTCTTACAGGTTCATATGCGTTAATTTGTGTAATGGCCCTTGTCCACACTCAGCTGGCGTACCAAAATGAGACACAGGCAACCAAATGACCTACACCAGAGAGAGATAAATAGATAGAGAAAGAGAAAGAGAAAGAGAAAGAGAGAGAGAAAGAGAGAGAGAGAGAGAGAGAGAGAGAGAGAGAGAGAGAGAGAGAGAGAGAGAGAGAGAGAGAGAGAGAGAGAGAGAGAGAGAGAGAGAGAGAGAGAGAGAGAGAGAGAGAGAGAGAGAGAGAGAGAGAGAGAGAGGTGTGTCTGAGGCAACAACACCCCATAAACAAATTTGGCTCATATAAATTGTTTGAATTTGTTGAATATTACGTAATGTATGGGCAAGGATACATTATCCGTGTGTATGGGTGTATCCGGCATACCGAGGAACGCTTATTCCTACAGAACGGCCTTAAAACATTCCAGAACTAAAATAACTTTTATGACAAGACTGTGGTGAAGTTTTACATCTTAAGAAAACTGTACGAGAGTATGTATATTGCACTCTTCGATATCTCAAAGCAAATATTTCTTGATATTTTTGGAAAACTTTAACAAACACATGAATTATAAGTGAAACAGTAGTTATATAATATGCCCCTGACAAATGCTTTTAAGTCCTTATGAATTTATTGGATTAGAAAACTCCCCTATATCGCAAAACACAAATATCTTGCACTTTTCTATCACATTTCCATTCACATATTCTACGGCAATAAAAAACTGTCTCGATTCAGCTTTAACGAAGCCTATAACCTTTGTTCTTCATGCCTCACGTGACAAAAACTTTCAGATCTCACTGCAGAAAGATCCTTGCATAAAATGTGTCATGCTGAGAAACCGGTTGCTCTTTCATGCTCACTCTGTCTGTATGTCTGTCTGTATGTCTTTCTGTCTGTCTGTCTGTTTGTCCGTCTCTCTTCAAGTTCAAGTACAAAGAAACAACCTTCAGAGACTGTAAGAGACTCGGTAAATATTTTTTAGTGAATGCTGAGAGAAAAGGCACTGCCTTCTGCTTGACTGTTAGTATCTGATGGTGCTTACACTGGATGTTTGTATGTGTGTATCTGCCCTCATACGCTCAGGTCTTTAAACAGTCTCTCTTTTACCTGTTGCACTTCAATAATCACTGAGGGATTGCATATAGTAAGTTCATGAGGAAATATAACCATAAATAGACTGTAAACACCATCAAAACAACCACCACCACCATGATTTCCAACAACCACCACGATAAAAAACATCAAAACAGCTACTTCCACCACTACCAAAAAACAATAACAACAACTACAATAACAACCAGACAATAACCCCCATCAAAACAACAGCTACCACCACTACACTACTTCCAAGAACAACAACCAGACCATAACTGCAAATAAACTACCACCACTATCTAAACAGCTACCACCACCACTACCAAAAACAATAACAACAACTACATTAACAACCAGATTATAACCCCCAACAAAACAGCTACCACCACCACTACCAACAACAACAAGAACAACAGCCAGACCATAACCGCAAATAAACTGCAACCACTATCTTAACACCTACCACCACTACTACCCAAAACAATAACAACCATACTATAACCACTATCTAAACAGCAACCACCACTACACTACTTCCAACAACAACAATCAGACTGTAACAACCACCTTAACAACCACCAAAATCAACTACAATAACATCATCAAAACAACAACACTAGCAACCAATAAAAAAAAGCTGCAACCATCCAATCAGAGCCACCGTCGTTACCTTAGAACATTCAGCTGGATTTTTTTGTACCCACGTCCCTCACAAAACCATTTCTGCTTTGCTCATTCACTCGCTTGTCCTTGGAAAATATGTCTAAACTATTTCCCGGCAAAGACGTGGCTCCTTGCTCGCCGGTAATTGCCTCATCACTCCCGAGGCGACACATTGCTCAATCTGCCAAAAGTCTTTTTCTCTCTCATTATCTTTTTTGGCAGGCGGCCGTCATAAGATGGTGTCATGAACGCTCACAAACAAGGTCTTCTCTCTCTCTCTCTCTCTCTCTCTCTCTCTCTCTCTCTCTCTCTCTCTCTCTCTCTCTCTCTCTCTCTCTCTCTCTCTCTCTCTCTCTCTCTCTCTCTCTCTCTCTGTCTCTCTCTTTCTGTCTCTCTCTCTCTCTCTATACATAATTAAACCTTTTTTCTATTTCAATTATCTTCATTTGTTTTCTGTGTCCGTTTCATTCAGTTTCATCCTACTTTTGTATGTCATATTTTTGTTTCGTTTGAACTTATTTTCGTCCTCCGTCCTTTAATACACACCTTTTTCCCCTTCTTTTATCTTTTCTTTATCTGCACTTCTTGTTTCCTTCGCATGAGTTCTATTCCCATTCACGCTGACATTCCCTGCCTCCGTCATCCTCCCGACGTCTTTGCCTTTCTGTCACACGGGGTCTTTTCCGGGTTGTCCTTTATACTCTCTTTTACGCTTTTTCTCCCTCTGTCGCTCCCTTCCTGTAGGCAATTTCCTCCTTTCCCGCTATTTCCTATGTCCTTGGTAAATCGTCACTGGCACAAGCTCATCACTGGGTGTCGCATATAAAACCAGTAATCTAATGTAATGCTGTTGAAAATGTTTATGCTTCAGCACAAACATTTCTTCATTAGCTGTTATTTTATTCGGCCTACATTTTACTGTGTCGCATGTGTGTTGTCGCAATTACGGCTGTAATGAAAAACATAACTAGAACTAAAAAAAAATTCTGTCTTAAAGAAAAAAAATTGCTTTTAATATTAAGTCAGACTATGCCCATCAGTGAAAACTCCGTGAGCGTGACAGACGCCTACGAGCCCGGTACTCATTACGCGTATAACTTCCTTGCTTGCTAAAGTATTTCGAAACACCATTTCAACACACTATACTGAAAAGAATTTTGAATCGCCGAAAGAAACTCCAGGTAAAATGTTAAATTTGTTTTCAACACACCCACTTTGCTAGGCAAGACTTGCGTCAGTAAGCTACGTACTGCACAATTTTAATGATTTCTAGGAAAAAGTTATAATGGATGCATTTTCCATTACGAAGGCATCCTAGAATAGCGTGCTCAGCATGCAGACAACTGATGCAAATCCCGGTAAATTGAATGTTTTCTGTGATTTGAACCAACAAAGGGTCAACGCCTTCCTTGACTGTCGGAGGCAACACGTGCATCATAGCGCAATGTATTCTCTAAAACGGCGCGATGAAATATTCCCTACGTAATCAATTTTTCAACCAAACTGAACCATTTGGGCGAGAAGATTGGAAGCAGTGAGGTGTTGTTTGTGAGGACTAACAAAGGCAGCGCGGCAGGTCTGCTTCCCAGCCTAGCCTGCAGCGTCGCTCTCTGCCGCCTGCACATCCAAACACGTGGCAGCTTGGCTCGATGGCCTGCCGTAGCTGGTTAGGGAGTACAGGCTTACGGTAATGTAACTCGATTGTGCACATAACAGAATATTAAGAGTCATGCGTGGATTACTTGTTGTATATAAATTGGGACGCACGGGTGGTTTATAGATTCTAGAAATTTTGTACGGGAGGGAACCAATACGCACATGCACAAAGGAAAACAAATATCTTGAACCAAAATTTGTAAGGAGAACTCAATAAGATTTCCTTTTCGTTAGTTCTTCAAAAGCCATCATGTTGAGGAAAATTGGGTCACAGGCCATCAGGGACACTCGTCTCCTGCAGGATAAACAGCGCGTGGGCTGCTAAACACATCCCATTACGCCTATCACGGCAAGGCTTTGTGTACTAAGTATAAAACAGATGCAGCGACATAGAACACTGGAGCTTCATATAATACATGAAATTCCCCTGTCAGTCGGTGGATGGCCACTGATTAACATGCGAGAGATATGAATTATACGCGTATATACTTTACATCATTCATCCAGGTTCCATTCGTATACAGTGTATACGAATGGAACCTGGATAGTGTATAGTCACTATACACTATAGCGAATGGACAATTTCAGTTCACCGTAAGTATATAGTTAGTAAAGGGATATTCACCATACCTGCCTATCCTTATACCAATGCCGCCCTTTGCCCTTTGCTATCAATCACTCGTGTACCATCAACTTCAACACACACACCTTCAATAAGTCCTGCTCCTTCACTTCGTAATTTCCACCACAAAACCGCTCTTCTGCTACGCCACTGAGGGCCTCGTCTTCCAGTAAGCCTCTCTAAGGGGGCTTGAGCTATAGTGATGTCAAACAGCTTTATAAATTTATAAAAGTTACGTTTGGCGAAGAGCTTTGACCCCAGTGAAGCGAGTGCAGGGAAGTAGTCATTAAATATGTGATTGGGAAAATGAAAAGTGTCGCTTGAGGGCATACGTTATATATAGATGTATTGATGGATACACACGTGCACTTACTCACACTACCACACACACTCCCAAACCATCCCCAAATCTACACCCACACCCACATACATACATACACACACATACGCACGCAAATATCCAAACACCCACATACATCAACACCCATCCATCGCAACCCACACATACATCCACCCACTCACACCCACACACACTTACCAACGCACGCACTCACGTCATCTTTTCACGAATAAAAGAAAAAAAGGGCCCAACGTGAGAATTCTCAAATACCCTGCAGACTTTTTGCTTCCTCACACGGGCGCAATATTCACCTTCTTCAAAGGGAACCCAGACTTAATACGTCGCCGGTAATACGTAAGGTACGTCGAGGAGAAAAAAAAACTTTCTCAGGAGCGAGCCACGTGATTCCTACTGAATAGCCCAACCTATAAAAACCGGATGATTAAAAACCGGATGATTAAATGTGTGTGTGTGTGTGTGTGTGTGTGTGTGTGTGTGTGTGTGTGTGTGTGTGTGTGTGTGTGTGTGTGTGTGTGTGTGTGTGTGTGTGTGTGTGTGTGTGTGTGTGTGTGTGTGTGTGTGTGTGTGTGTGTGTGTGTGTGTGTGTGTGTGTGTGTGTGTGTTGTGTGTGTGTGTGTGTGTGTGTGTGTGTGTGTGTGTGTGTGTGTGTGTGTGTGTGCGGCGCGCGCGCGTGTTTTGTGAGCGCGTCTGTGTGGGGCCAAAGACTTACGGCCGAAAAACTTGCAGGAAAGAAATGACGTCAAATGTCTCAAGTTTTAAAGTTTCATGTTATAAGATTTATCCACATTAACTACTATCTTTGTGTTACCTATATTAAATAGCATCTTAAAATATGAACTGTAAACCAGAAACTATGAGAACAACCAGGGTTAGTTCATTCATAGTAACCTATCAGTAATTGCCTTATCCTTATTGACACCATCCACAACATGCCAGTAAAGGTCACGGAGAAACACAAGCGTCCTCACACCTCACAAAGCAACATTCATTTGAGTCTGAGCAAAATCCACGGCTTGGCATAATTTATTACCCGTCCAGCAAATCTTCATTAGACTCCAGTAAACAAACACAAACGCGCGGTGCTCCATCATGGGACGAAGCAAAGGAAAGGAACGAGTGTGCCGATGTGAGTGAGAGGAGGCGCCAGACCCGCCACGCCGAGCCTCACTCCTAATGGGCCAACAAAACACTGAAATACTTCGGCTAGTGCAGGCCACTCGTTCTCTTGTGCGTGTGCGGTGTGCGGTGTGCGGTGTGCGTGTGCGTGTGCGCGCGTGTGTGTGTGTGTGTGTGTGTGTGTGTGTGTGTGTGTGTGTGTGTGTGTGTGCGTCTGTGTTTTGTGTCTTTGCTTTTTCTATTATATGTATATATGTAGATACAATATGTCCCTCAAGATTCTTATATAATTTCATTCATCACAGTTTTAGGTCACCGTGTTCCTTTAATTTTTTTGTGTGATAATTGCATTTATGCATCAGTCAATATCAATGTGCCCTTCAAAACCTTTTAGTCCAGCAGCCAGGGGGGAACCTTGGAATTTGTGGTGCATAATTGTTCTCTGCGGATTTTGATCACTGTGTGTGCCATTAATAAGAATCCGTCGGGTGCAATTATGGCACCCTTGAGCATTTTGAGAAATTCAAGATGGCGGCTAATATACATAATACACCAACGTAGTAATGGTTTATATTGATAACTTCCTTAATATTTGACTTACAACAGTCATTTTGGTGCCTAACCATAGGTTTTTGTGGTCAAGGAATCCAATAACACCAATGAAATTACAATAGACACTTTTATTTATACGGTCTGAAAAATAGACGGTCTGTTAAACTAATAATACATAACAAAAAATAAGATTAAACCATCCAATTAGACTGGGAAAAGTACAATAACAATATTTCTGAATACCCAATCTAAGATGGCCGCAAAAATGGGTAGCGTATACATTAACATATTTACAGAGAATAATCAGCTTTATAGCCACAGAATTTCATGAATCCAAGGGATTAAGCTAATATATTCCCACTAGAACATAACAAAATACACAAGTGTCTTAGAGACGAGATATATTGCATTAGCGTCCTATGAGGAAATTCTCATATAATCAAACACATCAGTCATCACTGTCATCATCGTCATTACTTTCATCTTCATCCGAGTCATTGGCATCCTCTATCCGTTGTTTCAGCATTGTCCAGCGATTCCGACATGTTCTTATTTCTGCTCGACAGCGACAAAAAGCAGAACAGGACATCTTACCAGCCACACATCCACACCTCTCAGTTGAGCATGGTGTTTCGCTTGAGCAGCCACATTGGATCAGCTTCATAACAGCTGCTGGAGCAATTTCCGTTTGTGGTGGGAGGGTCATTGGCATTAATACACCGAAATCGTCATCAGATACCCAGCCGTTCTCCAGAGGATCCATATCTGGTGCCTCGGCAGTCAGTGCCGACCTCCAAATACATGCTTGAAAATGTGCCCTTTTCACGTTCTCGACAAACGCTTCACTTGTAGGAGGAAGAGTCTTCAGTTGATGAACTGACGCAGCACTTTTTCTGCCCATGCTGGAGATCCAATGTCTGTATCGGATATCTGACATGCTGTCGTTTGGTCCAACTTTCTCTCCATAGCATGCTGCAATAAACTGGGTTGCTTCTCGAATTATTGTCTCGTGTTGGGCTTCAGGTTGTCCTATGCTGTCCAGTTTATATCCTGCCCTTAGGACTTTTATTGCTTTGATTTTTCCATTTCCAAAATAGCAACCAACTGTGTCGCATCCTGTCAACGCATGTGCTACCAGCAGCTGTGGGACAATAGCCTGGTGTTTTATTACGGTGTCTCCAATGTTCACTGAAGTCCTTTCAGGAGAAGTCGATTCCATGACAAGGCATGCAGAGAGTTGACAGTAGTGGTAGTAATGTACAAGCAATGCAAACACGTCTGTGTCATCTGAGATTACTTTAATAGTCTTTCTGGTGTTAGAAACAAACTGGACAACCTGGTGTGGAATGATGGTCTGCTTCCTCATGGTTAGTTTGCAAATCTGATCTCTCCACTCGTACACCTTGCCAGACTTCAACAGGAGTATCAGCTTTCCCTGTGACAACAAGTCTGTTTGGTAACCGGAGTCCTTGCGTTCTATCTAGAAGTTCATCAGTGATCATCTCAATGAGCTGCTCCTTGTTGTGTGCCACATTGAGAACAACGTCTCGGTAGGGAATTGGCGTTGTCAGCGTAATGACATGTTCCTTGCAATGCTGCACTCCAGCAGATCGTGCAGCCCTTGTGCTGCTCTTGATGCTTTTCTTGTGATATTTGTCAAACACTACAAATGCGTTGCTCGAAACGGTCATCTTGGAAAGCACATAATCTACAAAGGCATTCACATAATCATTGACGACTCCCTTCGTTGGCCAGTGAACTATCCACATTGCTGCACATCCATCTATATATATATTGCATCTGTGTGGCTTGTGAATGTCCTGGAGGAATGTTCCACTTGGAGAGTCTCCTTGAGCGTAGCTTTGGCTTTAGCTATTCTCATTTCAGGTTGGCCCTTTGTGCCATCAAAGAGCGACGTTGGAAGAGGTGCCAGCTCATATCCCATGACTGAATTTACTTACATCAATGTCTCGATACTGTATTAATATCATCAGCTATAATAACATCGTCGAATTTCATTTTCACGCCAAAAAATTGTAAACTTTTGACCTCCTATGACCTTATTGTTGACGAAATT
This sequence comes from Chionoecetes opilio, assembly GCA_016584305.1. Taxonomy (NCBI): domain Eukaryota; kingdom Metazoa; phylum Arthropoda; class Malacostraca; order Decapoda; family Majidae; genus Chionoecetes; species Chionoecetes opilio. The sequence continues at coordinate 1,160,849 of JACEEZ010001841.1, forward strand.
CATATATCATTAGTTTGAGGTGATAAAGCTAATCAATACGAGCATTTTGGTAGTAAAAACATTGTCAAAGGTCTGTACATGTGTGATCTATGCCCGTTTATTATTACCCCAACCTCAAATTTTCAGTCCCAAACAGTGATTCTCATTCCTATCTTCACTTTCTTCAGTCGTCATTTTTACAAAATGCTCAAGGATGCAAAAGTTGCACTTGACAGATTCCAAAACTAGAGGTTTCAGGCTATCAAAATCCGCAAAGAACAATTATGCACCACAATCAATTCCAAATAGGGTTCCACGGACTATTTGCATCAACCTTAAGCAAAGCCTAACTCATCAAAGACTAGAATTTGCTCTAAATTCATCACAACAACATTCACTTACATAACTTCCACCAATTCCATCAACATCATCACCATCATCACACACCATCACACATATCACCACCACACCACCCACCATCATCTCACACCACACACCACATCATCACCACACCACCACCATCACCACCACACCACCACCATCACACCACCACCACACCCACCACCACCATCATCACCACCACCACATCACCACCACCACCACCATCATCACCACCACCACACCACCACCACCACATCAACCACTCATCACACACCACTATCACCACTACCCACACCACCATCACCACCATCACCACTATCACCACCATCCACCACCATCACCCACCCACCACCACCACCATCACCACCACCACCACCACCACACCACCACCACCACCACACCACCACCACCACCACCACCACCACCACCACCACCACACCACCACCACCACCACCACCCACCACCACCTCACCACCACCACCATCACCACCACCACCACCACCATCACCACCACCACCACCACCACCACCACCACCACCACCACCACCAAAATCACCACCATCACCACCACCACCACCATCACCACCACCACCATCACCACCACCACCACCACCACCACCACCACCATCAGCACCGTCACCACTATCACCACCACCACCATCACCATCACCACCACCACCACCATCACCACCATCACCACCATCACCACCACCACCATCACCACCACCACCATCACCACCATCACCACCACCACCACCGCCTGGCGTCAACACGTCCCTCGCACCGCCGCACAAAAGGTCACTCAGGCAGCAGCGACCTGCGTGCTGGACGGTAATATCTTGTCAGCCGGGGAGGACCAGGCCTTTTTGGTGTACGGAAAAATATCCTTTTCTGTGGACCTAAAGGACGCCCTCGCCCCACGGTAAGCAGGGTTGGATTATTCGAAAATATAGAAGTATTCTTCACCCGTCTAGTGTAAAAAGGCTCGATAAAAAGCATCCTAGAGAGCACAGCATGTACGAAGTTTAAATAACAAACCTTTTTGAATAATTCGTCTCTTGGTCCGTGGCGGCGAAAAAGTCAAAATCATTCCCAGTCGTCATGACCAGCATAACTAACGGACGTCACTCTCCACTGACGGCGAGGATATCACTGCCTAAACCGCGATTCCCCCCAAAAATGTGTAAAAAAAATGTAAGCTGTAATAGTTTCCTCGCAGGCATTGAAGAGCGGCGGTCATCAATATTCCTGACGGACGCTAATCAGAGTGCGAGCCAGTCTATGCGAACTACAGCGCGGCTGATACTAATAACAGATGATTAATGAGATTTCTCCCTGCAATTACGATGGTCCGTCAGAAGCCTTAGTGCCAGGTCGTTCCGCGCAGCCTGAATACACGGAGAGCAGCCACTAACTTTTGCCCCGGACCTGCTTCCTCCAGCCTCTCTTTCCCTCCACACAATACTGAACAAGATGAATTATCAGCCTCCTCCCAAAACAGTACCATGAATATTAATCTATTCTAACTTATGCTGACATGCTCCCATTTTTGCATCTTGGGCGTGATAATTTACGACGAAAAAAATAATTCTCAAAAATATATGAATGTCTATATAACGGGAACACAGCAAGGAAATGGATGCATCGAACGTAAGGAGAGCAAACGGAAATTTTACTCATATCAATCTTTTCTTACATCAATAAGATCATTACATCAATAATAAAAGTTGTTTTTGCCAGAAATAACTTCGAAAACTTGTTTGGTTTCTTTCGGCTATCATGCTGTTAGCCTTCTTATGTATTTATACAGCCAATATGTGTGTGTGTGTGTGTGTGTGTGTGTGTGTGTGTGTGTGTGTGTGTGTGTGTGTGTGTGTGTGTGTGTGTGTGTGTGTGTGTGTGTGTGTGTGTGTGTGTGTGTGTGTGTGTGTGTGTTGTGTGTGTGTGTGTGTTGTGTGGTGTGTGTGTGTGTGTGTGTGTGTGTTGTGTGTGTGTGTGTGTTGTGTGTGTGTGTGTGTGTGTGTGTGTGTCCGTCCTTCCTGGAGAAAAGCTTGTTGACAACAAATTATTATTCTGGCAACGTGAGGGGTCAATAGAACTGTTCTAAAAGTCTGCACCAAACACTCACAACCAATGAACGAAAATAAACAAAGGATGCGTCAAAAAAGACGAAACGAGATGGCACTGAGATGACAAAAAGATAAACTGGCGAAACGCACGCCAAGACTTGTATCAACATGTTATAAAAGTATGAACAGGACACGTGGCATGGACAGGTACAAGATGTTTCCTCTGAGCGCTGCATATGACATCAAAGGTAATTAAAATATGCCCTGAAATATGCTACTAAAAGATTTCTCTACACAAATAAATCATGTGGGAGAAAGGCAAAGCAAATTGGCATTAATAGGAAAACCCCCAAACAAAGATAAGTGGGTGAAAGAAGCAAGTAAAAAGATAATTGATACCAAGGGGCACCAGTTGAGGCCTGACGAAACATGCACGAGGTTTTAAAACTGAACAAACTCTGAATATCGTGTTGCATATTTACCACAAACGAGTGACAAACATTGTGTGGCCCTCAAATTTTTACTTTTAGCCTCAACCACCTGAATAACAACTACGAACACCACCACCAAACAATTGTATTTTCGCTGGACGATCGCCAGCACGTCACGCTGCTTGCTACGCGGAGGACGTGGATGATGACGCGGCGAGGGACGAGGTGTGGGATTCCAATAGCTTCTTTAGTCCAAAGATGAAAGTGAGGGAGCGATGGATGGCGGAGATCCTATTTGATCAGCTTGTCCGCGGCCGATTAGCGAGGAGTGCAGGCCGATTAGTGGTGAGGGGGAGGGGCTGCTGCTGTGTCTCTCTCTGGCCACCGTTATTTTATATTTTATTTTATCCTGTACATATTGGTTTTCGGCATTTATGTGGGTCAATAGGTATTATCTTTCTAATTACATATACATTCATATATGTATATACACGATATCCATATATGCATATACACCTATTGACGCTAATTTGCTTTTCCTTTTTCCCACATAATCTAATTTTGTGGATAAATCTTTTAGTAGCATATTTCTTGACATTCTAATTACCTGTGATGTCATATGCAACGCTCAGAGGAAACACCTTGTACCTGTTAATGCCAGTTTCATGTTCATACTTATATAACATGTTCATAAGTCTTTGATATTTAGTTGAATTATCACATTAAATTTTGCAAGTCTTGACGTGTGTTTCGCCAGTTTATCTTTTTGTCATCTCATTGCCATCCCGTTTCGTCTTTGTTACCACATCCTTTTTTATATATCTATTTCCTTGCAACACCACGTATTGCGGTATTTTTTGTCACATCATTAGTCTCATCTTGAGGTATTTTCGTCCATTAGTTGTGAGTGTTTGGTGCAGACTTTTAGGACAGTTCGATTGACAACTCACGTTGCCAGAATATAAACATGTTGTTAACAAGCAATTCTCCAGGAGGGGGCCACACAAAGGAACCTAAACCCTATAGCTTATATTTAATGTTTTGGTGAGTGATGAGGGAAAAGGAGGAATGAGACACATGTAAACAGGTATGAGAACCTACGTCAGAATACGAACTTACAATAACATACTCGAACAACTTAAGGCCTGTCTAGGCTATTGGGCAGTGCCCGACGGGCAAACGATGTTACCAAATACCGTTCCAATACGCGAGTTTGGAGAGTGTGTCGCGGACGGAGGTGACGTCATTAGCGGGTAAACCACGGGCAAACCATCGAAATATCCTTGCTTGCTGGTTTGATCACGGAATAACATATCTATCCCGTCTATGTAACAACAGTGGTCAAGGGAAGTAACCCTTCAATTAACATTCTGAGACCCACAAACGGGCTTGTCCTCACTATCGGGCTAGAGTGAAGCTCCCATCTATGGAAACATATTAGTAGCTTTGAATAGCAAACCGGCGGGCAGCACGTGCCTGCAGTTCAGCACCACCTACTGGCTACTGAACGACGGGAACTGCCAAATTTGACCACTTACCCAGCGGTGTGGAGAAGATCACAAGCATGCCCGGCAGACTTTTTCCGATAAAGGCTTGCCGGGTTCTGTCCGATAGTGTGGAGCCTGCCGGGAGCTGCTCCATATAGTTACACTACTAAAGAAGCGAGAGAAATACGCTGAGCGGTGTGGACAGGACTTTACAATATAACCTCAGAATGAAACTTCTATCTCGCGAGGGCATTGTTGGCTTCTTGCATTGTCACTGCTTCGGAATCTCCGAGTGAATTCAGAATATGGTGGTTCGGAGCCCCGGGTAGATGAACTCTGGCCACCGCAATTGCATCTCGTGATAAATTATTATCTTGATCTGTACCACACGACAGTCTGAAACAATGGATAATACGGAGTCAAAAGAAGGTAGATCTCAGTCTATAAGAGGTGTAATATTCAGTGAGTTTGCTTTTTCCTGCTTAAAAAGATCACAGTAAATGAGATGAGTAAGAAAATTTATGCTACTTCATCCACAAAACATGTTCACATCCATACTATCAAACAATATAAAATATAAAATCTTACAATCAGAGGTGCGAAGTATAGGGTGGTGAATGATTGGAATAGACTAAGTCGTCAGGTGGTCAATGCGGAGTCTATTGGGGTCTTTAAAAGGAGTCTGGATAAATTCATGGATGGGGAAGAGAGGTGGATATAGGTAGAGTTAGGTAACAGGAACTACCTCGTGTAGGTCTCACGGCCTCTTGTAGCTTCCTTACTTTCTTATGTTCTTATGTATATAGAGGTATAATCTTATAATATTTTGTGCACCACAAACTAGTCTTGTAATTCACCAGAAACCTTCGTTGTCAGCAGTGGACAGAACGGGTGCAGTAGCAACACGGCCAGGAATGGGTCGTCTCGAAATGACATCTAGTTTGATGAGTTGAATAAAACACGGTTCGAGCTGATCGAGACGCTCAAACACCAGGTTCACCCTTAATAGCTATTCACTACAGTATTAAATGAAATTGCCGCTGCTGTCATGCCACACAAGGATGTATGTCGAGGTCATAACAAAGGAAAAAGTATGCAAAAGAGAAGAAGTTTCCCGCAATTGTTTTCTTTTATTTATACAAAGATTACTTTTGTATTCAAAAGACAGTAAGTAGTCTTTGGTTTATATAAAGAAGTTATGAGAAACTTTCTCTGAAGACTCGCAACGTCTGTCTAAAAAGATTCACAAAAAAAAAGATAATATTTTGGCCATCTAAAACATACATATTACATTTTCATTAGTCAGTCTAAAAAAAAAATTAGGTAAAACCCATGATCCAGGAGCTTTAAAAGCTTTAAAAGTTCATCAACAAGTGAGCAGATCAAGACTAAATAAGATATGTGAGATAGTTGAGCAATAAGTGTACATAGATAGGGCGAAATATTCAGTGCAAATTTAATATTGAGTTTAATATTGATAAGTGTAGCGTAATTAGTGTTGGTAGAAAAAATCCAGGTAATAGGTACACTGTACGCAATATATCGCTGAAAAGATACGAAGGTGATAAAGATCTGGGAGTGAGGGTAAGCTCAGACCTCCGACCTAGGAAACAATGTTTTGAAGCTAGATATTGAGCTAATAGGGTGTTAAGATTCATTACCAGGAAATTTAAAAGTAGAAGTGCTAATGTTATTCTAAAGCTTTATTTGGCTCTAGTCAGACCTCACCTAGACTATGCGGTTCAGTTTTGGTCTCCATATTACAGAATGGATATAACCTTGTTAGAATAAGTGCAGAGAAGGATGACCAAAATGATGCAGGGGATGCGTAACTTTAGTTATGAGAGGAGATCGAAGCTTTTAAATTTACAATCACTCGAGAGGCGTAGAGTAAAGAGCGATCTGATATAAGTTTTTAAGTGGTTAAAAGGATATCATTATAGGCGATGTAGGAAAAGTTCTTACGGCTAGTAATCAGGGTAGAACAAGAAGTAGCGAATTCAAACTAGATAAGCGTAGATTTAAAAAAAAAATAGGGAAAAACTGGTTAACAAATAGGGTGGTAAATGATTGGAATGAACTCGGTCGTTAGGTAGTTAGTGCAGAGTAAATAGGGAGCTATAAAAGAAGGCTAGACAATTTCATAGATGGGAATGAAAGGTGGATGTAGGTAGTATTAAGTAACAGGAACTACCACGTGTAGGTCTCACGGCCTCTTGTAGCTTCCTTATTTTATTATGTTCTTATGTTCTTACATTCATATTACAAAACAAGACGATTATAATAAGAAGAAATTTGCGATGCACTGGTTTTAGTAAGCATAGAAACACCGAACAAACAATTTATTCTCTTTGTATCAAGAAAACCCCCGAAAATTATAATCTTATCTCAATGGATTAAAAGACTTGCGGATTAAAGCTGTTAAAAAAAAAATTAAAGCTCACAAACTACCTATACTAGTGATCAAAAGGAAAGATATTCGTACTGTACACCAGAATGAGAGAAATGAGAAAAACTGGTGTGAGAATGTCAAACTTAGGTTTGAATTTCGCGACTGGAAAGGCTCGATGGGCAGGATGATAAAAATCGAGTTGTTGTTGTTGAGAGGAGACGCGTGTGTTGTGGAGGAGGAGGCGTTGACTGAGTGGAGTATTGGTGAGGCATGCTACGGTTTAAAGCAGGTATGTGGTAATTGTAATATTAACTGTAACTGTTAATATTTGTGTTCTATTGTAATTAAACCGGGTGAAAACAAACGGTATTCCTTGCACCCTGGCAGGAGGTTTTGAGTTAACGCAACGTCACTCTGGTGAGTCAGGGCGAGCCCTATCCAGGACTGGTGAGGGTAGCTCTATCCAACTCATTACACAAGGATAAACACACAAACTATGGTTTAAAATGGTCTGACTGCTATAAAGAAAATTATATAGACACTGGAAGGTTATATTAGGCTTAAGACTGACGGGGGAGGACAGTTAAGTTGATTGAATGGCAGTTCTGGGATGGAAAACGAAACCATGAGAGATGAAAAACGATGTGTGAGTATGTGTGTGTGTGTGTATGTGTGTGTGTGTGTGTGTGTGTGTGTGTGTGTGTGTGTGTGTGTGTGTGTGTGTGTGTGTGTGTGTGTGTGTGTGTGTGTGTTTCACCAAGGTCTTGATCATGCACTGGACTGATGATCGCCAGCCATTACCCTCCCGAAAATAGCTTAGATCTCATAGGACCAATCTATGGGTAAGGTTGGGGCCACAGAGTTCAAGACTTTAAAAGGTTTCTAACTTTGTGGTTGGGGCCTCACACACCAACACCCCATCACATTGCTCAACGCGGGTAGTAATTGCTCACTCGTCAGCGAAAAACTTCATGGGTGAGTCATGAGCCCGCCATCTGCTGAATGGAAGGAAAAGATATTTCCACTGGACCACGAGGACAGTGTGTGTGTGTGTTATTCACCCATGGTCTTGCCCACGCGATCTGGCTCGCAATCGCCAGTTTCACCCTCTCAGTGCGAGCTTGGAGCTCATTATTACCGATCTTTGGGCAATGCTGGGACCTCACACACCACACACCCCCATCCCCTTGCTCAATGGGGACAGTACCGCCCGAATTTCACAGTGGAAAAATCCCCGGGAATGAGCGGGGTCGGGGATCGAACGCCGGACCACAGAATGATGCCGGACGCCCTGACCAACTGAGGCACACGGACGGGTGTGTGTGCGTGTGCGTGTGCGTGTGCGTGTGCGTGTGCGTGTGCGTGTGCGTGTGCGTGTGTGTGTGTGTGCGTGTAATTCACCCCACCGTCTTAACCAAGCAAGCTGGACTCGCGACCGCCAGTTTCACCCTCCCGGAGCGAGCTTGGAGCTCATAGCGACCAATCTTTCAGTAATTCTGGGATCTCACATACCACACCCCCCCATCCCTCCCCTTGCTCAAGGAGGACAGTAACCGCCCAAATTTGTCAGTGAAAAATCATCGGGAGCAAGCGAGGATTCACACCCCGTAACCTAATTGTATTTTACAGGGCCTGAGCTACACTCGTATGGTCCTTTCTCTATATCTACATATTATTTTGCTTCCTTAGTGCTTGTTCGCCGAAGCCAACAAGCCCCAGAGGTGGGACACAACCCCCGGCTAACACCCGGTACCCATTCACTGCTGGGTGGACAGGGGTTTGGGTTTTAAGGAGACCGCCCATCTTTCTCTATTCCGCCCGGGGATCGAACCCGGGATTTCTTGGTTGTAAACCGAGCGTGCTAACCACTACACTACGGAGTAACCGCGCGCGCGCGCGTGTGTGTGTGTGTGTGTGTGTGTGTGTGTGTGTGTGTGTGTGTGTATGTGTTTGTGTGTGTGTTTGTGTGTGTGTATGTGTGTGTGTGTGTGTGTGTGTGTGTGTATATGTGTGTGTGTGTGTGTGTGTGTGTGTGTGTGTGTGTGTGTGTGTGTGTGTGTGTGTGTGTGTGTGTGTGTGTGTGTGTGTGTGTGTGTGTGTGTGTGTGTGTGTGTGTGTGTGTGTGTGTGTGTGTGTGTGTGTGTGTGTGTGTGTGTGTGTGTGTGTGTGTGTGTGCGCGCGCGCGCGTTTCTAGGGTTACATATCCTTTAAAAGGCTACTTCCAGGTAGTGAACAGGATTGAGTAACGATATGAGAAAATTCTGCGAATGAACCAGAAGAGATGATCAAAAGACATCAATGAGTGAGGAAACTTCGGCGATACCTTTTAGATGCACAGCTCTTTCCTTCCCGCTTGATGAACCTTCACGCTCTAGAAGGATCATCGTATAACAGATGATCTATTTCGCTATTTTTTCATAGCAGTAGTATGCATCAGTGTGTGCAACGTTGTCATGGCATCTACACACGCAGGAATATCATGTAGCAACCCACAGGTGTCGACATCTTGTCTTGGATTAGAGAGAAGTATAGGTAGTGAAGGAAAATCAATTAGCCATTATGATTATACTAGACTGTACGTTCGTTTAGTTATCATATAATATTCTGTGATGTAGACATGTAGTTTTTTATTCAAGAAGGTTTATCTGCACTAGAGATAAGAGTGGATGTATGTGATGTGTACGTAATGACATCAATTATTATCAAATACGCAAAAAAGTGAACAATTTCGACACGTCGTCACGAAAATAAACAGATACAAGTCATCATTTGTAAGCAGACGAGACGGACGGCCCAAAACTATTTATTATTTACATAGGGATCCCACACTTCCCCTTTACTCCCTCCGAGACCGGCTCAACGAAGGCCACTATGAAGCTAGTATGTTATTATTCTTACTTACATCAGTGAGCCACACACTCCACACAAACTAAACTGACATTTACTGTGAAACGTGCCCTTTAATCCCGTACAAAGAAACATTAAGTAGGCTTTTTACCCCTCTATCTGTACCACAGGTCTTGAATTACTCCCATTTGTGTGCTACACACTAAGAAAAAATGGTGCAGGAAAGGTGCAAATTTGACATTTAGGGTGCAAAATCCGCTTGCCGGGCGGAAGGTGCAATTTTGCACCTCTAAAGGTACTTTTAGGGTGCAAACATAGAAAGGTGCAAAACTTGCACCTTTCTTGATATTTATACAAGGCGGATGGGCCAGAGAAATATATTAAATATTTTTCCGTTATTATTATCATTATTATTATTATTATCATTATTATTATTATCATTACTATATATTTTTTGTATTTCTATTATCTTCATTATTATCAATATCATTATAATTCATCATTCATATTCATATCATTATCATTATTTGTTTTATCATTATAATTGATATTATCATTATTATTGTTATTATTATCAACATCATTCTATAAATTCTTATTATCATCATTATCATCATAATTGATATTATTGTTACTATTTTATCTATTATAAATATATATGGTATAATTGATATTAATGATAATATTATTATTGTATATTGGTAGTATACTATAGTGATTGAAACAATAATAATTACTTTATTGAGAACTACAATAATAATAATGATGTAATAACACTAATCATAATTAAAACACTAATTATGACAATAATAACAACAGTGATAATGATAGTCATAAAAATAATGAAAAAATTAAGTGGTGAAAATAGTATTAATGATAATGAAAATAAGAGCATTTCCGACTATAACAAATAATAATTATCAATATTATTAATAATATAATTACAGTTATCATTAATATTATTATTATTATTATTACTGACATTTTCATTATTATTATTATTATTATCATTATTATTATTATTATTTTTATTATTATTAGTCTACTACTATTATTATGCTTATTATCATCATCATTATCATTATTGCTATTCTCTTTTTTATAATAATTATTATTATTATTGTATTAAATAATATATAATCATTATATATTATATAAAATATATATATATACTCATTATCATCGAAGACCTGATGGCCCCCCATCTATTATTATAACTTATTATTATCATTAATACCACCGACATTATCATTATTATTATTATTATTAAGTATTGTGTTACCATTTTATGAAAAATGTATTGCATGGTACCTATAGAAATATTATTTACTCAAATAACTGAGCTTGAGATAAAACATAACTTGTATGACTGCACTAAATGTTGATTGGATTTACTTTAAAACAAGACAATGTTGATGATGTGTTCTCACAGTGAAAGGAGGAATGAGAAGTGATTGCTACTCCTGTTTTAGGGCAAAACTAATGTCGCTCAGTATATATTTGAATGGAAGTGATAGAGATAAGTACGTACTTGTCTGATGTCTGATGACTTATGACTAAAATTATGGAGTAATAAGCTAGACAACCGTGCGGTATAGAAGCGGCACAAATACTTATTATATATTATACAGTCTAGTATATATACCATATCTGACATCTTGTTTGCAGGAAAGTATTACCATATAAATATTTTACCTTGCGTAGATGTTTAGCTTGGCGGCATAAGAACTGGCATCTGGTACGCGGCAAACATACTTACCAGGCACAGGAGTTGCACCCTAGCGTCAAGGTGCAACTTTGCACCCTTAAAGGTGCAAAATCTGTGACATCGTTTTGCACCCTTGCGGGTGCAAAACATGCGCCTTTAGAGGTGCAATTTAGCACCCTCAAGGGGGCTAAGTTGCACCTCTAAAGGTAAATATTTTGCTCAAAATTGCCCCTCTAATAGTGCATATTTGCACCTTTAAAGGTACAAAGTTGCACCCTACCATAAGGTGCAAAAGTTGCACCCTAGTGTTAAGGTGCAACTTTGCACCCTTAAAGGTGCAAAGTTGTACCTTTTTTTCTTAGTGTGTAAAGTGTGTCGCCTTCATCACATTACCCTCGACGCCGTTCCCATAAGTCCCTCACCACACTAGTTCACACACACACACACACACACACACACACACACACACACACACACACACACACACACACACACACACACTCTGAGCCTTTCCTGCATGGTGGTCTAGCATGTTCTTTCTCCCAAGTGGATATTAAATTTTACAAAGGTGCCAAAATTACTTTCCTGAACCGCCACTTGCTTGTTTTGCGCTAATGGAGTGGCATGGAGGGCAGGGGGCAAGGGAGTGGCTGGGAGAGGAGGGGGGGAGGGGGGAGAGCGAGGGGGGCTACACTGACGGTGGTGTTCTGTCAGGGGGGGGGGGTAAGTGGCCAGGACCAGAGTATTTCCAACCTATACTCGTCAAACACAAACCTAGAAGTCCGAGGAGTGCGAGTGCGAACCGTGTGCGAGCTTTCTGGATAATTGTGTTATGATGTATTAAACTCACTTATGTATTAAAAAAAAGAAGGCACACAGAAAGAGGTATACGTACGCTGGCACACATGCATTTTACTAAATATTCTAAGCTCCTGGAAATTCGGTGTATGAAATGACCTGGGATGCTCCAATCATTTTGAAAACACGCGGATGGAATAAATGATTCCTTTCCTTGCTTTGCCAATACTCCCAATTTCATTTCGTCAGGAGCTCCATTCATGTGACGGTGATACGAAAAAAGACGCTGCGTGTTTCATTAAGCGCGAGGAACTTCATCGCCAAACAAGAATGACGTAGCTGTGATGCCAAGCGAGGTGCAGGGAGCATTCTGGTGACAAATAAATATTCCCCCAAGCTGTTTTCTTTTCCCTAGTCTTCATGTGCCTGGGATGTAGGGCAAAGCGAAGCAAATCGGGTTATCGTGATGAATGAAGTCGTAAATTCTGATATTCGAGAGGGAGGTGTTGCCTGTGTGTAGAAAACTTCGGGAAATCATTCTGCGTGGACACGAGTATATCTGGACAAACTTGCCTCCACGTGACTGGCATAAGAAGTCTTACTGTGCACCCAGTGACTCGTGAGAGGCTTAGAAGTGTGATACATACAGGAAAATGAAAAGTTGGCGTGTGAGTCGCAGAGAAAAATGTAAAAGTCAGAGCAGACCGAAAAATAAACTGAAAACAAAAACCAAATGTAGAGTAGTAGCGGGAGAGGAAAATATACGATGAGAGTGAAGGAGGAGCAAGGGAAAGTAAGGGAGGGAGAAGGAAAAGGAAGGGAATAAAAATAGTATGAGTAGGAATTGTAAATGCTGGAGAAAAGTTGGGGAGAGAAAGAAAAAATATACAGAAGAAGAAAGTATAAAAAAAAAAACCAGGGAGTGAGGCACAGATGAATAAATAAAATATATACAGGATTGCTGAAGGAAAAGTCATGCCTAAGAAAAGGTTACACTACACAAGCAAGTAACATAGATGAAGGAGTAGAAAGGAAATAACTGAAGGCTGAAAGATAAAAAGGAAATGAAAAAGGGAAAGAAGCGAGGGGAGAAACACAAAGAGAGAGAGAGCAACGAAATGAAAACAGGATTGATGAAAGAAAGGACAAGATTGAGGAAAGATAATAATAAAAGAAAAGCAAGAAAAAAAAGGAGTAGAGGTGGGAAAAACTGCAGGTTGAAAGATAAAATTTGTACGAGAGAATAAAAGATCAAAAACAGTATTAAAAGAGTAATTATTGTGATCGTAGAAAGGGGATGCTTGGAAATAGATAGAGAGAACATAGCGAGAAAACACGATAACAAACAGAACTACGTAATATGGATAAGGAAAGAGGTCGGGAAAAAGACATGAGTGAGTGAGGAAAGAACGACGACACGGAAAAATGGCTGCAGAAGGTGAGGAAAGAGTGATGTTGAAAAATAGGGTACAGGACCGTAGGAGAAAAAGATCAGGGTGGAGAGGGGGAGGGCAGAGCAAGGAAGGAAAAGATCGGGAAAAGATGAGACTCCGGTATGGTCGTCTCGAAATCTAAATGGAAAAAGAGAAAAGTAGCAGCACAAAATGTCCTCTCCTTCTCGAAGCTTTAAAGAAGGAAGGAAGTAATGGATGGCTGTACAGACTAGTCAAAGTAAGAGTAGTGAGTGGCATCTATCAACGTCAGAAGCAACGCATGAATGCCAGAGAGGAATCATGAAAAGAAAAATTCGTAGACGATGACACAATGGAATGAGGTCAGTGGCATTGGAAGGTACACTTTAGGCCACTAACCTTCGACACAGATCCTACATGTGCCCCTTTACCATCCTATACAAAAGATAAAAATGGGACGGTCTAAAAACAGAGTCCGTATAGTCAACAGAAACATCACAAATATTACAAAAATATCTAAAATAATCACAAATATAATAATAAAATAAAACAAATACAAAAATAATTATAATGAAATATAATAAAGGTACCATCTGTAAAAATAAATAATAAAAAATAAGGGATACTCTAAAACGGTGTCCGCACAGTCAACAGAAACATCACAACACTTAACAAGATGTAGAAAAAACACACAAATAGAATAAGTAAATAAAAAAAATAAAAAATGAAAAACAAAATAAATTTAAAATATATGCATAGATAAATAAAAAAAAACCAGACTTTACCTTCCACTGGCTTCATCACCTAAAACCATAAATTACTTTTTTCATTATTTTAATTCACGAGAACGTTTTAATAATTCTAGGATGACAGTCAAGTTCTCACACATATCGTTATCCAGACAGAAAATTCCTCTGTTACACAACACGATGCAAATACACCAGAATAATGCATCGGAGACTCAAGGGAAAGGAATAGTGACCCGACAAGAGAGAGAGAGAAAAACAGATCAGCAGGAAGAGATGAAATGAGAAATATAATGGAATCGCAGCGCAACACCCCCAAAAAAAAATCGAAATAAGACACACTTGTGAAATAAAAATGACATAACTAAAAATGTAAAAAAAAAATTGCAGCACCGCCCAAAAATGCCAAATTAAGACGCACATGTGAGAAAAAAATGATAAAACTAAAAATAATAGGAAAAAAAATAAAGAAAGATATCGTGAAAGCGCAACGCAACACTCGCAAAAATACCGTAATACAAATAAGACGCGTCGGTAAGGTAGAAAAAAACGAGTTAAAAAAAAAATATGTCACGTATTATTGATTAATGGAAGGCACAGGTGAGAAAAGGAACGGTAACAAATCATATATGTTCTCTTTTTTTATATGTTTTTTTTCTTTATACTTTGGAGAGGTAACCTCGTTTTTTTTTTTTTTTTTACATCACAAAGAACTCGTGATGATGTTTCTATCTTTTTTCTCCCTTTGTCTCTCCTGTGTCGACATTACCTGTTGCAGTGTGTAGGGAGCGGGACGTGTGACCCCTTGTTATTATTCTCTCTCTATTGATGGTGTGCCTTGTCCTAGTTCCCGTGAGTGTTGCTTCTGTATTTGTTGCTGTTGTTGTGTTGGTGGTGTTGTTGGTGTTGGTGGTGTTTGGTGTTGTGTTGTTGGTGGTGTTGGTGGTGGAAGTGGTGGTGGTGGTGTTGTTGTTGTTGGTGGTGGTGTTGTTGGTGGTGGAAGTGGTGGTGGTGGTGTTGTTGGTGTTGGTGTTGTTGTTGTTGGTGGTGGAAGTGGTGGTGGTGTTGTGGTTGTGTGTTGTTGGTGTGTTGGTGGTGGTGGTGGTGGTGGTGTGTTGTTGTTGGTGGTTGGTTGTTGTTGGTGGAGTGGTTGGTGGTGGTGTTGTTGGTGTTGGTGTTGTTGTTGTTGGTGGTGGAAGTGGTGGTGGTGGTGTTGTTGGTGTTGGTGTTGTTGTTGTTGTGTGGTGGTGGTGGTGGTGGTGTTGTTGGTGTTGGTGTTGTTGTTGTTGGTGGTGGAAGTGGTGGTGGTGGTGTTGTTGGTGTTTGTGTTGTTGTTGTTGTTGGTGGTGGAAGTGGTGGTGGTGGTGGTGTTGTTGGTGTTGGTGTTGTTGTTGGTGGTGGAAGTGGTGGTGTGGGTGTTGGTGTTGTTGTTGGTGGTGGAAGTGGTGGTGGTGTTGGTGTTGTTGTTGGTGGTGGAAGTGGTGGTGGTGTTGGTGTTGGTGTTGTTGTTGGTGGTGGAAGTGGTGGTGGTGTTGGTGTTGGTGTTGGTGATGGAAGTGGTGGTGTTGGTGTTGTTGTTGTTGTTGTTGTTGGAAGTGGTGGTGTTGGTGGTGTTAGTGTTGGTGTTGTTGTGTTGGTGGTGGAAGTGGTGGTGGTGTGTGGTGGTGGTGTTGTTGGTGGTGTTGTTGTGTTGTGTGGTGGGAAGTGGTGGTGGTGGTGTTGGTTGGTGTGTTGTTGTTGTGGTTGTTGGTGGTGTTGTTTGTTGTGGTGGTGGAAGTGGTGGTGTTGTTGTTGGTGTTGTTGGTGGTGTTGTTGGTGGTGGTGGTGGAAGTGGTGGTGGTGGTGTTGTTGTTGGTGTTGTTGTTGGTGTTGGTGGTGGTGGTGGTGGAAGTGGTGGTGGTGGTTGAGCAAGTGCTGTTTTTATTCATATTATTTTTTAGTTCTCAGTTTTCCTTAATTAACTTCAGCTACTCCTTCATCATTATATCTTTTCCTTTCCTCTCTATTGACGGTGGGCCTTTTCCTAGCCTCTGTGGATGCTGCTGCTGTATTTATTGGTGTTGTTGTGTTGGTGTTGGAAGTGGTGGTGGTAGTGCAAGTACTGTATTTATTCACCTTACTTTTCATCCCCAGCTTCTCATCATTAAATTTCTTCCTTTCCTCATCTGTTGCCTTTCAATTTTCTTCCTTCAGTCGTCGCCACCCACGTTGAGGTCAGGTAAAAAAAAAATCACCGTATTTTCCCAGCAGTTAGCGAGTGTGTCTAACTTGGCGTCGTGTTTATTCTGTCTTTGGCGGCGGAAAAATCAAGCTTTACATTGAACGAGGCTTGTAATGTTTGCTCTTCTTTAAAAAACATGTGTGTGTGTGTGTGTGTGTGTGTGTGTGTGTGTGTGTGTGTGTGTGTGTGTGTGTGTGTGTAAGTAGGTAGGTGTGTGCGTGTATGCAGGTGTAGGTATGTGTGTGTGTGTGTATGCAGGTAGGCGGTGTGTGTGTGTGTGTGTGTGTGTGTGTGTGTGTGTGTGTGTGTGTGTGTGTGTGTGTGTGTGTGTGTGTGTGTGTGTGTGTGTGTGTGTGTGTGTGTGTGTGTGTGTGTGTGTGTGTGTGTGTGTGTGTGTGTGTGTGTGTGTGTGTGTGTGTGTGTGTGTGTGTGTGTGTGTGTGTGTGTGTGTGTGTGTGTGTGTGTGTGTGTGTGTGTGTGTGTGGGAAGGTAGGTGTGTACGTGTGTGTGGGTGGTTCTCTATGTTTTGTGACTAACCCGTATTTTATCCTTTATATCTTTTAACCTATATTTCATTTCCCATTTCTCTTGCTCTACAGTCCCGGTGGTGGAGGTCTCAGGACTTCGCGGAGGGACAGTCGATCTTCCGTGCGACGTGTCACACCCTCCTGGCGACGAGATCCTCCTCCTCCTATGGTTCCGGGACCCTCTCACCACCCCTATCTTCAGGTCAGTTTGGAAGGCTAGGCAAGGCGAGACTAGGCAGCATGCGGGACAGTGTTAACAGAAGGGGTGTGAGGAACAGTGGCTGGTGGGGATGTATAGTAGTAGCAGTAGTAGCAGTTGTAGTAGCAGTAGTGGTCAATAAACCATCTATCTATATATCTATAGTGGTAGGAAAAGACATGGGAAGGTGGTGGAAGGGGCAGGGTGGAACAAAGTAAATAAGGAGGTGAATTGGTTATTTGTATATCTTAATTCTCGAAATGCAAATGTGTGTGTGTGTGTGTGTGTGTGTGTGTGTGTGTGTGTGTGTGTGTGTGTGTGTGTGTGTGTGTGTGTGTGTGTGTGTGTGTGTGTGTGTGTGTGTGTGTGTGTGTGTGTGTGTGTGTGTGTATTCATCTAGTTGTATTTTACAGGGCCTGAGCAACGCTCGTATGGCCCCGTCTCCATATCAACAATTTATTTTATCATTCATCTTTAGTGTTTAGTGTTGGCCGAAGCCAGCACCCCGGGAGGGGGGTCACAAACCCCCGGCTAACACCTGGTACCCATTCACTACTGGGTGAACAGGGCTCGGGTTTTAAGAAGACCGCCCGTCTGTCTTCGCTCCGCCCGGGGATCGAACTCGGGACTTCTCGGTTGTGAGCCGAGCGTGCTGACCCTTACACTACGGAGTACCCCTGCTTACACTACGGAGTTCCCCTACACTACGGTGTTCCCCTGTGTGTGTGTGTTTGTGTGTGGGTGGGTGGTGGTGGGTGGGTGGGTGGGTGGGTGGTGGGTGGGGGGTGGGGGGTGGTGGGTGGTGGTGGTGGTGGGTGGTGGGTGTGGTGGTGGGTGGTGGGTGGGTGGGTGGTGGCGGGCGGGTGTGTGTGTGTGTGTGTGTGTGTGTGTGTGTGTGTGGGTGTTGTGTTGTGTGTGTGTGTGTGTGTGTGTGTGTGTGTGTGTGTGTGTGTGTGTGTCCGCCCAATCCTTCTGAGTCACGTGTCCCGCCTAACAATTAGCACGCGACCTGCCTGGGGTTTCTTGGAGCTGCTCTATACCATCCACGCCATTTTGACTTTGGAGTTAAAGGTGCGCGAGGAGGAGGAGGAGGAGAAGGAGGAGGAGGAGAAGAGAGGAGGAGGAGGAGGAGGAGGAAGAGGATCGAGAAGGACAAAGAAATGAGAAGAGAAAGAGAAAAGAATGGTAGGTAACGAACGAGAGGAAGAATGGAGAAAAAAATGGAGAGAAAAAGCAGAAGAAAACGATGAAGGAGAAGAAGAAGAAGAAGAAGAAAACGATGAAGGAGAAGAAGAAGAAGAAGAAGAAGAAGAAGAAGAAGAAGAAGAAAATGATGATGAAGAAGAAGAACAAGAAGAAGAGGAAGATAATGATGATGGTGATTACGATGAAGAAGAGGTGGTGGTAGTAGTGGTAGTATTAGTGGTAGTATTAGTATTAGTATTAGTATTAGTAGTAGTAGTAGTAGTAGTAGTAGTAGTAGTAGTAGTAGTAGTAGTCAAGTCAAGTCAAACAGTTTTATTTCGTATATGTACATACATAGCAAAGCAAAATATTCTTGCAAATATATATCATAGTTGCATTCTACTATGAGGTGGGTAAAAAATTACAAAATATAAAAGTGATAAAACTACTTTCAAGCATAAATATACAAAATAAACATAAAAATCGGTGTTCATTACAAGAGGCATCGACCAGTGTGAGGTTCATGAGTCTGTACCCATGTGATGCGAGCTTTTACTAGGCCTATGTCATTAGCATGTAGGCTGATGCCATCGTTTTCCTTAAAATGAGAATCCACTGAATTAAAAAACATTCCTGATTTTAAAACTAACTGAGATAATTTAAAAATAACATTTTGTGAGTTTAAAACTTTAAAATAAAATCTAGCAAGTGAGAGGGAGTGGTGGTGTTTCAATAGAAACTAATTAAGAAAATTTGCCACCAAATGACTGCTTGTTGAAAGCAGGCACCGCATAATCTTTTTAATGCATTATTATAAGCAACTTCGAAAGTTTGAAAAATCTGCCTATTATATATTGATTTACAGTCCCACATTTCAAGTCCATATCCTGGGAGACAGTAAGAGCTGAACAAAAAATTAAGAGTATTAATTGATACCTTTTAAAAAATTTATAAAAACATAATTAAATTGTGAATAAAATTTGCGCAATCGCAGCTCAACATCTAAAATATCCGACAAATTTCTTTCTAAAACATGTCCAAGATACTTATAATTATCTACAATCTGAAATTCATCCTGACATAGTTTCATGACATCATCATGAGTTGGATATCTGCCTTTATCAAATATTACACATTTCAATTTGACCTTATTAATTCCATTTTTTTAATCTTTTAACTGCATTAGCAATATTCTGGTATAATAACTCTAATTATGCATATTATTTGAGAGAATAACAATATCATCCACATAACCTATGATATTTACACGCATAAATCCCAAACAGCATCCAATGCCCATATTTGATACATTAGTTATAAGTTCATTTATGTATAATTTGAATAAGAGAGGTGACAAAATACTAACTTGCCTTACTCCTTTATCAATCCTATAATAATTTCCATAATCTCCGTCCCAAACAATCCTCGCTGCTTGATGCCTTAAGCAGTGCACTAATAGATACACAATATCAGGTGGTATTCCTTCCTTTAAAAGTATCTTACCCAATAAAAAGTGATTTACTTTGTCAAAAGCCTTAGAAAAATCGATAAAAAGACTATAGAATACGACTACGACTATAGAGTAGTAGTAGTAGTAGTAGTAGTAGTAGTAGTAGTAGTAGTAGTAGTAGTAGTAGTAGTAGTAGTAGTAGTAGTAGTAGTAGTAGTAGTAGTCAGCAGAGTAGTAGTAGTAGTAGTATAGTAGTAGTAGTAGTAGTAGTAGTAGTAGTAGTAGTAGTAGTAGTAATATTAGTAGTAGTAGTAGTAGCAGTAGAAGCAGCAGCATTAGTAGCAGCAGTGGTAGTAGCAATAGTAATAGTAGTAGTAGTAGTACAGCAGCAGTAGTAGTAATAGTAGTAGAAGTAGTAACAACAGAATTCACATGCAATGCAAATAACATGATACCTGTGAACCGGAATCAGATTGGAAGTCGGAGGAAAGAAAACCTTCCTAAATCAAGGGGAGTGTATCCTGCGAGGCACCCAATGGAACACAAGGCCGGGAGTGAAGGGACCTGTGGGAGGGGAAACAGAATACCACATGGAGGAGGAGGCGAGAGAACTTGAGAGGGGAGAGTGAGAGTAATCGAGAGAGAAAGAGAAGTACAAGAAAGGAATCGAAGAAAAAATGAATGAATGGGCTTTAGGAATAGGAGAGAGAAGCAATATGGGAGAGTATAACAAGTATGAGAGGGACAAGAAACTCAATGTATGTGAGTGAAGCGTGATGAAGCAGAGAGGCTGAAGCGGTCCTGAGGCTAAAGTGTTGTAGTCGGGCCGGCTTAAACTGGCGGTTTGGGTCTGAGCTCAGGAACGCGCTATTGCCACATATGGAAAATAATTGAGCTTAACCTTTTGTAATATTTGTAAAAGGCATCACAATAGAGATATACATGCACGTATTGATACACTTTTAACATAAATATTATACAGCTGGAGGCCTCATGCGACTCAATCCGGACCGCCAGTTTAGACCGACCGCCGACTATAGTGCGTCGTAGTGGTTTAAGTGGAGCAGCAGGTCAGAGGCGATCACCTAAGGCACAGGGCATAAAGGGACTGGCTTAGCGTGGCTCCAGCTGCAGGTCTTGGTAAGCGGAGTAATTTCTGTCGCTTGATTCTGTTAAGGTGAGTTAGGTCAGGAGCTAGTGGAGGGTGGTGGTGGTGGTGGGGGGGGGGACGATGGGGGGGGGGCAGAAGGAGGGTGGTGGTGGTGGGGGGCGGGAGGAGGAAGGTGGTGGTGGGGGACAGGAGGAGGGATTAGCTTAAGGGGGGGGAGGGGTTTCACGAAGGTACAGTAACACAGCCCACATTCCCTTACTTGCCGGAAAAGATTAAGTCTCCGTGTGTATATTGGGAAGCCATGAAATAAAGCCTCGTTTTCGTGTATTCCTCGAACTGTATGAATGAAGCTGACGAAAAGGGAGGGTTGGGTTCTGTGAATTAATCTTTTTTCACCACACACATACTCTCTCTCTCTCTCTCTCTCTCTCTCTCTCTCTCTCTCTCTCTCTCTCTCTCTCTCTCTCTCTCTCTCTCTCTCTCTCTCTCTCTCTCTCTCTCTCTCTCTCTCTCTCTCTCTCCTCTCTGTCTCTCTCTCAATGTAATTACAATATTAATAGCGATAATAATCCCGGTGATTGTAATGCAGTGATAATAATAACGTAAAGTGTATGCATTAGTAATTGACTCATATTTTATGTACTTAAATACAAAGAATTATACTAATCCGTTGAAAATATTTTACACTAAAACATTTAGAGCACAAAGACACCTCTTGGGATATGTTTAACGATTTCTTACGATGAAATTACTATGAGAAAACTGAGATTTTACCTGCATCTTCAATAGGTAAATAAAGAGTATCTAGCATTATCCTCAGTAATTAACAAAATTCCTTACACTCATGAGAAATTGGTTTATTAATTAAGTATGCTAAGAATCTCTAAATGACTACAGGCTGTCATCAAATACTAAAATGTAAAAAAATATTACTCGATACATGTAAAATAATATCTATGGTGATGAAGTTTCACCTCAAAGCTTCATTAGGCAACTAAATACTTTCCGTAAATAACTTTCGGTAAAGTTTTAAGCAATAATTTAGCGGGAAAGGTATTAAGTGCTTGGTATTAATTTGCAAAAGCTATTAGGCAAGTAGTTAAAAAAGAGAAAACAGATCCGCTGCGAAGGGAGGCTTAACGAGTTTCCCACACACGTGACGCGCCTCTCACATGTCAGGGATTTCGTTTAAGGTGAGCGTGTGCACCAATCACCTCAGGTTTCAGGGACGCATATTGCAGTTTTCTGGAATAGTATGTGGTATGGGGGATGTCGAACCAATCACCGATGTCCATGCTCTTGACGTCACATGGGAGTGGAGTTTATGGCATCGCTGGGTTAACCTGTGTTTTATTTAACATCATTTATAAAGTCTAGGCTAGGTTATGTTGGGTTAGGTTAGGTTAGTTTATATTAGGTTAAATTAATTAGTTTAGTAGGTCTAATCTTAAATAAAACATACAGATTATAGCCCAGCGATCACGTAGGCTCCACCCCCAATGTGACGTCACGAGCTTGGACCTCAGTGATTGGCTCGACATCCCCACACCACATACTATTCCAGAAAGCGACAATATGCGTCCGGGTAATGCAGGTCAGGCGTCCGGGTCATGCAGGACGGTAAAGTCACACAGGTCACCATACACGATTCACCAGTCGAGGCTTTTCCTTCAAGAATAAAGATGAACTGACACCTCTCACACAAAAAAATGCAGCCCACAACACTGGAAATACTCAGTACAATTTTTGTGGTTGTATAGGGAATGATAACGAAATATATAAAAGTTATCGTGGTAATACGTACAATGATATACAAATACCAGAGCTTAATTCGGTCATTACAAGTACTGTACAAGGGGCGATGCAATTAAGTGGAGTCAGCAATCGCTACTTAACAAGGATTATGGCCAAGCTATCTTATGTAAACAATAGAGGACATGTCTGAAAAATATTTGTCTGTCTGTTTCTCGGCCTTTATTTCTTAGTCTCTTCGGCCTCTTCTCTCTCTCTCTCTCCTCTCTCTCTCTCTCTCTCTCTCTCTCTCTCTCTCTCTCTCTCTCTCTCTCTCTCTCTCCTCTCTCTCTCTCCTCTCTCTCTCTCTCTCTCTCTCTCTCTCTCCTCTCTCTCTCTCTCTCTCTCTCTCTCTCTCTCTCTTCTCTTCTCTCTCTCTCTCTTCTCTCTTCTCTCTCTGTTTTTCTCTCTCTCTCTCTCTCTCTCTCTCTCTCTCTCTCTCTCTCTCTCTCTCTCTCTCTCTCTCTCTCTCTCTCTCTCTCTCTCTCTCTCTCTCTCTCTCTCTCTCTCTCTCTCTCTCTCTCTCTCTTTCTCGCGGCAGGATGAAGCCCCAATCCACGTCCTATACGGAATAACACAACAAACACGCTCTCGGAAGCACCTTAACTACTCCTTGTATCACACGGGTCTTCCTTGCGGCTCGGTAACAGGGTACAATTGCTACTAACTTACAGGTATTGTGAACGGGGCTTGTGGTTTGTGTGGCTCCTGTTGATTTACTATATAGCATTTCTCTCTCTGTCTCTGTCTCTCTGTCTATTAGTCTGGTTTACGTTAATTTCCAATACGCAATATCAACATAGCCTTGTAACATACGACGTTAGGATATAAACCACAGCAAAAAATAAATCACCACTCGATTTTTCCCCCTAATTATATTTCACCGTTGGGAGTCGTGCTATAAAAACTCTGATGAAAAAAAACTAATTCACACCCCTTATGTAAATTAGATCCTGATGACGCTCTCGTTATCACCAGCCGCTATCTCCGTTATGAAATCCTGCTTTCTTCAACCTCGCTCCCTCTTCGAAGACGTGCGAGCAGGGATGTATAGTAAGAAAATAAGAATTAGAAAAATAGAGAATGAAAAATATGATATTCCTAGAAAAGGCTGAATGAGAAATGGAAGTTTTCATTTTCCAGTGTGTAAGGGAAGAGGGTCGAGCGTACCTCCACTAGTTTGCCGGCTTTTGTGAGGTTCTGAGGCCATTGTGGTGGCGCAGGAGGTTTGGGTAGGGAGGAGTGGGGGCAATGGGTAAGGAAGAAGTAATGGGTAACGCGGGAAATGGCGGTGTGGTGGTCGTAGCTACTTGGTGATGGGCTGGATAGAAACTTTAACCACTATTAGTCTACCTTCAATGGCCCCTTTACTAACTTAACCCTATTTGTCTTCACCTCTCTCCAATGCGTTTCCATCTCTGCCACTCTATCTGACACTAACACTTCTCTATCGGTATGCCACTATGCCTCTGCAACTCTTCCATCTCTCCACATTTGTCTGCACCTTGCTACTCTCTCTGTCACTCTGCCACCTCTCTCTACTACCATTTGCCACTCTTCCATTCCCCAACACGTAACACAGCCTTCACACACACACTCAGACCATATCTATCAACCCTCTATGTAACATAATCACACCTTCACACACACCACTACCTGTCACCACTAAGCTATTGAGCACCACTTCCCTATCACTCCTCCAGCCGCCCACTGTCATCATTCTCCTCCCTGGCATCACCCTACCATCATCACATCCCTCAAGCAACCCCACCACCATCACCGCTACAGTGCTATCACCATCAATAATAGTGGTACAAGACTGATACACGTACGGTTTCATTAATGTGTCTGTCTCTACTTATATAATTTTCATAATATTCATGCCAGATACGTGTTCTTCATTGTTAGCGTAATATTTAATGAACCTGCTTGTTAGGTATAGGTCAAGTGTGTACTCTCTCTCTCTCTTTCTCTCTCTCTTACTCTCTCTCTCTCTTACTCTTACTCTTTCTCTCTCTCTTTCCCTCTCTCTCACTCTTTTACTCTCTCTCTCACTCTCAATTTCTCTTACTCTTACTCTTTCTCTCTCTCTTTCCCTCTCTCTCACTCTTTTACCTCTCTCTCACTCTCAATTTCTCTCTCCCACTCTCACTATTTCTCTCTCCCTCCCTATCTATCTCTCAATTGATCTCCTTACCCATCCCCATTTCATAAACTATATCGATACCTCCCTATCCATTCACTTCAGGCTGCTCAGATTCACACACGCTGCTGCACACACAAACCACTCGCTTCACGCTCGTATCACTCACTAATCTGATATCAAACACCAGTACAGTGTTACCGAAAGATTGGGTGGCTGACGAATTCCAGTCTTATCTCACGAAAAGTTGTCATTTTCGTCTACCTACACTTTAAATTTTGTTCCTTTATTATATTATCCCCATTTCAAGGCACACAGACTATCCTCTCTCTCTCTCTCTCTCTCTCTCTCTCTCTCTCTCTCTCTCTCTCTCTGTCTCTCTCTCTCTCTCTCTCTCTCTCTCTCTCTCTCTCTCTCTCTCTCTCTCTCTCTCTCTCTCTCTCTCTCACACAAATATATACACAAAAAAACCATACGCAAATCATACAAAGCGTGATAACAAGAGCGCGGCCTCCTCGTACCGAAGCTTGGATATAAACCCAGGTTTCGCAGACATGTCAGGCCAGGGGTAAGCCGTGTGTAGGCACTTAATCTCCTGAAGGTCACTTGCCTCCTGGTGGGACAGACTGCTATACTGCGGGAACGTTGGTGGCGGGATAGAAGGAGGAGTCTGCAGCGCCTCTTCCCTACTACCTTCCACGAACCTTGCACTCTGACGAGGACATGACCAGTCGCCCCCTTGATGTTGGCCTCGCCTTGACCATGGTGACTGAGTGATACAAGGATTCCGCTTCCCACTAATTCTCTCTCTCTCTCTCTCTCTCTCTCTCTCTCTCTCTCTCTCTCTCTCTCTCTCTCTCTCTCTCTCTCTCTCTCTCTCTCTCTCTCTCTCTCTCTCTCTCTCTCTCTCTCTCTCTCTCTTTCAAACACATAAGAACACAAACACACACACCACACAAAAAGTCCATCATATGTCGTTGTAAATTCACACCGAGTTTCATAGTTTTTTTTTCTTAGAGTGTCACCGGGTTTCTTAGTTTTCTATTAACTCTTCACTGTCACCGGCTTTCCTACAATCGACCAGTTGTATTACAGAGGATTCCCGAGGGCATCCAAATCAACCCCTTTGTAGATTTTTCCAAGGACTCTGAATGCTGCGTATACCTTCCTTTTTTAATGAGTTTTTTCTTTTTGTAAATCAGCTTTTAAAAATTTGTGTAAGTACTTCATCCCTTCTCTAAAGCTGTCCTGCTATTCAACCCGAACATAATTTTTGCATATATTAATACTTTTAGTCCATCATTTAGTCAAGTAGATATCACCAGGAATTCCATAAAGTAACACCATCACCATTGGGCTTTGAAATACGCAGACCAGTTCGTCCGCGTAGACTGTAGAAGGTAAATGTCACACGCGTGAAACTCTACGGCAATAAGACGCCGTGTTTACTTACACTTTAATTAAGGGTCTTCGGTAGAGGAAGTAAAATAGGCTTTACACTAGTCTTATGACTGTCAAACCTAATTAATATTTCTAGGGTCTCATATAGAAGAGTCTCCCATCCAATTACAAAGCATCACAGAATATCATGTTATGTAATATTATGTTATGTTATGTATATCATGTTATGTTGTGTTAAGTTATGTATTTTTTCTAATATGCAGAAACGTTGCATTTTGTATATCAGACTCAGTAGGACAATCGATTAAGGATCTCTCGTGATAATCATAAACAACTCGGTAATTATAGTTTCGAATTATTTACAAATTGATTATCTGTCTTAGTGGTACAACAAACAGGTATACAAAGAGTTAAGGGATGGAGCAGCCAGGTAACCTACTCACATACCTCAGCTAAGCTATTGATATTCAGGACTTGCCAAGTAGCTCATGTTTAAGCCAAGTGAATTTATCTGACGTCTGCTTATCCTTACTTCGTGCCCCAACCCTCTCTTTCCCCTTCTGTTCCTCTTTGTTCACGTCCATCTCTCTCTATGTCTCTCTCTATGTCTCTCTCTCTCTCTCTCTCTCTCTCTCTCTCTCTCTCTCTCTCTCTCTCTCTCTCTCTCTCTCTCTCTCTCTCTCTCTCTCTCTCTCTCCGCGCAACACCACTAACTTATACACCTAAACTACTTGTTACTGCGATCATTAATATCAAGGGAATGGTGCTTGTAATTACAGTCCTGAGGTGCATGCGTAATAAAAAACCTTTCCTAATCTACAGAGTGCTTAAATATCTACTCGCAATGACTTCTTAGAACTTACATAATTAAAACATTCCATTAAGTAAAAAAGCGGAAGGAATAATTGCCAAGTTGTATTATACCCTGAGCAAGCTTACATTGCTTTAAAACTGCACTCTTTACAATGCTTAAATCATCGGTACCTATATGTTTATGAGTTATTTCTTTGGTCTGTGTAGGCAAAACGTTTATAGTTATTGCATCTCTAAGCATCGATTTTTTTCAATCTCTCCACACAGTATCGTCAATAACACCATAGTCGCCACTGCACGTATGTCGCCAGGCGCCATATATTACGAAGTTTAGCATCACTACAGACTTGTATGTGCCACTGAATACAGCTACATAATATAAACTTCAGTGCATGCCTCTTTATTGACACGTACAAGTCTGTAGTGATGTTTGAATTCGAAATATATGGCGCCTGGCAACATTAGTGCAGTGACAACTATATGGTTATTGACGGTAGAGAAAAAAAAAGTACATAGTGTTTGTGAGGAGTGTTACACGTCACCCCGGGTCGACACAGTGCATAAGGAAACACATCAAGGCAATTGCGTGACGTTCCCACACATTCTCACACCCTCAGGTCTGGCATTTCGTCTATCTCACCCTCACCCTATCTCGTCACGCCCTGAGCAACACCCTAATGCCAGCAGACATTCACCTGACTCCAACGTGCCCATCGCTCACCGCTCCTCCACCTCACCTGCGCCGCCTCCACCAGGACAGCCAGCAACCCTGTTTTTACTTAAAGAGGACAGTGTGCATACCAAAAACGGTTTCTTAGTTTTCTATTAACTCTTCACTCTTCACTGTCAACGGCTATCCTACAATCGATCAGTTGCAATTAAGAGGATTCCCGAGGGCATCCAAATTAACCCCTTTGTAGATTTGTCCAAGGACTGTGAATGCTGCGTATACCTTCCTTAACAGTGTGAAGATTAACAACCCTTAACAGTGAAGACAGTGTGTACGTCAAAGCACCTACGTACAGTCACACCATGCGATATATATGCTACGTAATTAATATGGTTCATCTCATGTAGGATGTGAGACCGTGAGGTGGTGTAGGTACTCCCAGCTATACTGCGGCGTAGCAATTCATGGAGACGCAGCACGGTTCGCGACACCCAGGGAGTATTTGTCCGCTCTCGGGAAATCCACCATGAATACCAGATGAGGCCAATACACTGGCTTGTCAGGCGGCAGCAGAAGCAGTTGGCAGAGGAGAGCTGCGTCTTAATACACCAAAGCGCTGGTTGCTCATTGAACTTCTTTGTCTTCCTTTTAATCACTTTCACACGAGATAATTAAGGCAAAAATGCACCTATAGTCAATTTTTTTAACGAGGCGAAAATTCCATTCTATCTTAAGGTCTCATGCTTAAAGTTATGACTATGTTTACCTGATAATATGGTTAACTATGATGAAATACAGATGAAATTTAGAAGCGTAGTATTCCCTTCTCCTGGCATCAAATATCAGCCAGCAATCAGCAAGGGGTCAGGATTTTTCGCCTCGTTAAAAAATACAGAGTATAGTCTTCCATCTGTGTGAATTTTAAGTGACTTTAAGGGAGTAAGAAGGTTGCGCTATTGCCATAATTGCCGAGAAGGCCTGGGAGTTGACACGCGTTCGAGTAAATTTGGTTGGGAAGAATCTCAAATGTTTACTCAAGTTTCCGTGGAGGACGGAAAACCTTCCTCTGCGGTCTGGCTCTTCCCTGCAATTTCTAAAAAATTATGAAACCAGTTCCTATACTATAAGCAAAGTCGAAAGTTCCTCCGTTTGAAATGTAGCTTATTTTGCCCTGAGTATAATAGTTGAGAAATTACTAAGCTGGTGTCTGCCTCAGTTCTCACGACCCGCTCACCTCTTATCTCCCTCATAACAGCTGGGGAAAGTAAGAGGATGAAGAGGTGTTCGATGGTATTCGCACTTCTTCAGGCTCAGCGCCCCTGCTAATGTCTTACTGTCAGGGCTAAGAGTGATCAAGACAAATGGACGGTTTTTCTGTAGGTGGTTGGGATGGAAGGGGGAACAACACGGCTCGGAGGTAATAGTCTTTCATGGGAGGGCACGACAGGTCAAAAAAAAGGTCGTTCATTCAGAAAAAACTACATTGAGGCGGCACGAACTTATTTCCAAGTTGCAGATATTCATTGCGCAAACTTGTAAGATTAGTTTGATCTCACCCAACAACGGGAAGTATATTGCTGAAGCCTCAGTTGCGGGGAAGTTTGCGTAAGAGGTAATTGAGGTACGTACATGAATAATCCACTTATGTGCTACGTGGGTGTTCCAAATCATACAGGCGAACATACACACATACGCTGAATATTCATGACGATATTACATAATGAAGCAAGTTAGAACAAGTACACACTCCATGGACACAACATCGAGTTTTCATAGCCAATATTTCAATTGATCTGCGTGTGGAAAACTAATGCAATTACGACTGTGCACAATTGTCACATAAATCCATTTAAAATTTTATGAAAGACCTTCACGAATTATACGGTATTTTGTGGGTATGGGTGATGAGATATTCTGTGTGTGTGTGTGTGTGTGTGTGTGTGTGTGTGTGTGTGTGTGTGTGTGGGTGTGGGTGTGGTGTGTGTGTGTGTGTGTGTGTGTGTGTGTGTGTGTGTGTGTGTGTGTGGGTGTGCGTGTGGGGGTGGGTGTGCGTGTGGGTGTGTGTGTGGGTGTGTTTGTGTGTGTAATAAATGAGAGAAACACAAGTCCTTCTGTAGACAGTTTTGTAAGTAATTATTGTGTTTTGGCTCATCTTCTATTCACTTTCTGGCGATCCCTTAAATTCCCTTCACAGCTCCAGCCACGCACATACCGTTGTCTTCCCCTTACTATGCTATGTCCCTCCCATTCCCTGTGCATTTTCCTTTCTCTTTCATATCTCTCTCCCTCGCTATCGCTCTCTCCCTCACCCTCTCTCTCTCTCTCTCTCTCTCTCTCTCTCTCTCTCTCTCTCTCTCTCTCTCTCTCTCTCTCTCTCTCTCTCTCTCTCTCTCTCTCTCTCTCTCTCTCTCTCTCTCTCTCGTACCCTAGCTACACGCTGGTGATTAAATTACTGAGTGATGAACGTGCATGGGTCTGGCACTGTGGCGGCAGCTTGTTACTCAAAAAAAATGTAGCCGGTCATAACAGAATTCAACACCATATTTTCGGGTACGCTGGGGAAAGCGACACATTGGCTTTTTTTTCCAGCGTTGTTCCAATAAATCAGGCTGTGGAATGAGTTAAATGTGAGATTTGTTAAAGAGGGTGACGGCACGGACAGGGTGGACGAGCGGCACGGGGAGGAGGCGCGCTGGTGGGACGAGCAGGTGCTGGGGTCGCGTGCCGGGCTGCGGGTGGGAGCGATGACGGCGGTGCTCAGCCTGGCCTCCCTCACGCCCGCCGACCAGGGACTCTACACCTGCAGGGTGGACTTCCGCCTCCAGCCCACCAAGACCACCCGCGTTAGCCTCGCCCTCGTCGGTAAGTCTCGCTCTCGCCTCCTTTGTTCCCTCACAATGCCCTCCATATCTAGCACGAACAATGGTGACCTGCACTAACACTAATTGTACTCCCTTGAAATATACTGTTGTGTGAGTGAAAAAAATAATAGTGAGTGTGTATGTGCCAGTGTCTCCCTGCACACCCGCCTCAGTGGTGTATATTCTTCTTCGCATTGTATTTCCCTGAGCCTGCCATGCCCTCACTGCCTACTGGGCCTCCTCCATGTATTCATACATACTGTAAATACATACATACGTACATAAATGGGGAGGCGGTGGCCGAGTGGTTAGCGTCTTGGAGTGGTGAGCTCAATGTCCCGAGTTCGAATCCTGCCGGGGGCAACTCTATCAAGAGCCTGGTACGGGAGCAGAAGGTCCTGAGCTCACGTCCCACCAAGGAAAAACTGTCAAATCCATCGTCGAGTGGCTGAAGAAACTCACATGCTGTTATAACTTGTTCTCCGTCTGTGAGTGCAACGGAGAAACTCCAGGGGCAGCGTGAGCCTAAACTGAAGATCCAAACGTCAGAGAAAACGGGATCTTCAACTAAGATCACAGGTGTCACTATAAAAATCCAGCCTGCGCCACCAACGGGCGATATCAACCAGCATCAAGACCTCTATAAGCCTACAGGCGCTATAGGCTCCAACATAAAAAAACAACAACCATACATACTATGTACTATATATATATATATATATATATATATATATATATATATATATATATATATATATATATATATATATATATATATATATATATATATATATATATATATATATATATAAATGCTTATATGGTACGCAATATTTGAGAATAAAGCATTAGGTGTTAAGTAAATTGCATTTTTATATTTGTGCAACACTTAAACATTTGCCTCCCCACACGCGTGTTATCAAAATACATAATATATATTACTTACAGTATATATATATATATATATATATATATATATATATATATGTATTATATATATATATGTAATATATATATATATATATATATATATATATATATATATATATATATAAAATATATATATATATATATTATATATATATATATATATATATATATATATATAATATATAATATAATACAGCACACATAATCGCACATGCATTGTACATACTTCGTACATACGAAAAATAAACGAAAAATAAAACGAGCACGAGAAAAAATATTTCCACAGTACAATTAAAATCACATGCAGATGACAATAAACATTTATGGTCGGACAGAACACGGTGACAACACCCACGCACGCACACGCACGCCCCCACTCCCACCCCAACACACACACGATGGTTAAGTGGATAGCGCGCTGGCCTGCCATTCTGTGGTTAGCCGGTTCGAATCTCCGCTGCTCCTGGGAATTTTTCAGTGACAAATTCCGGCGGTGACTGTCTCCCTTGAGCAAGGTGGTGGGTAAGTGTGTTGTGTGAAGTCCCAGCATTACCCAAAGATCGGTAATAATGAGCTCCAAGCTCGCTCCGGGGGGGTGAAACTGGTGATCGCGAGTCCGGCTCGCGTGGACAAGAACATGGTGAATGAATGACACACAGACACACACACGCACGCAGGATGAAGGTCGCGTCTGATAAAACTCGCTTCATCTCCATCTTTCTTGGCAGCCTAATCTCGCTTCCCTTCGCCTCCCCGTGCGTGGGTACCCCTCCAACGGGCGCGTGAACTGTCACTCTTCTGTCTGTGCCACGGCTCCGACAACCCTCGTACATGGCCGTTTTAATCTTCCCTGTGTATAGTATAATCAATGCGACAGTGAGTAGCAATAACTGAAAGCCATTACGCTTCTTTGATATTTAAAACGAGATCAATGGTGGAACAGGATAGATATGATGCTCCGTGTGCTTTAAGAGTGGAGGGTACACCTGTGAAGGGTACACCTGTGAAGGGTACCCCTGTGAAGGGTACATCTGTGAAGGGTACACCTGTGAAGGGTACACCTGTGAAGGGTACACCTGTGAAGGGTACACTTGTGAAGGGTACACCTGTGAAGGGTGCACCTGTGAAGGGTACACCTGTGAAGGGTACACCTGTGGAGGGTAAACCTGTGAAGGGTACACCTGTGAAGGGTACACTAGTGAAGGGTACACCTGTGAAGGGTACACCTGTGGAGGGTACACCTGTGAAGGGTACACCTTTGGAGGGTACACCTGTGAAGGGTACACCTGTGGAGGGTACACCTGTGAAGGGTACACTAGTGGAGGGTACACCTGTGGAGGGTACACCTGTGGAGGGTACACCTGTGGAGGGTACACCTGTGAAGGGTACACCTGTGGAGGGTACACCTGTGGAGGGTACACCTGTGAAGGGTACACCTGTGGAGGGTACACCTGTGAAGGGTACACCTGTGGAGGGTACACCTGTGAAGGGTACACCTGTGAAGGGTACACCTGTGGAGGGTACACCTGTGAAGGGTACACCTGTGAAGGGTACACCTGTGAAGGGTACACCTGTGGAGGGTACACCTGTGAAGGGTACACCTGTGAAGGGTACACCTGTGGAGGGTACACCTGTGAAGGGTACACCTGTGGAGGGTACACCTGTGAAGGGTACACCTGTGGAGGGTACACCTGTGAAGGATACACCTGTGGAGGGTACACCTGTGGAGGGTACACCTGTGAAGGATACACCTGTGGAGGGTACACCTGTGAAGGATACACCTGTGGAGGGTACACCTGTGAAGGATACACCTGTGAAGGATACACCTGTGGAGGGTACACCTGTGAAGGATACACCTGTGAAGGATACACCTGTGAAGGGTACACCTGTGAAGGGTACACCTGTGGAGGGTACACCTGTGAAGGGTACACCTGTGGAGGGTACACCTGTGGAGGGTACACCTGTGGAGGGTATACCTACATTGACCTTCACTGTACACAGGAGACTGAAAAACAAAGTGAATAAAGCACCTGAACCCTACCCGCCTCCTCGCCTCTATATCCTCACCATTGCCCTCCCGATGCTGGCACACTCGCCGTGCCTTTTAGCGTCAGAGCAAATAAAAAAAACGCAACTTGAAACGTCAATTAAGAAGATGAATAGCAGCGCGCACTGTGGCCGAGGACACCATTTCCTCCAACTTCCCGGCCGCTGCTGTCCTCGCCGGGGTGACTCGTCGGCTCGAGTGGAATGATAAGGCCACTTTGCTAAAAATCCGCTTTGTCAGAGAAATGGAACCGGCGAATCATTAAGGCAGTCAGTAGACACGAGCTGTTATCGCTGGTGGTTCTTGACGTACGTATATATTCAGCCTATGCAGTACACATTTCCTACCCTCCCCCCCTCCCCCCTGGAAATACTACAACCCCAACGTGCGTATACCTGGCATACAGAGGCCGCCTCCCTCAAGGCTTAAGAGATTGTTGCCGTGAATAAAAGTCAGCTAAATGGTAATCTTGTGAACGGTACTCGCTTTAGCAGGTAAAAAAGTAATGCTACCCAAATGAGCTCTCGTAATTGAAAGATAACTCAGTCATTCGCCCTACTGGTGCCGCCTTTCCCTCTCACTGCATGGCGGAGGCGCAATGTCAAGGCCTGTGTGTGCGTGTCTGTGTTTGTATGTATGAGAGAGAGAGAGAGAGAGAGAGAGAGAGAGAGAGAGAGAGAGAGAGAGAGGGGGAAGAGAGAGAGAGAGAGAGAGAGAGAGAGAGAGAGAGAGAGAGGAGAGAGAGAGACGAGAGGAGAGAGAGGAGAGAGAGCGAGAGGAGAGCGAGAGCAGAGAGCGAGAGCGAGAGCAGCGAGAGCGAGAGCGAGAGCGAGAGCGAGAGAGAGAGCGAGAGAGAGGGGGAGAGAGAGAGAGAGAGAGAGAGAGAGAGAGAGAGAGAGAGAGAGAGAGAGAGAGAGAGAGAGAGAGAGAGAGAGAGAGAGAGAGAGAGAGATATGCAACGGATAAACGGCACAGCTCAAGTTGCCTCAGAAGGTGACATTATTGGCGATTACCAGATTATTGCAGACACACCTTAAGAGGCGGTAGCACAATTTTTGTTTTCAATGGCAAGCAGGTGCAGGAACGCCAAGACCCTGTTACCTCACGTCCCTAAAAAGAACCCACCTCCTTCATACTGGAGACTCTCTATTAACAGACTGGCCGCATCGAGAGAAGGATTGATTGATTTAACCCCTTCACGCGCAGATTTTTCCTTTGCTATATAAAATCGTCTGTTGTTAGCCATAAAGGTACAAAAAGTAACTTAATATACCAAATTAAATAGTGGAAAAGGGTACTAAACAGCTCATATCTGTAAAATATTACTTATATTCACTAAAAAATCCTCTAATGGTAGCCAAATTACAATGGAATTTACGTTCTGGGCTAAAGTTAAGGCGTTAATGCCAAAAAAGGGGAAATGTGCTCAAGAGAAGGAAAGTAGAGCCTAAGGTGTACCTGTATCAAGACAAGGAGAGTTGAGGCTAGGGAACCAATAGCAATCTACGAGTACTGTTCAGATTACAAATTTCCTTAATTACTTGAATCCCAACAGCTTTGGTTCGAGACTTTAACGGAATGAGTTTTAAGGAACACAAAGGTTGCATTCATTGTCAAGTCGTACATAATGTAAGGGATATAAATGAGATCTCTTAATACATGGCTGAGAGACACGATTCTTGATAAAGGTGAATCACGGGCAAAGAAAAAGTAATTGTGATCAAAATTAAGATCCAAATAGGCCATCGAGTGTGAGTGATGAGATTCATTTTCATAGGAAGCCTTTGATTAGCATTTTTTCCTCCGTTTTTTTTCCTCAGCAGTCTCATCGATCTACTAGTAAATTCATACTTTCCTTAATGATGAAAAAATATAATAGGAGTTCTTACATCAATAAAAGAAAAATACATGAAAAGAGTGCACCTTATTCGTTCGTCTCTTGTTCACATGAGACAACTTCGAAACGCAGACCAGGCATATCAAGGAAACACACCAAAAGGGAACCAAAAACTTTCCATGGCACAAGTATGTTAATTTGTCGCCATCTTACTACGGGAGGATTTTCAGACCTGGTTATGATGATGAAGATGACGAGGATGTGATTTCTACCAAGTGCTTTTCGAACATTTTTTATATATCTGGCACATCTTCGTGGTTTTGTGCATATAATAATAGATAAACACGATACATCAAGTACCTCTATGGTCTTCACATAATCATTGTCCCAGAGAAACCTCAACCCCCCCCTCGTTCCTGCTTTCCCATAATCCCCAGCAGTTGATGGTCTCTGTAGCGTCATTAATAAACACTCGCGTTCCTCATTGACACGGACCCTCCACTTGTGTCTCACAGGTTGAGTTTTCATTCAGGATGAGTAATATTCCTTTCCTTAGCCCGAGGATTCAGTCCCAAGAATTATATATTTTTTGAAGCTGAGTAGTCGTTCTTTAGGAGTATTCTTTTACGAGGTAGTGCATCCCTTCATGAGGAGAAATATCCCATCCTGAAGAATATTCCTTCTTGAGGAATATATATTCTGGGTGTGGTGGACTCTTCCCTCTGAAAAAGGAAATAATTTGCGGTGCCACTGACCGGCAATCTTCTTCTGATTTATTATGGAGAGGAAAGTCGATGCTCCCGACTTTTAACATTCTCTCGATGGCATGGATCCAAGTGTAGGTTTTCGATACTGAGGCTTCATAATTGTCCCCACGTTCATCTATTGAAATAGAGGAGAAAAGTTTTAAGAACTAAGCATTCAGCAGTTTTCTTTTACCCCGAGAAGCGGGAAGCTCAATCGTGAAAACAGAAAGCGTGCCAAGAATGACCGATTTCTCTTATTTTTTCCTGGTGGGGTCTGAGGAGAAATAGCTTGCGTCTTTTACATCGAACCCAGCGTTTGCTTTTTGCAAGGGGAAGTCCCTGAGGTGTCCATAATCACCCTGATCTCAATGCAGGAGAGCGTGACCGAGGGACGCTTGGGTAGCCCTCGTGTGCGCGGGAAATGGTTGCAGCCTCCAGGATGAGGAGAGATTCCTGTGCCGGATCAGGAGCTTCTCGCTGATATACTTGCTCGGACGAGGTCGAACTTGTTTATCTTCTTGCCTCTCCCCTTTATCTTGGGTGACGGCGAAGGAGGAATGACCAGTGTCGCCCTTCGATTGGGTGCCTTTTCTTTTCGGCAGAACCTCTACATTTGTTTTGCAGACTGCTGGGAAAGGTAGAGAAAAACTATGCTCACTCTGACAACAGAAAACGCCATTTAAGTATACATATATGTTACCCTCGTTTGGTAAATTGTGGTAACATAAGTATATCCAACAAGGCAATTTTGGGTATGGCGGGAGTAAGCGCGTCAACGACTTGATGAACAATAACGACGCTTTAGCCTTTCTGCTTCAATGGATCAGTCATGAGGTCCAGAGTTTTGACTTTTGAGCCAAGGGGATGAAATGTTATGCAGGTTGAATATTTATGACAAACATATACCCTTTTTTCTCTTATGTCTGAGCCCTCCTAAAAGTGCCATCCCTCTGTTTGCGCACTATTCTATGTCGTGGAAGCTTATACATACTAACCTAAGCAATGTTGAACATGAGACGTATCATATTACA
The DNA here is from genome assembly GCA_016584305.1 of Chionoecetes opilio. Lineage (NCBI taxonomy): Eukaryota > Metazoa > Arthropoda > Malacostraca > Decapoda > Majidae > Chionoecetes > Chionoecetes opilio. The sequence goes on from JACEEZ010001841.1 coordinate 1,198,062, forward strand.
CCAGAAGCGATCTTTAAGCGAGCCCGAACGTGGCCTTGGAGTGAAGGCTGACGCACGGTTCAATCAATTCATCGCGGCGTAGGCACGGTGGTCATTTGACGCCCAACCTGTACAAAAATTTGAAATACTGAACACGCTTTTGCCAGCATTCGAGAGGGGATGCTGATATATGAGCGCCCGCCACAGGCCTTGTAATACACGTTGGGATCAGTGGAGAAAATTGCTGACATATTTCTCATTCCCATACGGGTTAGGTATGTGGCTTATACACTTTTAATGCCTCCGATTCATGTGGATTCATTAATCATTCTAGGAAGCACAAAAAAACGACATCATAGAAAAACCAACAATATGAAAAGAGAAACTGGATAAATATAGATACAGATACAAGACCACATGAATATAGGTCAGACCTTGTGTGGTACAACTAGGTAAATACGCACGCACGCACGCACGCACGCACGCACGCACGCACGCACGCACGCACGCACGCACGCACGCACGCACGCACGCACGCACGCACGCACGCACGCACGCACCACGCACGCACCACACACACACACACACATACACACACACACACACACACACACACACACACACACACACACACACACACACACACACACACACACACACACACACACATTGTTACCTTATACTTTTTGTCTGCCTGTATGTTTGTCTATCTTTCTGTCTGTCTTTTTTGTGTATGTATCTGTCCGTCTGTTTCTTAGTTTATGTAACACACACCCACACCTCCACCCACCCACCCACACACACACACACACACACCCACCCACACACCCACACCCCCATCCACACACACACACACACACCCACACACACAGTAACAGCACCTACCTGACAGTGCCTCCCGAGGGCGTGACGGTGGTGGAGGGCGCGGGCGGGACGGCGTCTCCTCGCATCACCTCCAGCAGCGTGGTGGGACCCTACCTGAGCGGCGAGACCATCACCCTCACCTGCACGCCACAAGGAGGTAAGGAGTAGTGATTATGGTGGGTTTTGTTGATATTTTTTGCTGTTGTTTGATATGAAATAACAACAATAGTTGTACCAACATAAGTATTAGTTGCAGTAAAGAAGCAGTACCATAAGTTGAAGCACTATAAGTGGTAGCAGTTATATTAGTACCATCAACTACGCGGCACAAGGAGGTAAGAGTGGTGGTTATGGTATTTCTTTTTTTTGGGGGGAGGGGTGTTTGATATGTAATGGTGGTAACAATAATAGCTGGAATAACAGAATTACTATAATAGTTGCAGTAAAGAAGCAGGTACCATGAGTTAAAGCACTAATATATATCAGTTATATTAGTTACAGTAGAATAAGCAATACTGTTAGCTGAAACATTAGTACTAATATCATTGTTATTCTTGAGGCACAACACTTTTGGAAGCATGGCAAGATACTCTGCTCTCAAAAATTACGTAAGGTTTTTTCACTCCTAATAACAATCTCTGTAAATACACGTAAATCAACGCACGACACACGAGCTCAAGGCTTGTTCACGAGAAAGAGGCTACACACATGCCTTGATTTAACGCAGGTAAACAAATACTTGCTTCGTATTTGTATATCCTTTACACCTGTCTCGTAAATTCACTTTCCTGGCTTCACTTGATATTAAAATTGCAGCACCTGAATCACGGAAATCACGTTGCTATATCGTCTTCTACATAAATCATTCATACTATTATGTATATATATATATATCACATAGCATGAGTAATAATGAATAGGTTGAAGACAAAGCAAGGCGTGTGCGTAACTTCACTTCACGACTTTTTTTCACCCATAATAAGATAATTGTTTCACCCACAAAATGTTTATAGGTGTAGATTGTATGTAAGGAAAAGTATATAATCTATCATAATAAGTACATGCGTTGAGGAACATTTATATGTGTATAAAATTCATGTATTAGAAAACCATCAGGAACAAGGGTCGCGTATGCACTAATGATATTGCGGTATTAAACATCCATTAGGAAGGTTGACGAGAATGACCACCGTAACCAACCAGGCAGATGACACGTAATGAAATAAAAGATAATACATACATAGGAATACAAAGGAAGAACAGATACCAGGATAATGGTGAAAAAAAAATATAGCAAAACGACATAAACTGAAAAGTGTATGAGAATCAGTAAGAAAAAGAGGAAGAAAATATAAATCTGAGCAAAAACTTCAATAATTTAACCAGTACATTACACTAAAGGTACGTAAACACCATATTCAGACCCTCATCTTGACGGAATTAACCTCATTAACTCATTACCGCTACATTTAACAGAAACTCGAGCTGGGATTTCCTCTTGTGTTGCGGCGAGGGAAACATAAGGGCCACCCACACATACACCTACACACACCCACAGTCCACACCCACACACACACACACACTCCCCCCACTCCCCCCAACACACACGCACACACATACACACACACACACGGCTCTCTATACACACCGCGGGAACACAGTAAATGTCGTGCAGGCTTAAGACGCCGTCGAGTCCAACATAAGACAAAACACGTAGGCTAATAGAGTATATTATTTTTAACGAGCCGAAAATTCCATTCTATTTTAAGGTCTCATGCTTAAAATTATGCCTATATTTACCTGATAATATGGTTAACTATGATAAAAAAACTGAAATTTAGAAGAAGCGCAGTATTCTCTTCTCCTGGCATCATATATCAGTCAGTAAGCAGCAAGGGATCAGGATTTTTCACCTCGTTAATAAAAACAGCGTATAGACTATATTTGAGACGGTCAGGGATGGCAGCGGTAGCACTTAGTAAATCCCTGCTTGTACAGACATAACACAAAACTGACACCTCCATAACCTACATCTCTTTCCTCTACGCTTTGGATACACACGCCCTGCCTTATAGAAACATAATTAATATCATAGTAAAATGCATACTCATATCATTGTATCTCTTTTATATATCACACGGAAAACCAACATTCCAAAAACTTTGCTATTGAAAATGCGGATTTTTTTCTCTTCTTGTGTACAACTTACAGTGAGTAATTTGATAGCTATAATCTGGTAAAATAAAATAAAGTTCTGAGGGCAGGTGATTCAATGACCAATGTAGCAAATAGATATTCAAATAACATTTTCATAGCGCCCTAAACATTTCGCCTCCGTGGTGCAGTGGCTAGCGTGCCTGGCTACGAATCTGCGGGCCCTGGTTCGATCCCGGGCCAGGGCAAGTCGGTGACCAGCCTACCCAGCTGTTCTTACTTCCTTTCGGGGTTGATAAATGGGTACCTGGGGTAACCTGGGGAAGGTAACTGTGGTAACCCGGGAGTCACACTAGCCCTGTGTCCCGGGGTAACGGGTTCTCACCCACCACAGGCTCTAAGGGCTACTGCCACGGAGATGAGCACCGCATGCCACGCGCAGCTTAGCGTATGCTCCCATCTTTACCTTTTACCTTACCTAAACATTTCAGTTTGATATCAAGTCCATCTATAAGTTAGAAAACAATGCTAGGCCATTCTAAGAGCTCAAAACAATTAGATATCGATGCGTAATACCGACAATCACGCTACTACTCTTTGCTGTGTCTTCAATAATGTCAACCTTAACGATATTCCTTGAGCCTCGGTAATTCAAGGTGATTCAAGAAAATAATATGGATGTATCTGGACGTTTACCATGTTTTATATGCCGGTTTTTTTCATGTGTTTTATGATATGCTATGTTTTTTAATATGTGCAGTATCAGTTTTATTTCAAGGTTATGTGTTTGCTGGACTCACAATTATTTCAATTCTCCTAGTACAGAATGTTGGGGTCAATAAAATATCATACTAATCTCCCTTGCTGCTTACTGACTGATATCTGATGCCAGGAGAAGGGAATAGTATGGTTCTTCTAAATTTCAGTTGTATTTTATCATAGTTAACCATATTATCAAGCAAACATAGGCCTAATTATAAGTATGAACCCTTAGGATAGAATGGAATTTTCACCTCATTAAAAAAAGACTATATATTCAATACGTATGACAGATAATTCCTCAAAATGCTTCCAAATATTTGTTGTGAGCGGGCGCAGTGTCGCCGCGCCGGGACTGAGCGGGGCGGCAGCGAGGTGGGCTTCAGGACATGATCAATGCACGCAGGTCGTTAGGCGTCCGCTGATTCTATGCACAGCCAGGCACTCCTCTTTAATCATCAGTACAGGATTGCACTCGACTTCCGGCGGTAAACCCTTGCAGCACACACACGCACACACACACGCACACACACACATATACGCACACACACACATACACACATCAATACACACACATATCAATACACACACACACACGCACACATAATCACACACACACACACATTAATTCACACACACACATCAATACACAAACATACACACCACACACACACACACACACACACACATACACACACACACACACACACCACACACACACACACAACACACACACACACACACACACACACACACACACACACACACACACACACAACACCACACAAACACACACATACACACACACAACAAACACACACACACACCACAACAAACACACACAACACCACCACACCACACACACACACACACACACACACACACACACACACACAAACACACAAACACACACACAACACACACACACGACACACACACACAACACACACACACACAACAAACACACACTCACGAACACACACACACACACACACACACACACACACACACACACACACACACACACACACACACACACACACATACACAAACACCCACGTATAATGATAGTCAGGACAGTTAAATGTTGAATCGTTTGTCATGTAGCTCAGTACAGGCAACATAAAATCTTTTCAAATATGTACCAGTTTTCTGAGCGAACCCCCTTCCCCTTCTCCCTCCCCACAAAAAACTACGGAAAACTGCACATTTATATCATAATTATTTTCCACCACTGGATCGTAAAGCAATTTGGGAAGAAAATAGCTGTGTTGCGAGTAGGGATTTTAATTCTGGGGAATTTAATAATAGAATTGAATTGTCTTTTCATTTTTCCATAAGCCACAAAAGAAAAATACATGATAAAAATATTTTATTTCAAAGTATTGGTAACATCAAACAATTGAAAAACGTTGCGAAATTCCGTCATCATATTTTCAATTTTTTTTTCTTGGCAACAAGCCGTGTGAGGCTGGTATTGTGAGGGAGCTCAGGGAAGGGCCAGGGAACAGCTTGCAGGGGAGGAAGCAAAGGACAGGTGACGAGAGGAGAGACACCAGACATGCAACCAGGAACCTAATAATGACTCTCTCTCTCTCTCTCTCTCTCTCTCTCTCTCTCTCTCCTCTCTCTCTCTCTCTCTCTCTCTCTCTCTCTCTCTCTCTCTCTCTCTCTCTCTCTCTCTCTCTCTCTCTCTCTCTCTCTCTCTCTCTCTCTCTCCTCCTCTCTCTCTCTCTCTCTCTCTCTCTCTCTCTCTCTCTCTCTCTCCTCTCTCCTCTCTCTCCTCTCTCTCTCTCTCTCTCTCTCCTCTCTCTCTCTCTCTCTCTCTCTCTCTCTCCTCTCTCTCTCTCTCTCTCTCTCTCTCTCTCTCTCTCTCTCTCTCTCTCTCTCTCTCTCTCTCTCTCTTTTTTTCTCTCTCTCCCATGAAGGCCGTCCACCACCGAAGATAGTTTGGCTGGGTAACGAGCGTGTCTTGGATTCCCTCATGGAGTCCCAAACACCTCTCACCCTCCCCGAGGCATCGAAACTCGGCCCGGGAACTCCAAACACTCCCAAGCCACGAGCACCACACTCCACCATACTCCCATCAGGGCCCCACATACGACCGTCACAGGCCTTGAGTACACCCCCACCCGGACCATCCACGCCCGTCCTGCCTTGGTCTGTGCATAGAGGAGGCCCCTACAACACGCTCACGATGGGTCCCCTCACACGCGAACACCTCAACATGCGACTTACGTGTCAGGCGGTGAACTCTAACCTCACGCGGCCTGCCTCCCTCACCCTCACCCTCGACATGAACTGTGAGTATCACTTGCTTCTCAGTCTTGTAATTTTACGTCCACTGATGTACTTTGCGAGGATACTTTTATTATCAACTACATTTTTATTCTTTTCAGTATGTTGATGTGCCTAAAGATTCCTATATCAACCTTAATATAGCATTATCGACTGTAACAATGTCCTATTCACCCTCTATAAGCTATAAGTACGTAATTTTCACAAATTATAAGCCGACTAATTATATTATTCTATTATTTCTACATCATTTTCTCCTCACACACATCACATTGTTATATCCATTGTTAATATTTATCATACATAAATTATGACAATCTAATTCTCTCACATTCTAAGCCCTACACCGCCTAATTCTATCATTTTTATAATTTGTACATCATTATATCCTCACATTTATATAACAGCATACTGTAAAAAAATGTCATGTTCACTACTCAGAAATTATAGCAACCTAGTCCTCGCATAGCATACATAACATCGCCCCGTCTAATTCTATCATCACTTTGTTCTTACACCATTTTCTCCTTATGCAATAAGGTCCTAACTCAATTTAGTCAAAACTGTATAGGATCCCCACATATCCTGCCTACGCTTCACACTATCTACTCACACCGTGTAAAATTTACTTTTCTTGGTTTATACTTTGCAGCCAGGAACACCATCCCTCCCCTTTCCCCCAAACACTGCCGGTCCGTCGTCGTCTTAACATCAATACGTAGTAGTAGTAGTAGTAGTAGTAGTAGTAGTAGTAGTAGTAGTAGTAGTAGTAGTAGTAGTAGTAGAAGTAAGAAGTAGCATCAGTAGTAGCAGTAGTAGTAGTAGTAGTAGTAGTAGTAGTAGTAGTAGTAGTAGTAGCAGTAGTAGTAGTAGTAGTAGTAGTAGTAGTAGTAGCAGTAGTAGTAGTAGTAGTAGTAGTAGTAGTAGTTAGTAGTAGTAGTAGAAGTAAGAAGTAGCATCAGTAGTAGCAGTAGTAGCAGTAGCAGCAGTAGCAGCAGTAGCAGCAGTAGCAGCAGTAGCAGCAGTAGTAGCAGTAGCAGCAGTAGCATCAGTAGCAGCAGTAGCATCAGTAGCAGCAGTAGCAGCAGTAGCAGTAGTAGTAGCAGTAGCAGCAGTAGCAGCAGTAGCAGCAGTAGTAGCAGTAGCAGCAGTAGTAGCAGTAGTAGCAGTAGTAGCAGTAGTAGCAGTAGTAGCAGTAGCAGCAGTAGTAGCAGTAGTAGCAGTAGTAGCAGTAGTAGCAGTAGCAGCAGTAGTAGCAGTAGTAGCAGTAGCAGCATTAGTAGCAGTAGCATCAGTAGTAGCAGTAATAGTAGTATTAGTAGTAGAAGTATTAGTATTAGTAGTAGTAGTAGTATTAGTATTAGTAGTAGTATAGTATTAGTATTAGTAGTAGTAGTATTAGTATTAGTATTAGTAGTAGTAGTAGTATAGTATTAGTAGTAGTATTAGTATTAGTATTAGTAGTAGTAGTAGTAGTAGCATCAGTAGCAGCAGTAGCAGCAGTGGCAGCGTTTATGCACTATGACTTTCCCTTGACTTCCATACTCCCTCGGTCTCCCTCGGTGCACAGTCATATTGGCTACACCCTACACTTATAAGCATTCCTCGCTGTTGATCGCCAGGCTAACACTGTCTTGCCTCAACTTTCCCCTCTATGTAAGGTCGCTAGTTCCATGCCCGTGACTGAGGATTCAAGCCTTACCGCAGAACCAATATACAGCTGGCGAGGATGATATTTAATACATGCCTTTTATGCCTTCTACAATATTTTCCCTATACTATTTTACTAGTATTACATTTTTACTAATATTACAATAAATAAACCATAATACTCCTTTTACGGAAAGACATGATGACATCGAGAAAAGAAAAAGCACAAAGAGGGAAAAAAAGGCATGAATAAACTTGATATGATAAATTATATGATAAAATGATAAATTAATGCAAATGCAAAGACATCGATTGAGAATGCAAGGGTGAATGAGGGAAGGAGAGCGAGAGTGTGATAATAACAAGGTAAAACATATGGCAGGAAATACTGTACAAGGATATGATTGAAGGGGATTATGGAAGAAGATAAGGTAGCTGAATGAAGACGTCAAAGCGAGGGTATAAAAAGAGAGAGAGAGAGAGAGAGAGAGAGAGAGAGAGAGAGAGAGAGAGAGAGAGAGAGAGAGAGAGAGAGAGAGAGAGAGAGAGAGAGAGAGAGAGAGAGAGGAGAGAGAGAGAGAGAGAGAGAGAGAGAGAGAGAGAGAGAGAGAGAGAGAGGAGAGAGAGAGAGAGAGAGAGAGAGAGAGAGAGAGAGGAGAGAGAGAGAGAGAGAGAGAGAGAGAGAGAGAGAGGTATGTGAGATAAACTGGGTGAGGAAATAAGAGAAAGAGCGAGTGAGAGAGTGAGAGTGAGATAGAGAGAGAAATGGTATACAAAAGACGGAGGCAAGAGCAAAACACAAGAAGTAGATACGTAACACTACCTCAACACAAACTTGAATATAAAAAGCAAGAAATACGTATATCGCGAGAGGAACTTATATAATAATTCTACGAGTATTACTGATTCTACTCTTAGTCTCTCTACTATATTTCACTCCTACCGACGGAAGGAATTAGGGCGTGGCTAGCTTGACCTAATATACTGTAACCTACTATACCTACTATGACCTACTCTAATATACACCTCCACCTCGCTCACTGTAATGTAATTTTACACCCTGACCTTCATGCACACTTCCTTTCCCTTTTATCCATGTCATTAATTCAACTGTTAAAATAAATGGATATTCATGTAGATTGTAATGAAGATAAAGACTCGCATTTATGTTGCTCGCACGACTGTTAAACCACATCCACACACACACACACACACACACACACACACACACACACACACACACACACACACACACACACACACACACACACACACACACACCGTAGTGTAGTGGTAGCATGCTCGGTTCACAACCGAGAAGACCCGGGTTCGATTCCCGGGCGGAGCGAAGAAAGATGGACAGTCTTCTTAGATCCCAAGCCCCTGTCCACCCAGCAGTGAATGGGTACCGGGTGTTAGCCGGGGGTTTGTGACCCGCCTCCCGGGTGATGGCTTCGGCTAACACTAAGCACTAGGGATGAATGATAAAATGTAGATATGGAGACGGGGCCATACGAGTGTAGCTCAGGCCCTGTAAAATACAACTAGATGAATACAACTAGATGAATACACACACACACACACACCCACGGTCCCACACCCACACACACACACCACACACACACACACACACACACAACATACACACACACACACACACACATTCTCACACATACAAATACACACATTATCAGATTTCTAAGAAGCTCAAAATGATACCACATGAGATCATTTC
>JACEEZ010001841.1:1222500-1227500 GCA_016584305.1 Chionoecetes opilio
GGTCGCGGCACTTCCAACACACTCACTCTGGACGTCAAATGTGAGTCTTGAGTACTGTATTGGGAGGAGACACTTGTACGAATAAGTGTCTTGTGTGATACTATAATAGTCGTGTTATTGAATTTCCGTGTTTATACTTTCAAGGGAAATTCTGGGTACCTATCTTTTTATTATTGATTATCCTATAACTCAACTTTCGCTCCTCCAGATGCGCCCGTGTGTTCGCCAGGCCAAGTCACCACCTACGCCGTGGCCCGCTACGAGGACGCCGAGGTAAGCTGCTCTGTAGATGCCAACCCTGAGCAACATTCTTTCCGCTGGACGTTCAACAACACGGCAGACACAATTGACGTGCCTGGCAGCCACTTCAGCACCTCGAGTGGCCACAGTGTCATCACGTACACGCCCATGACGGAGCTGGACTACGGAACGCTGCTCTGCTGGTCCACTAACGACATCGGCAGCCAGAGAGATCCCTGCGTCTTCCACATCGTGCCGGCAGGTCAGTCAGCGAGTCCAATGCGGGGAAAAATTGAAGTAGATGGATTAAATTTTTCTGCCACAATATCAGCACTAATCATATTAGTCAAATTTTGAAAGTTTTTTTCAAATAATTTTCACATTGGTCCATTATAATTTCTACAGGCAAGCCAGAGCCGCCCGTGAACTGTTCGGTGTTTGACGGGACAAGGACGTCGGCGCGGGTGCGGTGCGCGGCGGGGAGCAGTGGCGGCCTCCCGCAGACCTTTACCCTGCACGCCACCCTTCAGGGCAGCTTCCATGTCCTCAACCGGACGGCGGAATCCACTCCAGATTTTTTCGTGAGTCAGGTCATCACACTTTACTTTCAGCATGGTTCCTCTGTTCCTCTGCCTCCGATCAATGTCTGACACTATCATAGTTCTCATCTCCGATACGTAAACCCGCCAGGGCGGCGCGGTTGGTAGAATCACGGACTGGTGTTGCAGAATCCCTGCGCCATTCGGTCAGCGGTTCGAGTCCACCAAATTCGTCCTGGTGTGGTGGCGCTTTGTATAGTCAATAACCTAGTAGTTGGTACCTGCAAAGTGTCTAGATAGGATCAAAGTATCTTATCCGATAAGTAAAGACTGCACTGCCAAGCACACATACAAACGATAACGAAAACTAGGGAGTGAATATTTGTTTGTTACATGTATGAATTTGATTTCTCTTCACGCATTTGCTTTTAAACATGTGGTCCTTAATCAAGTATTCACTGACACGCGGCAGGTCGGGGGCCTGCAGGAAGGGGGGCAGTACCAGCTGGAGGTGCGGGCAGTGAATGAGCGAGGCCGCAGCGGTGCCGCCCACCTCACCCTCACCAGCGCGCCCAATGGATCCGCCTATCACCTGCACGGTCAGTAAATCTCCATCGACGAACTCAGGAGAAAATTCACTCGACAATGTCAATGTCTGTATACTCACTGCACGTTAAATTGGCGAAAATGGGGCCCCTTCACACCCCCCTTCCGAACGCTCGAGATAGGCTGAGGTGTTGGGTGTTGGGTGAGAATGCCTAACTTCCAGTTCCGCCCTCAGGCCCCAACACCCAACACCTCAGCCAATCCCGTGCGTTCGTAAGGGATTGGCTGATCCCCCTTTACTTAGGTGGGGCATAAAAGAACAGATATATAGGACGGTAAACATGTTGACAGACGGACCTTTGGAGGCTGAGGTGCGCAATGGGGGACAGACGGCGGCAGGCCCTAACGCAGGTACGACCGGCGGTGGTAGCAGTGGCGGCCTCAGAAACTCTAGTCTCGACGTCCTTCAGCTGCCTAGTTTCATTCTCGGCGTGTTGGGTGCAGGTTCCGGCCTTCTGCTGCTACTCCTCCTCCTCCTGCTACTGTTAACGCTCCGCCACAAGAAGCTCCTCCCACTTCGCTTCCACGCCAAGGGTCAACTTCATGCCAGAGGGGACGCAGAGACAAGGTGCAGCCCAGACTCCCTCCCGACCACCCCTGACCACCACACCACCTGTCTAGAGCGGGACTTACAGGTATGTGTATTTATTCACCTGAGTTTTACAGGGCCTGGGCTATACTCGCGTGGTCCTGTCTCTGTCTCTACATTTATCCAGTCTTTCCTTCAACTGGTGCACATTCTTTGCCGATATCACCTCCGCATTTAGTCCATGATAGTATGTGGGGGGGAGGGAGAGAGAGAGAGAGAGAGAGAGAGAGCGAGAGCGAGAGCGAGAGCGAGAGCGAGAGCGAGAGCGAGAGCGAGAGCGAGAGCGAGAGCGAGAGCGAGAGCGAGAGCGAGAGCGAGAGCGAGAGAGTGGGAGGGGTGGGAGGGAAGCTATATACCCTAACAAACAGCAGATAAATACGGGCTGACAGACGTATCATCACCACCCGGGCGGCCAGTGATAACAGAGGATTATAATGCGAGAATAGAATGCAGCAACAAAAAAATGGCGAGGATCATTTTCCAGTGTACAATGGTTGGTGAGCAATTACATGTGACAAATGGCCCAATTATATGCATTGTTTCTATCTCCTTACCATTGATGTTTCTATTTTTTTAATATACTATCTAGTGGTAGTAGTAGTAGTAGTAGTAGTAGTAGTAGTAGTAGTAGTAGTAGTAGTAGTAGTAGTAGTAGTAGTAGTAGTAGTAGTAGTAGTAGTAGTAGTAGTAGTAGTAGTAGTAGTAGTAGTAGTAGTAGTAGTAGTAGTAGTAGTAGTAGTAGTAGTAGTAGTAGTAGTAGTAGTAGTAGTAGTAGATGTTGTTGCTGTAGTATAGGGGTAGAAGTACTCGTAAAAAAGCAGTCCTGGTATTAGGAGTGGTAGTCGGGGTAGAATTAGTGGCAGTACTAATTGCATCAACAGGAGTAACTTTTATTGTCAATCGCTGTTAAATCGGCGTTGATGGTGGTGCTGGTGGCTGCACAGGATGTGCTGGTAATGAAATAATAGTGGTTGTGGTAATTGTGGTAATGATAATGTAACTGATTGTTATGATAATGTGGTGTTGGTAGTGTTGTTGTAGTTGTTTGGACTTGTTGTTGTTACCTCCGCCAACGAAGTTGGAGGGGTTATGTTTTCACCCCGATCTGTCTGTCTGTCTGTCTGTCTGTCTGTCTGTCTGTTTGTTAGTGTACAGGATTTCTCGAAAAGTTACGAATACATTTGGACCGAACTCGGTATACCAAGTTTATTTGGTATAAGGAAGAACTGATTTAATTTTTAATGAAATCTATTGACAACTGTTGCCATGGCAACCAATTGATGAAATATTCGGCAGGAGGTATGCGCTCATACTGAGTGCATATATATATATATATATATATATATATATATATATATATATATATATAATATATATATATATATATATATATATATATATATATATATATATATATCACCAACATCACATATATATATATATATATATATATATATATATATATATATATATATATATATATATTATATATATATATATACTATATATTTATATATTTTTTTTTTATATATATATATATATTTTTTTTTTTTACTTTCTTATATGCGGGCGGAGGTATGCGCTCTACTGAGTGCCCCCCCCCCCCCCCCCTAGTTGTTGTTGTTTCTCAGGCTGCCTGGCCGAACAGCCCCGAACTCCTATGATAGGCCATGGCCTGGACCGGGTTTTCCAGACCATAAGCTACCCAACACCATCACCATCTCCCCTTCGCAGGGCACGAGCACCTGGTTGTGGTGTTGAAAGTGGTGGTAGTGATGATGTTGATATTGATGTTCATTTTGACGATGGTGGAGCCGTTGTTGTTATAGTTGTTAGTGGTTGTGGTAATGGTGATGGTGGTGGTGGTGAAAGTAGTGGTGATGTTAATGATAGTGCTGATGATGATGGTGGTGAAGTTAATGGTGGTGGTGGTGGTGATGATAGTGGTGGTAATGTCAATGATGGTGGTGATGACAATAGTGGTGATGTTAATGATAGTGGTGACGATGGTGCTGGTGACGATGGTGGTGGTGATGATAGTGGTGAAGCCGCGAGGATTCTGTTCACTCTTTCACTTACGTTTTAATGTTGCAGTTAGTGGTATGAGGGCGGTGGTGGTGGTGGTTTAAAAGACTAGAACAGTGAGCTCGATCTGCCATCTGGTGGCCGTCTGGTAACCTCCCGTTAGCTCTGGACGTCGGGTCTAAAAAGCGTCAAAAATGCTTCAAGGCGGGTGTATGGGTTAATATTACCTTCTCTTTGCATACATGGAGGTAATATTTACCCATACACCCGCCTTAAGCATTCCTCTACAGTATTTAGTAGAATGTTGTAGGACACCTGTGCTTCTATTCTGCCAACAATCCTCATTATAACGCCATGAATAATGTAAAACTCGTATATTTTCATTTTGCATAAACCTATGTTGACCATGTCAACACTTAATTGTAGCTGGTTTGGTAGGGAATAATGGAAAATAAGTCAAGCCTGACACCCCGAGACCCGACGTCCTGAGCTGACGGGAGGTTCCCAGACGGCCACCAGATGGCAGATCGAGCTCACTGTTATAGTAGTCTATTGCTGATTGAATAACAAATGTAACCGAGTATAAGCCTCGGCTGTGTAATTCACCCATGGCTTGATCACGGGTTGGATAAGTGATCTCCAGCTGTCGCGTTCTTGGAGATTATTACACACATATAGAGACATATCTTTGGGTAAAGCTGGTACAAAACACCACACACCCCATCCCCTTGCTCAAGGTGGACAGTAACTGCTCGCATTTCAAGGGAATTTTTTTTTAACCGTGATTGGGGCTCGAACATGCGAGCGTCAGGTGACACACTCAGAATGATCACTGTACCACACTGTGTGTGTGTGTGTGTGTGTGTGTGTGTGTGTGTGTGTGTGTGTGTGTGTGTGTGTGTGTGTGTGTGTGTGTGTGTGTGTGTGTGTGTGTGTGTGTGTGTGTGTGTGTGTGTGTGTGTGTGTGTGTGTGTGTGTGTGTGTGTGTGTGTGTGTGTGTG
>JACEEZ010001841.1:1232500-1242500 GCA_016584305.1 Chionoecetes opilio
GGAGGAGAGAGGAGGAGGAGGAGGAGGAGGAGGGAGGAGGAGGAGGAGGAGGAGGAGGAAGAGAAGGCATCAGTGCCTTCCCTTAACTTACATCCCTGTATCACATGCATGTACCAAGCACTTCATCACAGGCAACAGAGAAAAAATATCACTAATTCTCAGATTTAATGACACCCAACCCAATGGCAGAGAAACCCTAAGGAATAACATAAAATATTTCATCATTGTCTACCATACGGATTGTATTATCTACTTTCCTATTGAATTATTGCTGATGCTATCAAATAAAAAGGGAGCGGTATAGTGATGGCTTTCATTCAGCCGAACAATAACCAGCCCGCACCTCTATTATTCACTTTTATTCACATCAATGAAATAAATACAGGGTTTCAGGTGGGCAGATTGACAGATAGATGTGATTACGTTCTGTATATGAACATAATTTCGTTGACATTTGGGGTTATATCATCATATTTGCGCTCTTAAATAACCACAGGCGTGAACAAAGAATATAAATGGGATGCCATAATTTAGAGAGAGGAGAGAGAGAGAGAGAAGAGAGAGAGAGAGAGAGAGAGGAAGAGAGAGAGAGAGAGAGAGAGAGAGAGAGAGAGAGAGAGAGAGAGAGAGAGAGGAGAGAGAGAGCGAGAGAGGAGAGAGAGAGAGAGAGGAGAGCGAGAGAGAGAGAGAGAGAGGAGCGAGAGAGCGAGAGCGAGAGCGAGAGACGAGAGGAGAGAGAGAGAGGAGAGAGGAGAGAGAGAAGAGAGAGAGAGAGAGAGAGAGAGAGAGAGAGAGAGAGAGAGAGAGAGAGAAAAAAAAAAAAGAGAGAGAGAGAAAAAAAGAGAGAGAGAGTCGGTACATCTCTCTTCTTCATGATGAGTAAGAAGTTCAATGTTTAGCGCGAGTAGTGTGCAGAAAAGAGCATCTCCAACAGCACTTACCCATTCCATCCCTTCTTCCACCCTAAGTTCCCGCTATTACCCATGTTATGCGTTAAGAAACAGTGGGAAATGAGACGGAGGATACTGGCAATGGGCGTAGAGATCCAGAGGCGGAATAAGGCCGGGAATACAGCGAGGGAGGAAGGATGGCGGAAGAGTTATCAGGACATCTGCATAGGTTGGATCCGTGTCTCCCAAGCTCCATAAGCCTTGTTGTCTCGCTTCTCTAGTGTGATGTTCCTATTCGTTCAGATGGAAATCGCGGCGAGGTAGAAGCCGGGATGTTGCCGGCTATCCAAAACTGACGAAGTTACGTAAAATGAACATAAACTATTAAATCTCAGTGACGTAAAAGTTAATTACTGGAGATTATGTCCTGTATAAGCGTAACAAATTAAAAAGTTTTGAAATGAATGTACTGTACTGTAGGTTACAAAACGTTGGCTGGCTGACCGAGGCCGAGGCTGTATACAGATAAAAGGCTTAAAAGACTATTAGGAGTCCCGGCGGTAATGAATGTTCCAGTCGTTGAATAAGTGTCCATTAAGACCTAAATGGTTTCATATATAACAAAGGGAGTGGGAGTGGCTGCCAGAGGAGGGAGGTGTCGGGACGTGTTATGGCACTGCTTCCACGCTGCTAAGCCATATCTGTGGCTAGCAGGAGGTGGTAAAAGCAGTCTTACTTCATGAATTAGTCCCTGAAACAAACGCATAATTTGCTTCATGCGGAGAATATGCATGACTGTGCCTAATACAGTTACCCGTTGGCGGAGAGGAAATGTGAGCGTAAGAGAAAGTGAGGAATGGGGGGGTAGAGGCTAATTATGTCGACCTTTAGCGTGGTGGTTGCTGTCTGGGCCATTTGTCGCCTTGTTTATCATCGCTGCTAACAAGCGGGAACAAAAGGGCGACTGACATTAACGGCTTTGTTTACCTGACACACCGCTAAGATTAAATGTAGTGGAAGATAATTTTGTGGTTGGTTAATTCCTTTTCCGGGCGCGTGGCGGGAAAGTGCGGGGATGCGTGGACTCTATTTCTCTCATACCTCATACTCCCCTCATACCTTGATCTCCTCACGCCCCCATCTCATCACATTATCTACTTACTTCTCCTTACACTGCCTTTTCACACCGTAGTCCCTTCTTTTTTTCGTCTCAGCTGCCTCATCGTCACATCTGCACGTCCCTTCCTCCTCCTCTTTCTCGTCCTCACACCGTCCTCGAAGCTCACAACACTGCCTGGCCTTCTAGTCTCCACATGGGACATATGTAGTAAGTAGCAAACTCTCTGATAATTACGATTCATTATAGTATTTTCACAAATGTACAGAAATCTTGCCCGTGAATCTGATGCGAGTCTTTCCGATCTGCAGATATTCTCCTCCCATTCTGCTGTTTGAAGGTTATTTTCTCCTTGGCTGCAGGCGGTCATTGGCACCGACCATATGATCTGAGTTGGGCTTCAATTCCACCAATAGTGTGAGCATCTGGAGCCGGCACGAAGCGTCAGCGGGGATTGCATAGCCTCGAATGGCAGTCAAGAAGCGCGAGGGGTCTTGATGCAGTGTCGCGGGTTTACACATGCGGCGCTAACTGGCCGCTTGTGACACTCATATAACGTGTTTACGATAAGGAGGCACCGAGTGAGTCCGCCGCACCATCCCAATACAACACTCTCACCCGCCATCCAGCCGGCAGCATAGTAGAGCCTCGATTCGCACCCTTATTGCTTCGGCTTCAGAAATGCCTCCATTTTCATCCTTTAGATTAGGGAGAAAACATCATCGTTTACCAGTTAACTCTGCACAAGACAAGCGGGAAGTTGCTTTACTAAACTACTTCAATATTGATAATACTACCGTCTATGACACACAACAAAACTTCACTGATAATGGAAGGAACGATCATATATATACAAATATACGCATGATACATACTAGCTTTACGAGGCATAATTTGATCATTAGTCCGCAAACATGCTTTATGCACGCCTATACTAAAGCTGATGATCTAAATGCAGGGGGGACGAGGCGAGGCTGGCCCAGGCGTAGATGGAGAGGAAAGCGGTGAGGAAGAAGCCTCACTATTAATAAACTGGTGGATGATTGTCTTTTTTTATCTGTGTTAATCTTCATAGATACTTACGCGAATTCTTCCCGTCTCTATCTATCTGTCTGTTTGCCCATCAATATCCCTCTGTCTCTATCCTTCCATCTCTCTCTCTCTCTCTCTCTCTCTCTCTCTCTCTCTCTCTCTCTCTCCTCTCTCTCTCTCTCTCTCTCTCTCTCTCTCTCTCTCTCTCTCTCTCTCTCTCTCTCTCTCTCTCTCTCTCTCTCTCTCTCTCTCTCAGTCACTCACTCACACACACACACACACACACACACACACACACACACGCACACACGCACACACGCACACACGCACACACACACACACACACACAATTAAATGTTTGGGATAAGACTTACTACAGCAAGCTGCGGTCTTACTCTGAACTCACTATTACAACTCACCAAAGTGGAGATTCATAGGGAAGATCTTACATTCTAACGAACGATAAGTCTTTTTTCTTGTTATTTGCTATCCAAGCTGTGAATATTTTTAATAATGAAGATTACACATATTAGAGATGCTCTTCTGGCCAGGGTGGTACCGTAGATATGGAGGAGGAGGAGGAGGAGGAGAGGAGGAGGAGGAGGAGGAGGAGGAGGAGGAGGAGGAGGAGGACGTTAAGCAGACTGTACATACAAAGGAGAGACGCGTCAAGTGCAAAGGAACATGAATATTAATGTGGACTCGCAGACCGTGGCGCTTTTGTTGCCATGATCTTCGTCCTGCAATCTGGCGGCAGGTCTCCTATGTATGCGTACCCAGGACCACCAAACACCATTGTCCCTATCCCAAACAACCTCCTCCTCCTCCCCACTTGTCGTTGGTACTTGCAAGGTGTCTAAATAGGATCAAAGTATCGTATCTTATAGTATCCCCCTCCCCACATCACTCTCATTCACTCCTTCGTTACTCGTTACTCTTCACTCCCTGCTTAAAGTTGTCATGTTTCATACCTACTCTCTTTTGTCTTCCTGGTTCTCCTAATTTCATACATTCCTGTGTCCTGGTTCGCATTCCTGTTCTCGTATATCCCTGTCTGTTTCTGAATCCATGTGTCTCGTCTTTTCACAGCGTATTAACCTCTGTTTGTTAGAATAAGACTTTTGCTGAAAACAATAGATTGATCGAAAACATGGCGTAGATAGGCAGGTATTCAGATGTTGGCGTTATAGGTAGATAGGACTTTTGTGTCTAATTGAAAAATAAACCTAAATGCCATTGCACCATGGTAACATGATGTTGCATCATGCTAGATAAATACATGACATATAGGCTCTATATCAATTAGACACATAAGTCTTATCTACCTTTAACGCCAACATCTGAATACCTGCCTACCTACGACATGTTTTCGATCAATCTATGGTTTTTAGCAAGTCTTATTCTTTTCGTTCACTGGTTCTCCGTTCATCACTGTCAAAAGTTTTCTCTTCTTCTCCGATGTTCTCTTCCACTCCATATCCTGTTCTGTTTTTCCCCCCTTTTCCCTCACACCTCTGCATTCCTCTTATCCTATACTACAAAAATCAACTCAATAAATCAATACAATAAAATGATGAATTGGTATGCATAACTCAATGAAAGAAAATGTGTATGATAGACGCATAATATTAAACAAAACTTTGATTATACCTGTTGGAGTAGCAAATATCTAAGGAAATAACAAAAAGGATCTGAACTTGTGACTGATAAAAGTGAACGTCCGCACATCACACACGGATGAAGGAGGTGAGGTCCGCACAAAAACATGGGTGAGGGAGGTGAGGTCCGCACAAAAACATGGGTGAAGGAGGTGAGGTTCGCCCATAAACACGGGTGAGGGAGGGGAGGTCCGCACAAAAACATGGATGAGGGAGGGGAGCTCCGCACACAAACATGGGTGAGGGAGGGGAGGTCCGCACAAAAACATGGGTGAGGGAGGGGAGGTCCGCACAAAAACATGGGTGAGGGAGGGGAGCTCCGCACAAAAACATGGGTGAGGGAGGGGAGGTCCGCACATAAACATGGGTGAAGGAGGGGAGCTCCGCACAAAAACATGGGTGAAGGAGGGGAGCTCCGCACATAAACATGGGTGAAGGAGGGGAGCTCCGCACATAAACATGGGTGAAGGAGGGGAGCTCCGCACAAAAACATGGGTGAAGGAGGGGAGCTCCGCACAAAAACATGGGTGAAAGAGGGGAGCTCCGCACAAAAACATGGGTGAAGGAGGGGAGCTCCGCACATAAACATGGGTGAAGGAGGGGAGCTCCGCACATAAACATGGGTGAAGGAGGGGAGCTCCGCACATAAACATGGGTGAAGGAGGGGAGCTCCGCACATAAACATGGGTGAAGGAGGGGAGGTCCGCACATAAACATGGGTGAGGGAGGGGAGCTCCGCACATAAACATGGGTGAAGGAGGGAGGTCCGCACATAAACATGGGTGAGGGAGGGGAGCTCCGCACATAAACATGGGTGAAGGAGGGGAGGTCCGCACAAAAACATGGGTGAAGGAGGGGAGCTCCGCACATAAACATGGGTGAAGGAGGGGAGGTCCGCACATAAACATGGGTGAAGGAGGGGAGGTCCGCACATAAACATGGGTGAGGGAGGGGAGCTCCGCACATAAACATGGGTGAAGGAGGGGAGGTCCGCACAAAAACATGGGTGAAGGAGGGGAGCTCCGCACATAAACATGGGTGAGGGAGGGGAGGTCCGCACAAAAACATGGGTGAAGGAGGGGAGCTCCGCACATAAACATGGGTGAAGGAGGGGAGCTCCGCACATAAACATGGGTGAAGGAGGGGAGCTCCGCACATAAACATGGGTGAAGGAGGGGAGCTCCGCACATAAACATGGGTGAAGGAGGAGCTCCGCACTAACATGGGTGAAGGAGGGGAGGTCCGCACATAAACATGGGTGAAGTAGGTGAGCTCCGCACATAAACATGGGTGAGGGAGGGGAGATCCGCACATAAACATGGGTGAAGGAGGGGAGCTCCGCACATAAACATGGGTGAAGGAGGGGAGGTCCGCACATAAACATGGGTGAAGGAGGGGAGCTCCGCACATAAACATGGGTGAGGGAGGGGAGGTCCGCACATAAACATGGGTGAAGGAGGGGAGCTCCGCACATAAACATGGGTGAGGGAGGGGAGCTCCGCACATAAACATGGGTGAGGGAGGGGAGGTCCGCACAAAACCATGGGTGAGGGAGGTGAAATCCGCCCATAAACATGGGTGAGGGAGGTGAGGTGGGGGAGCATGAAGCGGTGCACAGCTGATAAAGAGGCATGGCGTCCAGGCGGTGATGGAGGTAGTGACGCCCAAACAAACACTGCATAAACGGCATGAGTTAACAGGGGATCCAGGGGCCGGATGTTCGAACGTTCGTAACGCGTCGTCTCTAAGATCATCTTTGCACTTAGATTGATCTTGAAACGTTCGTAACGCGTTTAGAGTTATTTTCAAACGATCTTTGCGAACATCCATCCGCCATATTTGTTCGTTTTTCCACCGTAGTGCTAAGGTTGCTGAAGAGCACTCGCACACTGTTCGTAGGGTTGCATGATGAAGGTTTTTCTAATATACAAGCCATATAAAGTTATGTTATTAGTTGTTTATTTCATGTTGAGTTGTTTATGGTTGGTCAGGACGCTGTAGGGGGAATGTTAAGGGTGCAATGAATGGTATGCTGCCAAAGGCCTATAGGTGACTGGAATGAATGAAGTGCAAATAAAAAAGAAATGTGTCTTGTGCTAGAAGTGTATAGAGAAGATGATATGGGAGAGGAAGATGCGGGAAGTGAAGGAGGAGAATAGGAGACAAGGATGAGATGGAGAGAATGAGTCAAGTGAAGGATACGGATGGACTAGCAATACAGGGAGTTTCGTACACAAGTTGTTTCGTACCCAGGTTTTGTTAGTTGTTTCGTACACTGATTTTTTTTTTTTTCGTACATACCTGGTGTGTCGTTTCGCAACTCTAGTCATCAAGTTAAACTCTGAGCTGAGTGTACGAAACGACTATAGTTTCATATAGACTACGAAACAACTTTTAGGTCTACGAATGATCGAATCTACTGGTGTACGAAACAACTTGTGTACGAACTGACTGCATCCTCCTCTCATCAATGCTACGGAGAGGCAAAGATAAGAGACATTCGAGCACCGGCCTGTACTAGTGCGTGGAATGCATGTACTGTAGGTGCAAAAGTGAAATACATAAAGGTATAAGTGCAGTTTAGACCAATACAATACAATACAATACAATACAATACAATACAATACAATACAATACAATACAATACAATACAATACAATACAATACAATACAATACAATACAATACAATACAATACAATACAATACAATACAATACAATACAATACAATACAATACAATACAATACAATACAATACAATACAATACAATACAATACAATACAATACAATACAATACAATACCGCCAATCGGTGGTTTTAAGTATCCTGAACGTTTCGTTCTCATTATAAGGAGTATTTCTAACCCACACAAAAGCTGTCGGAAATGAAAAAATAACACATGGGGATCTGGGGGGCGACCCCCCCCCAAAGTGAGGTTAGGTTACGTAATCAATGCCCGGGTTAGATTAGTAACTAGCAGGGGGTCTTGCGGGGCGTAGCCCCCCCAGTTATGTCAGAAGAGTATTGGTCAAAAGGGAGTATTGGTTGAAACTGCATATTTACCTAAAAGAGTGTGTAGAGGATAAAGGAATGTGTGATTGGTGGGCAAAAATGTCTGAGAAGAGTACGTAGGTATACACTTTATGGTAGAGTATTGGTCAATAGGGAGTATTGGTTGAAACTGCATATTTACCTAAAAGAGTATGTAGAGGATGCAGGAATGTGTGATTGGTGGGCAAGGATGTCTGAGAAGAGTAGGTACACTCTACTCCAACTCTAAGAGATGGTATGTGAGTAATGCGAAAGTATTGAATGAATGGTTCAATGATGGAAGCTGGGGTAGTAAGATGTTATTCTAGGCAAGTTCACGACCACTGAAATTGTGGGGTTAAAGCACATAAAAATCACTAGAATGCAGGCTTTCATTTCAACCTAACCCATCCATCATATATGTCAAGTCGGTATTATTTCGGTGCTGAGCTGGGGAGGAATCACCCCCGCTCAATCACTAACCTAACCTAGACATATAGTCAACTGGCCAACCTAATCTAACCTAACTGTTCTTTTCTTCAGTAAATCTACCGCACACTGATAGCTAGCGGTTTCTGAAGGAAATCCTGAAATGAGCTTGGCAGCATCACCCTTTATCTGACCTTTTAGGTAATTCAATTTATCCACTGCAGTCAGCTCTGATCTAACATGGATATTACTTTCAAACTGGTCCCAAAAGTAATCCCACTCCGCTATATCACCTTCAAACTCAGGCAGCTGAATAATGGGTAATTTGATTCTCTTAAGGCTCAAGTTCTTAGGCCGATTTTCTTCTATCACATCATCGATCTTAAGGATGGTATTTTGTAAGCGATCTTCAAAATCAGCCTGATCACAGATTAATGCTTCCACTTTATCACCTTCCGCCTTATTTACTAGAGTATCATATAGATTTGATATGATACTTATCTTTTTCTCTAACTGTGCTTTCCACATTTTAAGTTGGTGAAATTCCACATGATCCACCAGAGCTACATCAATTTGACCCAGTAACTTAGTGCAGTGCCCTTTATGGCCTGCTAAAATTTTAACTGTTGCCAAAATGCCACCAATCTAAAGAATAAATATGGAGACAGACAAAATTTGAAATTTATGGAATACAAATTGCTAAATAGTTAATTTGGAAGTTGAATTATGAGTAACTTGTTAGTTATGAATTTAAATTGAAGCCAAAAAAAATTAAAATATTGACTCTAAACTAACAAGTTAGTAGTACCCAGAGTTAAAACTGAAATTCTTGTAATGGCTGCTGGGTTTGTGTCCAAATGCTATGATGATGCCTCATGGCTTTGGACACTTTGTTCCAAATATGTTGTCTGTGGTTATGTGTATTTTTTTTTTCTCTCTCTCTCTCTCTCTCTCTCTCTCCTCTCTCTCTCTCTCTCTCTCTTCTCTCTCTTCTCTCTCTCTCTCCTCTCTCTCTCTCTCTCTCTCTCTCTCTCTCTCTCTCTCTCTCTCTCTCTCTCTCTCTCTCTCTCTCTCTCTCTCTCTCTCTCTCTCTCTCTCTCTCTCTCTCAGCTTGTTCACCCTCCCGTCCCCGAAGAGAAGACGCTAGAATCGAGAAAAAAGGGAATTGCAATAATTGCAAACAAACGATCTTTATAATTTCCAAAAATCCACATCCGAGACACAAACAAACCCACCGAAAAAACACGTAACACATATCTTGATGAAACATACGATCCTGCTTCATTGACAGAGTACGTTGTTTTTGTCGCAATGTATTACCCTTAACGGTACAGTAATGCAGACATAAACTCCAAAGGGCTTCATGGTTGTACAGGTAATTCAAGCTCTACTGCCCATGCAAAGGAAGGGTGGGAGGGGAGATGGGGGGAAAGGTGGGAGGGAGATGGGGGGAAGGGTGGGAGGGGAGATGGGGGGGAAGGATGGGAGGGGAGATATTGGGGGGTTAGGGTGGGAGGGTAGATGTGGGGGAATGGTAGGAGGGGAGATGGGGGAAAGGGTGAGAAGGGAGATGGGGGGAAGGGTAGAAGGGGAGATGTGGGGGAAGGATGGGAGAGGAGATATTGGTGGGGATAAGATAAGATACTTTGATCCTATCTAGACACTTTGCAAGTACCAACTACCAGGTTATTGACTATACAAAGCGCCACCACGCCGGGACGAACTTGGTGGACTCGAACCGCTGGCCGAATGCGCAGGGACTCTGCACACGCGAGCTCACGACTCTACCAACCATGCCACCCTGACGGGTTATTGGGGGGGGAGGGGGGGAGGGTAGATGGGGG
>JACEEZ010001841.1:1250000-1260000 GCA_016584305.1 Chionoecetes opilio
ATTCATTTAACGCTAATTTATGCATGGCTCTAATTAATTTATCAGATAACGAAATATAGCAATGGAAAGCTAATAAAATTGCGCTTCTATTGATACCATTCATGATAAAAGTTGACTCGCAAAGTTTTAAATGGCGAAGAGTTAAGTGAATATTAAGTTCATACATATTTCTTCATAGTCTCGTAATGGCATTTCTTTAGCGTGTTTTACTGTTTTTTATTTGATAATATTATAGAACAAACATTCACAAAGATTACAGTATATCATATATACTGATAAAACAGTCTATATGATAGTCCATAGACCACTATATCTCTTTGTCGGGCGGCCCCGCAGGCCCCTATGCAGCCCCGCAATTCAAAACATTGTCTCGTGTGCAGTCCAGGTATACAGTGGTCTATGCCTCATGCCTTGTTTCACCCCTTTAATACCTCCCCTCTCACCCCTTAAGCATTTTTTCACCCCTCATAACCTCATGCTTTGTTTCACCCCTTGAATACGTCCCCTCTCACCCCCTTAAACTTTCTTTCACCCCTCATAACCTCATGCTTTGTTTCACCCCTTGAATACCTGAAGGCGTGAAGGGAGGTATGAAGGGGAAAGTTTATGGGGGTGAGGGGGGAGGTATTAAAGGGGTGAAACAAAGCATGAGGTTATGAGGGGTGAAAGGGGAGGTATTGAAGGGGTGAAGGGAGGTATTTGAAGGATGGTAAGGGAAGTTCGCGGCGAGCACGGCCATCACGTTAGCTCCACCCCTTTATGTGACGCCACGAGTTGTGACAACCGTGATTGACTGTTGACATCCGTATACCACTTACTCTTCCAAAAGTCGCGAATATGCACCCAGGACCTCTCGGTTGTGAACCGAAGGTGCTAACTACTACACTACAGAACACCCGTAGTGTAGTGTGTGTGTGTGTGTGTGTGTGTTTGTGCGTGTGTATGCGTGTGTGTGTGTGTGTGTGGTGTGTGTGCATTTTATTTTGTATAGGTGTGTCACTGTGTGTGTGCTATAACTCCATCTCGGCAGTCAAGGCACTCCGGCAGGCAGGCACTCAGGTACTTGGGCTTTGTTTCCACCATAAAGGTGAGATGAACGTCTTCATTTGAATTTGTAAGCAGACAGTTTAATGCCCTGGATGAGAGAGAGGCGTTACTGTTTTATTACGTAAATGACCCACATAAATACCAGCACTGGAAAGAAAGCACTGGAATTCTTGTTTTTTTATTTAAATTCTTTAAATGTGTGTGTGTGTGTGTGTGTGTGTGTGTGTGTGTGTGTGTGTTGTGTGTGTGTGTGTGTGTGTGTGTGTGTGTGTGTGTGTGTGGTGTGTGTGTGTGTGTGTGTGTGTGTGTGTGTGTGGTGTGTGTGTGTGTGTGTGGTGTGTGTGTGTGTGTGTGTGTGTGTGTGTGTGTGTGTGTGTGTGTGTGTGTGTGTGTGTGTGTGTGTGTGTGTGTGTGTGTGTGTGTGTGTGTGTGTGTGTGTGTGTGTGTGTGGTGTGTGTGTGTGTGTGTGTGGTGTGTGTGTGTGTGTGTGTGTGTGTGTGTGTGTGTGTGTGGTGTGTGTGTGTGTGTGTGTGTGGTGTGTGTGTGTGTGTGTGTGTGTGTGTGTGTGTGTGTGTGTGTGTGTGTGTGTGTGTGTGTGTGTGTGTGTGTGTGTGTGTGTGTGGTGTGTGTGTGTGTGTGTGGTGTGTGTGTGTGTGTGTATTTTTCACGGACATCTTCCCTCCTGAAATTCCAGCATCAACCTATTCTTTCCATCTAGTGTGTTTTTTGGCCAAGTGTAATCAAGCCTTTGAGTCACACGGTGTCCTCATTCCTCACGGCAAACCCTTCCTATGCGTGGCACAAACTCGCGTCATCATAGACAGCTCGGTGGTCTCATCAACACAACGCGCCAAACTTTTCCCACGCTGACCACAAAGGCATTAAAACAAAACGAAGAACTTTTTTTGAAGGGAGAGGACCAGTTAAACATTTGTCCTACTGGACTTTACCCGTTGATAGCTGTGGATCCAACGCGTTACCGACATGTGGCCTAAGTAAAACAAAACTATATAATTAGGGGTTGATACTTGTTGATAGGTGCAGCTGTCGCCTGGCCGGGTGCCTGGTGATGAGTGGTGAGGATGTGATGGATGGTGTTAGGAGGAGGATGAAGGTGCTGGGTTGTGGTGTGATGTAATGGTGAAAAAATGATGATATTTTATAATGAGGATAATGCTGTTATTGGTTTGCGAAGTGGTAGTAGGGTGATGAGTGGTGATGATGAGGGTAGAAAAAGAAGTAAACATGAAAAAAAAAAAAAAAAATTATAGGTGTTAAGATCTGTAAAGGCGGATTCAAATATACTTTTGGATTATAGATAAAGACGTTTTGCACCTTTGAGAAAGAAGATTAGCAGTGTTAGTGTCGCATATCGAGCCACAGTTTCACGCTTCCTTATTCTGTGACATATCATTCCCGACACGAACTATCTATTTTTTCACTATTGGGTGACACTGAATGGGTCTGCTGTCAAGCCTCGGGAGCATTCGTGAGTTAGTGACATCAGCGTCTCTACATTTATCTTCTTATCAGAGACCGAGAAAACCTGCTGCTTTTTTCATCGCACGAACAGAGATGAAAAAAACCCCGATCATTGACATAATTTCTGTATAGGAACATAAGAAAATAAGAAAGCTACAAGAGGCAACGAGACCTACACGCTTCCCTGTATTGCTAATTGTTGTGGCACTAGACTGTCAAGGCTCATGTTTTTGTTGTCTTGTAACGGAAAACCGTCACACACGTCGAGGTTTTGATTCATACCAAGAAAAGCAGGTGCGATGGACCAAAGACTACTGTATACAGTAGTCTTTGGATGGTCATCGAAAATTATACACGTCTGGCAACTATCGCAAACGCGACTATCGCAAACAACACTGTTAAGGCAGCAATAATCCAGAAAACACAGATAGTCATAGTAATCCAATGTACTGTACTGTTCAAATTACGTGTCCAACTACACTCTTTTCAATGATAATGTGCTGCAGCAGTCATCACGTCACGTCTTGATGCGGGTGATGGTGTGTGACTGGGGCACGTAAATGGTGATGATGGTGATGACGTACCGCGGCGGCAAGATGAGAGGTAGGTATAGGTGGGTATGACATGTTTCATCAGTCCTATGACCTGGTTAGAATGTAATGTCTCTCTCGCCTTAACTGAATATGCCATAAGGTAATCACTTTTAGTATTTGCATAGGTACATACTCATAAAAAAATTTTTATTCTTTTAGGAAAAATATGTTGCTTTTGATCAGCTCACATTGGTCATACATTGAATTATAAAAAAAAAGTAAGACGATTACTATATTTACTTTTCTGTATCATTCTTGGTCAAAGCTAAACATACCAGCAGATGAATAGAATAATCCTAGACCGTGCATGTAAGTCACTAGAAAATGATTTACGAGTATTTTGAGCTACGGTATACTCTATGAAAGCCGGTCTGGGGTGTAAAAATCTGCCTTGTGAGAGACTGGCTGCGACCACGACACGTGAAAAGTGGAGTGAGGCAAAGCAAAATATGGTAGGTCTAATTTTAGCGCACCGTAACGTGAACCTTATGGCATATGAAATATGCCAGAGCTTATGCAAAATAATAACAGAAAATATAAATGAACCAATATCTATCTATCTACAGTATCTATCTATTTATCTATCTATCTATATCCAGCTATCTATCCATCCATCCATCCATCCAGCCAGCCATCTATCTATCTATCTATATATCAATCTATCCAGCTATCTATCTATCTATATGAAAAAAAATACAAGCATCCAATCATATAGCATGCACTCGACAGTCGTGACTTGCGATTCTCTCTGCACTTCCCTGTAAACCTCAGATTAATGCATTTAATTACGCCCGGCTCGTAACCCTGATGCGGTATCACGAGTGGGGATTTGAGATCGCACTGAGCTCCGCCGTGTATGCCTCGTCACGCCCGGTGTAATTTTAGGACTCTAAGTGCGAGCAGTGGACACACACACATTCTCACACACACACACACACACACACACACACACACACACACACACACACACACACACACACACACACACACACACACAACAAAGCACACAACACAACCAGACACAACACCACACACACACACACAACCCACACCACACACACACACACACACAACACAACACACACACAAACAGACAGCGACAGCACACACACGACAACACACACACACCAACAAGACAACAGCAGCAAACACACAGACACACACACACACACAACACAACACACAAGACAAACACGACACACACACACACACGAACACGAGAACAGAGAGAGAGAGAGCCAGAGCCAGAGCCAGAGCCAGAGCCAGAGCCAGAGCCAGAGCCAGAGCCAGAGCCAGAGCGAGAGCGAGAGAGAGGAGAGGGGGGGGGGAGAGAGAGAGAGAGAGAGAGAGAGAGAGAGAGAGAGAGAGAGAGAGAGAGAGAGAGAGAGAGAGAGAGATGAGAGAGAGAGGAGAGAGAGAGAGAGAGAGAGAGAGAGAGAGAGATATCCCAGAAGTAGCTGATCAGTTAGAAAAAGATATATACAGAAAAAAATGTTGAAAAGATTTGCGTTTCGCACTACAGAAAAAAAGAACATTTGCAGCTATGTTCTTTTGCTACATTCTTTAGAGATAATTTAGCAAAACTTATTATGAGAGCGAAAAAATAAAATAAAATAATTTAAAAAAAAAAACGTCTGCGTAGTATGTTGGATGCAAAGAACAATTCGAAATGCGTGAAAAATCGTGTGAACTGAAAGGTAAAGAGAAGAGAATGGCTGATAAGGCAGACAAGAATGCAGAGCGTTGCAGAAATGGTGCATAGCCGAATGGAAAGGGACCAACCAGCCACTTAAGAGAACCACAAAAAAGTACATTCCAAGTAAAAATAGAAAAGAAAAAAAAAGTCAGTCGCTACCATCCTGCAAAAGCAAACCATCCTGCAGCTGTGTTTGAAGGTTGGTGCCATGAATGTACAACAATAAATCTTCCTTCGATGGTGAAAATACACGTGCATGTTCACTAGCACGCTACAACATGGATATTTAAAGATAGAAGCGTGGCGTCGGAAGCAGTAGAAGACTTTTCATACGAGAGATTCAACTGTAAGTGCCGAAATTTCATCTCAGTTACCTATGACTGTGATGCAGCATTTGTCGTATTTCCATTACATCATAACTCTTGTACACCATTTAGTTTATTTAGGGCGAGGGAGAAATGACGTCTGTTCTGAAAGGCACGTGGTGTTTGCAACTTGTTCTATTTAGTTCCCAGTCCATCCACCTCGTGCTATAGTTAACTGTATGTAATTTCAATAATAGTTTAAGGGGAGAGTCCGCCGTGAAAATATGAATTTTTTTTTTTAATATACGAATTTGAGTTATATGGTCTATGGCAACACCCTATCCTTTGGCTTTCGAATGGTGGAATTTTTTTCAGTCGGACATTTTTTTAAATGCCCATAGCGAGGGGCATTTAAACTTTCAAAACTAGTAAAAAAAAAAAAATGTTTTTTTGGATAATTTTCCCATATATCAAAACTAAGCCTTTAAAAAATTAACAAGAACAGCAATCTTCAGGGTGAAGTTTGTTACCCAGGTAACAATTCTGGAACACAATTTTGGATATGAAAAGTGCAACCTGTTCACAAAAATGTTTGGAACAAATGTATACATCCAAAAAGGACTAGAAAAGAGAGAAAAGAGAAGAATTACACCGAAGAAGACAATAAACAAGAAGAGGAAGACAGACAAGGGAATTCCAACCGAAAGCTATGCACCTGGTGAATTTTGATCGAACCTTGCAACAATGAGAGGCGTGGCGCGCCCTGACACCCTCGCCTTTGAGCGATTAATTAATATCTTTATAAGGGGGGACAAGGTGCAGATCCTTTTATGCATGCATTGATATGTGATTACTGATCCCATGAAATTCATATGAAAGTAGCATTGACAGTATAGTCCTTCACTGGAGCGCAGAAACTTTAGCAAAACTTCAAACGCGTTTTTCTCAAAGCTAGTATAAAATTAACATAAAAATCATCTCTGCTTTTATTTTTGGCACGATTTTCACGAAACTTTAGGATACACAAAATCAAATATCGTAGAAAAATCTGTTCTGTATTTTTTTTGTTTTAAAGTCTTAGTTTTGATATATGGGAAAATTATCCTTAACATTTTCTATTTTTTTTTTTTTTAACAATTAAAAAACAAAAACAAATCGGAAACAATTTTCAAAATATTCTCAGAACAAATTGTTAGAATAACAATGAATTATCATATGCTCATGTCACAAGGAAATCGGTCTAAAAATGGCTGAGAAGATGCAATTCAAAATTTCATCAAAAACCGACAAAAATAGGTTCTTTAATTATTTCAAATTTTTCTTTCATCTGATCAGCTTGAAATTTTCATGTGATAGCATGGGTACTAATATACACACCATATACATTATTCATGACCGTAGATGCAATTTAAAATTCACGGCGGACTCTCCCCTTAACCGGGACACATGCAGGTTATCCTTCAAATAATCATCCAGACCATTTCATCATTCCTGATTTAATGCAGTCGAAATATAAACATTATCGAATATATCAATATGTTGTCACATTTTGTATCCAGTCAGCCGTTTTTGAATAATCCGCAATCAACATCTGCATATTCCCCAACCTTCCAAGACGCTTCTGACGACTAGCAGACAACGCACCATAGCTCGGTGACGTCACAAAAGGCAGTCCCCTCCCCCCACGGTAATCCATAAGCATGTGAACACAGAAATAAATATAGTACTTGAAGAATTTCGGGTGTTTATGATATATATTTTTTGCAATATGGCACATACTTGCATCCTTTATGGGTGCAGCAAGAAAGCTGTGCTTTTCCAGAGAGCTTAGCATCCGTTTCCGACCGATATGGCCACGATAAATGTGTGGAGAATGTTTGTGCGCCGGGGAGAGACAAGCTGTGTGATGCAGATTGTCGGCCTCCGGGGACAGCATCAACAAGTTCCGCGTGGCGGCTGTGAACGGGGCTGATTTTTTTGCCGCGCTTTTTACAAAAGTCGTGTTTTTCTGGAAATAAGGCATGGAAATGAATAATGCTTTGTGTTTAAGGTGTTTTGAATGAACATTCAACCTACTTATACAAAGAAAAAATGGGTCTGGACGATTACTTTCAGGTTTGGGATGAAAAAATGGTAAGGTAATGCAAGGGTGGCAAATGATCGAGGGTGTTGTGATTTCCTCGCCGCTGCTCCAACCACTCTTTACGGTCCACTCTCTTGGTTCTGAATTCATGATTTACATTTTCAAAGCTTATTTCAGCGGAAAACATCAGTTCGTTCCTTTTTTCAGACCATAAGCAAGGGAAAAACAGCAACTGAAGGCCGCTCTTTACGGATTATAGAATCAGAGGGATGAAAGACGTCGTGGAGCGTCCTTAACGAATGAAGAAATTCTCTTAAGTCGGAAAAAATCTTTATTCATGGGGTGGATGAGGAGTATCCCCCGTCAGTGTGGGAGGCGCGTGGCGGGGAACAGAGTAAGGCGGGGTTCACACTACACGTATTTGCTGTCCGTGTCTACGTGGGCGTGGCGATCAGTGACGTCACAGTGACGTCGCCCCGCCACTCCCGCAGCCACGTAAAAGAATTGGGAGCTCCGAATAATGTGAGCTGGGACGCGCGTCTCAAGGTCAGTGACGTCATCACTGCTCCAGCAGTGTGGTGGTCGCGGGGAGCCTGTGTTCACATTACACCGGCAGGAAGTGACGTCACTGTGACGTACTGTGAGTCACTGATGACAAGATGCACGTAGACTACGTCCAGCAAAAACGTGGTGTGAATCGGGCCTCACATGACAACGCGGGGGCGAGGGAATCTTGTACACCATAAGCAAAGACTTTCGTTTGTCTTTCCTTTCCCTTTCGTTGCCAACTTTTAATTTTCTCTCCAACCCAAGTTTTAACGAGTAAGGCATATATTTTAGTCTCTATGATAGACATGTTTGTCTATGATAGACATGTTTGTCTATGATAGACTTCAACTTCGTATTAGATACATTATATCAAATTCACTTCATATAATGGAAGTAATTATTGTAATACTAAAAAATAGTACAATGATTCATATACACGGCATAAGTACTATAATACAGAGAAAATATCATAGTTTTGACATAGTGTGGAAAATAATATCGGTTGGTGAGAAACGCAACTCTGAGACAAACCAACTGATTGGAGACAGGGTCACCGCCTGCCTCCATGTCGCTCATGTTGTCACACTGAGTTTCCGCAGTCCCCTGAGGACCTCGCCGCACTCCGCAGAGACCAAACCTGGAGTCACACATTGTCGACATGAAGGCAAATCGTGCAACTGTGTCCCAAAATAACTTGAAACCGATCAAAAAGAATACAGGTATCACATCAGGCCTGTTCAGTTTTCCGCAGCATTCGCAGAGCAAATCAAGGGGTGGCGGTGGCAGAGTGGATAGCGCCTGCAAGTGACATGCTTGGTGTGCCGAGTTTGATCTCCGAGGGTTGTTAAAATCTTTCTGCCATCGTCGAGTGGCCGAAGATCACCCACATGCTGCCCATTAACTCTACCTTCGACGACGAGTGCATCGGAGGACATAGGGGGGCCGGCACGAGCCTCTGATCACAGGAGTGATTAGCCACACAAAAATCCTGCTTGCACCACCACCCACGGGCGAGGGCCCATCACAGCTCTAAATTGGACCTCCAGGATCTACCATCCGAGCTCTGGAGAGCATACTGCCTACAGGCGGTATAGGCATAGAGTAAGAAAAGGAAAAAAATAATTAAAGAGGATACCAGCGCTTCAGTAAAATAATTCGTAACGCTTTGCATCGTTAGTCCTTTAACCTTACAAGCTGCTGCATCATACCATGCCAAGGCGGAGCACCTAGATCCTGCCTGGGCCCTGCCTCACTGACTGACAACCACACGAGTGAGACGACCGCCGCTCAATCTCCTAAATAACACACATCTAGAACAGCAAATTCATGAGGACAAGAGAATAAAAATCTCGATATTTAACAGAAAAGCTCCCCCCAAAAGACAATGACTTAATGCATTTCATTCACTTAGGAAATAATGATAGTAATAAATTGATGAAAAAATGAATTCAAATTCCACGAAAAGCGTAAAGACCAGAATGACGCTTAATTTGGGAGAGAATTATAAAAAAAAGATAGATTAGGTCATTTGCGCGCAAAGAAGGGAAAAAATTGCTTAATTCAAATGGAAATCATGAGATATTCACGCAAGGAATTTCATATTATGAGAAGAGGATATCCCGCGCGAGGAAATAGTCACGTGGCGAAATGCACGCTACAGGAACAACGTCAGTGTATTTAGAGTAGAATGGATGGCGCATTGGTACTCTATATATACGCTGCACGCTGTTACACTACATGAAGAAAATATGTCAAAGGAATAATACAATCAATTTACACTGCATACATCAAGGTCCTTCCTGGATGATATAGTTGGTAGGATATAGGTATTCGTGGAGGATCTATGACGAACATTATATTGATACCTTAAAGAGAATATAACTTATTAGAATATCTACACAAGTTTTTAGTTATTTTCAATGACAAAGAAGGAACCATGTATACGGTCAATAAACACGATACTGGACAATATCAAGACATATTACTGAACTTCTTGAACTAAACGAATCACACAACTAAATATTTATGCTTCTTATTCCGTTAGATAACAAATACAGGCATAAAATCTTGTTACCAAAGAATATAAGACATTACAAACATGTTAGATAAATCGTATTACCAAAAGACAACTGCATTCCTCTCTGCGATCAAGTAAAGACATTCGTGGCTTATACACTTGGTTTTGATATAAATTCATTTCACATGTGTGCAAAAGGTAAATTTGAGCGACAAACAGTAGTGTGAT
>JACEEZ010001841.1:1267500-1270000 GCA_016584305.1 Chionoecetes opilio
TTCTTTATAGGGACTGGCAATTAAGCGGCCTTTTTGTTACTTCTTGTTATTTTTAAGCCCTTGGCCAGTCCTTTGTGATGTAAAAAAATAAAGAGAAACGGACAACAGAATCTCGGTGTTTACTCCGCTGTTGCTACACGTGGTGTCCGCTCCAAGAAAATGCCTCGAGGAAAACAACAATTTGCAGTCAAAGAGACTGAAAATTTGATTGAATTTGTGCGCTAACATGTGTTTCTATATGATGCAACATTGCCCTCCTACAGGGATGTACAACTAACCAATGACAAATGACTTCTCTGCTCCTGCAGTGTTTCACCAAATCCTCTTCAACCAGGGAAAGAATATATGTGAATTGTTTGTTCTTTGCTCAGGCGCAGGTATTCTTTGAATTTCACTTCATGCAAACTCAGCTCTTGTACCAGAGTAAGTTCCAGTTTTGGACCGATTCAGCAGTAAAGTATGAACCCACCACCTGTGTCCGTTTTTCTTTGGATTGACGACTTTTCTTATACAATAGCAGGATGATTGATAACAAATCATCCAGTTCATATAGATAGTAACGTAACTTTGATTAACTGGCAGCCATCACTCACACTGCCTGATAATACGCAGCCGCAACTGGATAAATGGAAACAGGGATGTCCGTTTTTCAGGCCAATTTAACACAAACGCTTACGCAAGCGCAACGCAAACGCAATAATGGAATCCTAGCTTTAGATCGGTAAAAATGAGCTCCACGCTCGCACCGGGAGGGTGAAACTGGCGATCTTGAGTCTGACTCGCGTAGACAAGACCATGAGCGAATGACACACACACACACACAAACAAATAAAACATGTATAGAAATGAAAAAAAAATATATATAACAACTTAACAACGATAACGATGTAAACATTACCAATGATAATGAGTGCAATAATAATGAAAATGATAATATAATAGCAACAACGAAATTAAACAGTATCTTACGCAAATACTAAACTATCCAAACACTCGCACACACCAAGCATAAAACACGGTAGACAAAACAGACTCAAGCTACAGTATTCAAGGCAACATTCTCCTGATTGACTTGTACCCTAAGAGTGGCACCAACAAGCATTACCACGCTATACACGAGTGAGCGTCACTTGCTTGCCTGGCGTGAACAACAGCATCAAAACAAGAGCGACGTCACCCAAGGCTTACCACGACTCGTACCCAACATCTTTACAACACACACAAGAAGATACAGACCATATTTCGCACCCTTATCGCACTACTTAGCTTTATAACTCCAGTGGAAAATTTTTGGGTACGTCCAGCGGCTGTAACCGGCTTCTTAAGATGCTGCAAGTTTTCCAAAGAAGAAATCTGAGGTGTATTAGGAAAGTTTTGGGGTAAAATTGGATATGAAAAGAACGCGTTGGCTTTTCTGCGTGCCAGGTTCTCACTATATGATTTTGGTAAAAGACAACTCATTCAAAGTTATGATGTAATTAGATAAGCAGTGTTCACGTAGCTGCCTGACTGCTAAGTGCTAGGGTCTCAAATATCTTGTTTGTGAAGGGAGGACAAGCGACGCAATACACAGCGAAGCCTCGCCTGAATGAGAGCACTCTAAGCCTAAGGTACCTCATATGGTGTACCATGTGTACCTAAAATAACATTTTCTGCCCTGGTTACTTAACACTCTTCAGTTTTGTTCGTAAGATCCTTAGTATAATACGTTTGAGCGGCAACTCTGTCTTCCGTGAGATAAAGGTTCATTCATCTAAACGTAAGGGTCGCATCCACACAAAATAATGTGATAATTAAATTATTCAAGCAAGACTTCTATGACAAAACAGCTATTGGGTTATATATAGTACATCAAACTTTAATTACGAATGGCCACAAAACCTTCCCTGTCTCGCACGTCATCATTAATAAGACCTAAGTGATGCTACAGCTAAACAAAGGAAACAGTGATATTAACGGTGCACAATTTTCACGAATGTTGGCATGCTTCAGGATGTTCTGCGATATGTTCCACCACTGATAGTAAGAAGGTGGAAAGACGGAGGTTTTACTCTACTTCACTGGAACATTACTTAGGATGATCGATGTCTTGTAAAAAAATGCAGACTGCTATGGTAGATTAGCACCTCCATCCTATGTTTGAAGTATAATTTCAGCTCCTCTCAAACAAAGTGAATATGTCTTAACACGTGCCAATCTGATCACAGCCTCTGTTCTCATCGACCATTCCCCTCATTATGAAACAGTTGGTGCTGAAGGCTGTGATACCAGGCATACCAGCACTCAGCACCATCACTAAGATAACAAGGTGAGTGATCTATACAGCGACATCATGTGTGTGTGTGTGTGTGTGTGTGTGTGTGTGTGTGTGTGTGTGTGTGTGTGGTGTGTGTGTGTTGTGGTGTTGTGTGTGTGTGTGTGTGGTGGTGTGAGCGTGTGTGTGTGTGTGTGTGGTGTGTGTGTTTGGTGTATGTGTGTGTGTGTGTGTGTGTGTGTGTGT
>JACEEZ010001841.1:1272500-1312500 GCA_016584305.1 Chionoecetes opilio
TGTCTTTCTTGTCGGTCCCACACAAAAAGACAGACAGAAAGATAAAAAAGGGGGGAAAAAAAAACATAAGGTAAAAAAAAAACCGACAGATTTAAAAACAGACAGTCACACAATACACAAGAAAAGGGACGAAGTTAAGAGTGTTATTTGGCCCGAATTTACTTTCGCCCACAGGAAAACGGATCAAGCCGCAAACAGCTTAACGGCGGGAGGGACAGACAAGCTGGTACCCTCATCACGTAGTTGACTCACGTACGAGTAGGTATTCCCCTCTCCGTGACCAGCCAGGCATCGACTCCTTCCAATCAATAGCTTACGACGTGACTTTACTTGATCTAACTTGCAGGATGTCTGTTGCGCAAGAAAGACACCTCGCTGTGTAAACTGACTTGGTTCTTTGATAGCTACACATTGATATTCTGTTTGTCTTCTACTACTTTTTCTATGTTTTATGCTCTAAGTTTTCGTTTGTTTTGTTTTGTTTTGTTTGTCTTGCGTAGAAAACCCTTTTAGTAGTTTGTGTGTTTTTTGGTTTCAGTGAAAAAGAAAAAAAAAAAAAGAGCAAAAAAATCAACAAGGGGTTTAGATCTTTTTAAGGGGTTTGGATGAAGAGAGCAACTAATTCTCCCCTTCTCTCCCCCTCTCCTCCTCTCTCTCTCTCTCTCTCTCTCTCTCTTCTCTCTTCTCTCTCCTCTCCCCCTCTTTTTCTTTTTTCTTCTTTTTTCCCCTTTGCTAAAATTTTTTCAATATACTAATTTTTTTGGCGGGATCAAATAAATCAATAGCCGCCGGTTTATATAGGAACTACGCCTTAAAAAAAATTAGAGGTCCGTTATAGCAAGATGTTCAGTAGTTTAATGTAGTCTATATATGTGGAATAAATACATATGTCCTAATGTAGTAACGTAATAATATGAATGTAATAATATGTTGACAGAGACTGCACTGGGAAACATAGCCAATTTTAAAGTCAATGTTTCCTGTGTTGACTGAATTTTAGTGCAGCAGAGACAAATTTGGTAACTGGAACAAGTGTGACAGTCTTGGACAATTGACTGTAAAATATCCAAACAATATATATTCATATACGAGACACTCAACCACTGGTTTGTGTAGCCTGTTGTGTACGCTTAGCTCTTTGTAATAGCTGCTAAGACGACTGAGCTTTGATTCGGTAGTGGCAGTGTCGGTCGAGAGAACAAGTCATACAGTCTTGACTATAAAACATCTTAACAATATATGAAAGAAATGTTAAAAATTATTGCTTAGCGTTGTCTTGTAATAGCTGCTAAGAAGACTGAGTTTTGATTCGGCAGTGGCAGTGTCGGTCGAGAGAACAAGTCATACAGTCTTGACTATAAAATATCTCAACAATATAATGACAGAAGGGTAAACAAACGATTGATTAGTGTAGTCTGTGGTGTACGGATGGCTCTGTGTGTCTGCTTCTATACCACCCTCCTTACACCATATATATTAGCTCGTGCCCAAAGACACACATACAAGACATGCGGACATTGTCGATTTCACGCTCATGTCACCTCGCAAACTATAGAATCAGTAAGTTACGGCCTTTTATGACGTGTGACGCAATAACCCTATCGCTGTGGAGGTAAGTCAGCCAGCCAGCCAGGGACGGGAGACGGGAAGAGACGGGAAGGGTGGAGGGACGGGAGCGGGAGGGAAGGTGGGTTGTGACATAATGCAGTTTTTTTCCCCTCGGTACACAATGGAATTTCATTAGCACGCCTTCACCTCGAGCGCTTCTCCCCGCAGGGCACATCTGTTATGCCATGGCGTAATTTCCTTTTTACGCTGTTTAAACGATATACAATATTATATAATCCTTTAGCGTACATTTCGAAGTTTAAAGGTTTTAGGGGAAAAGGCGTGGCGGGCAAGGCAGCATGAGAGGGGTAGGGGGGCAGGCAGGGAGGCGTATATAGGAGGGGTGTTATTAGGAGAGTTCAGTATCGTAAA
Organism: Chionoecetes opilio; assembly: GCA_016584305.1. Classification (NCBI taxonomy): domain Eukaryota; kingdom Metazoa; phylum Arthropoda; class Malacostraca; order Decapoda; family Majidae; genus Chionoecetes; species Chionoecetes opilio. The sequence goes on from JACEEZ010001841.1 coordinate 1,274,481, forward strand.
CCATCATGACACAATTTACCAGTTTCCAATACCACGCGAGGGCGGTAATTTGGGGGCGAGTTTTACGGTGGTACTCATAAGGTATAGGACCAACCCAGCCCACGGCCCCGCCCCTCGCAGGCCAGACCCGCCTTGCACCTTTATCCTACTCCACGCCCCCACTGTAGGCTACTTCCTGCCTTGCCTTGGCCTGTTCGTCTATTCCACACAATCCTATTTCGCTCCTGTATTTTGCCTCGTCGTAATCCCTTCCACCGCGTCCTTGTCTCATTCAGATTACTCTAATTTGCTCTCCACCACTCTGCAGGCTCTCCTCCACTCTGCAGGCTCTCCTCCACTCTGCAGGCTCTCCTCCACTCTGCAGGCTCTCCTCCACTCTGCAGGCTCTCCTCTCCACCACTCTGCAGGCTCTCCTCTCCACCACTCTGCAGGCTCTCCTCCACTCTGCAGGCTCTCCACCACTCTGCAGCTCTCCACCATCTGCAGGCTCTCCTCCACTCTGCAGGCTCTCCTCCACTCTGCAGGCTCTCCACCACTCTGCAGGCTCTTCCTCTCCACCACTCTGCAGGCTCTCCTCCACTCTGCAGGCTCTCCATCACTCTGCAGGCTCTCCCCCACTCTGCAGGCTCTCCTCTCCACCACTCTGCAGGCTCTCCACCACTCTGCAGGCTCCTCCACCACTCTGCAGGCCTCTCCTCCACTCTGCAGGCTCTCCACCACTCTGCAGGCTCTCCACCAACTCTGCAGGCTCTCCTCCACTCTGCAGGCTCTCCTCCACTCTGCAGGCTCTCCACCACTCTGCAGGCTCTCCACCACTCTGCAGGCTCTCCACCACTCTGCAGGCTCTCCTCCACTCTGCAGGCTCTCCACCACTCTGCAGGCTCTCCTCCACTCTGCAGGCTCTCCTCCACTCTGCAGGCTCTCCACCACTCTGCAGGCTCTCCTCCACTCTGCAGGCTCTCCTCCACTCTTCAGGCTCTCCTCCACTCTGCAGGCTCTCCTCCACTCTGCAGGCTCTCCACCACTCTGCAGGCTCTCCTCCACTCTGCAGGCTCTTCCTCCACTCTGCAGGCTCTCCTCCACTCTGCAGGCTCTCCTCCACTCTGCAGGCTCTCCTCCACTCTGCAGGCTCTCCTCCACTCTGCCAGGCTCTCCTCCACTCTGCAGGCTCTCCTCCACTCTGCAGGCTCTCCTCCACTCTGCAGGCTCTCCTCCACTCTGCAGGCTCTCCTCCACTCTGCAGGCTCTCCACCACTCTGCAGGCTCTCCTCCACTCTGCAGGCTCTCCACCACTCTGCAGGCTCTCCTCCACTCTGCAGGCTCTCCTCCACTCTGCAGGCTCTCCTCCACTCTGCAGGCTCTCCACCACTCTGCAGCTCTCCTCCACTCTGCAGCTCTCCACACTCTGCAGGCTCTCCTCCACTCTGCAGGCTCCTCCACTCTGCAGGCTCGTCCTCCACTCTGCAGGCTCTCCTCCACTCTGCAGGCTCTCCACCACTCTGCAGGCTCTCCTCCACTCTGCAGGCTCTCCCTCCCCTCTGCAGGCTTCCTCCACTCTGCAGGCTCTCCCACTCTGCAGGCTCTCCTCCACTCTGCAGGCTCTCCACCACTCTGCAGGCTCTCCTCCACTCTGCAGGCTCTCCACCACTCTGCAGGCTCTCCTCCACTCTGCAGGCTCTCCTCCACTCTGCAGGCTCTCCTCACTCTGCAGGCTCTCCACCAACTCTGCAGGCTCTCCTCCACTCTGCAGGCTCTCCACTACTCTGCAGGCTCTCCTCTCACCACTCTGCAGGCTCTCCTCCACTCTGCAGGCTCTCCACTACTCTGCAGGCTCTCCTCTCCACCACTCTGCAGGCTCTCCTCCACTCTGCAGGCTCTCCACCACTCTGCAGGCTCTCCTCCACTCTGCAGGCTCTCCACTACTCTGCAGGATCTCCTCTCCACCACTCTGCAGGCTCTCCTCCACTCTGCAGGCTCTCCACTACTCTGCAGGCTCTCCTCTCCACCACTCTGCAGGCTCTCCTCCACTCTGCAGGCCTCTCCACCACTCTGCAGGCTCTCCTCCACTCTGCAGGCTCTCCACCACTCTGCAGGCTCTCCTCCACTCTGCAGGCTCTCCACTACTCTGCAGGCTCTCCTCTCCACCACTCTGCAGGCTCTCCTCCACTCTGCAGGCTCTCCACCACTCTGCAGGCTCTCCCTCCACTCTGCAGGCTCTCCACCACTCTGCAGGCTCTCCTCCACTCTGCAGGCTCTCCACTACTCTGCAGGCTCTCCTCTCCACCACTCTGCAGGCTCTCCTCCACTCTGCAGGCTCTCCACTACTCTGAAGGCTCTCCTCTCCACCACTCTGCAGGCTCTCCTCCACTCTGCAGGCTCTCCACCACTCTGCAGGCTCTCCTCTCCACCACTCTGCAGGCTCTCCTCCACTCTGCAGGCTCTCCATCACTCTGCAGGCTCTCCTCTCCACCACTCTGCAGGCTCTCCACCACTCTGCAGGCTCTCCACCACTCTGCAGGCTCTCCTCTCCACCACTCTGCAGGCTCTCCTCCACTCTGCAGGCTCTCCTCCACTCTGCAGGCTCTCCACCACTCTGCAGGTTCTCCTCTCCACCACTCTGCAGGCTCTCCTCCACTCTGCAGGCTCTCCTCCACTCTGCAGGCTCTCCACCACTCTGCAGGCTCTCCTCTCCACTACTCTGCAGGCTCTCCTCCACTCTGCAGGCTCTCCACCACTCTGCAGGCTCTCCTCCACTCTGCAGGCTCTCTCCACCACTCTGCAGGCTCTCCTCCACTCTGCAGCTCTCCACCACTCTGCAGGCTCTCCTCTCCACCACTCTGCAGGCTCTCCTCCACTCTGCAGGCTCTCCACCACTCTGCAGGCTCTCCTCTCCACCACTCTGCAGGCTCTTCCTCCGCCGCCCCACTTAGGCCATCTTACTTTACTCTTTTTCGTGATAAAGACCGAAAACTAAGACCCATAATTTTCCTTAGAATTTTCCATTTTCACTTCCGAAAGCAAACTAAGGAGAGACAGATACACATAATGGAACCGATAGATATATACACAAATGTATACGTAAGTGCATTAGCATATGTATAGAAAGAAAAAGTAGACTGATAGATCGATAAGTTTCCCGGCAGTGGCATCCCTTTCAATGCCAACGACGTACGTACAACAATTTCCGACCAGTCACCCGATATACTTTATCTTCCGTCAACTACTTATCAATACAGGTGATGAAAGTTTGCTGCTCGACCGTGCTTGGTTTTATACACACACACACACACACACACACACACACACAAACCCACCCCACACACACACACACACACACACACACACACACACACACACACACCCCACACACCCACACACACACACACACACACACACACACACACACACACACACACACACACACATATGCGCGCGCGCGCGCACGCACGCACGCACGCACGGACGCACGCACACACACACACACACACACACAGCACACGCACACGCACACGCACACGCACACGCACACGCACACGCACACGCACACGCACACACTAAACAGGCAGAAATACAGAAAGAAATATCAGGTCTCAGTTGTTTTTAAGTAAAATTTCAAAGAAAAACACTATTAAGTCAATGAATAAATATTTATGCGCCTTATAACTATGATTTGAAAATCGCACAGAGGAAGATTTCACTGTATCACGAATTATATCCTTTTATTCACTTGGTTTGATATACTTAAGGGAATACTTCCACGCAGTAACAATAATGTTCATAATAAGTCTTGGCAACATATAACTTTATCTTTCTACAATTGAGTTTCATCCCGATATTTCTCACCAGAGAAGTAGGACAGAATAAAAAAAACCAAAGTGAGATTGATTCGGCAATCGCAAATCCCTTCCAGCATTTTAAAACACCCAATTAGCATGCTCCGTGGAGTCAATCTTTTTTCTTTCTCTCCAAGGACAATAGAACCTGAGCTTCTCGCATGATTTGTTCCTGGAAAAAATAATATTAATTTTGTCTCTACTAATTTGGTCGACAGGTTTTGCCAAGCAGAAACTAACTATGCACCGCGTATAATGGCGATCAAAAGTCTGCTTAATGATGTAGTGCGTCATGCATAGTACGGTATTAAAAAAGTTGTATTTATGTCTCATACATAGTACTGTAATAAAAAAAGTTTCTTTTATTTTGTAAAACTCTGCATGCATATATTGATTTTACTCTCACAAAAACTGATGAGATACAAAACAACTAGAATCCATAATGAAGTTGACGACTCCCTTTGTATTTTTTGCACAATTAACTTGTCATGAAACACTAGATGAAAATCAGCCGCGGAGTCTTCCTGAAGTGTTGCACGTATAATGTTCCGTGATTTTGTTAACATGTTTCAATACCAAATTCAGATTTTTTCATATCACATTTCCAACACATTTCATAATTTCTAGCAAATTTCACAATGTAGAACCACTTATCGACTATATTGTTTTTATCGTCTATATTTTGTCTATAGGTTTATATGTATCTTTTATATTTTTTGCATTGTCGTAATTTTGGGATTCTTTTTTATAGCCAGAAGGCTTAATCACTTCTGTCTTTCCTTGCTAACGTTCATTCCCTATCTTGATATTGTTTCATTCCATAATAGATTAGTTTTGTGTGTGCGTTTTTTCCTTAGTTCTTATTACTATGACACTGACAGTGCACCGTATGCATACTACAACTACTACTACTTCTACTTCTACTACTACTACTACTACTACTACGTATACTATTACTACTACAACAACAACTACTACTACTACTACTACTACTACTACAACTACTATTTCTTTCTTCATATCATTTTCATCCTCCCACCCATGAATGATGATATATGTATAAGTAACAGGGAATCACACAACGTATACTCCCCTGGCTGACTCCCGATTCTGCCTTAAACCGGACCTCATTTCCTCTCCCATTCTCCTGCACTAAAACATCCACAGTAAAAATTTGTAGCTGATCATTCAAAGTCCTCATCTACGCTAAGTTCCTCGTCCATCAGTGTTTCGTATAGTATTCTGCCACGCACTGTATCGAATCCTTCCTCCAGAGCGTTGAATGTCACGTATATATTGTTCGCATACCAATAGTTCTTTCTAACCATAAGGGAAAAGATTATATTTTTAGTCCCTACGTTGAATCATTGTCTCTGATTTTTTGCGAGAACCTACACTAACGTAGCCACACGTAATTTCAATATAGTCATGTGTTTGATGTGTTAACATTTTAATTTATTTCGTAATTTGGAAAAAAAATCGCTAGTATCCCCAGACATATACCTGGTAAATAAAAGGTTATTACAGAACATAAACGCAATTTAATAAACGAGATCCTTTATGTCCCAAAATCATGGGTGGGAATTTAATTAGTGACTTTTATACATAATGATTAATAATGTTGTCTAATTATGGTTTGAACGATTTTCCGCCACTCTACGTAAAGCAAATCAATTGGTAATTAACAAGCATTATTCTGTTAACTTCCTTAAACCTGCAGTGACGTTAGCAAGCTTCTCGTCATTAGGATCAATACGTCGTTACGGCTGCCTGGACGCACTCTGTTATTACGTCTTCAGGAAAAGTCGACCGTAAATCATGGGGTGCGAGGGATTATCTTTTCTCACCATTTTCTTATTTTCTTCTTTATTTTAGCTGTCCTACACGTCATATACAAGGCAGGGATTTCATGACTATAAAGAATAACGTGGATACGTGTTGTACATATTAGTAGTAAATAATGTATTCTTTATTGCCGCTTCCTCTTTTTTTCCCAATAGATAGTTCTTTAGTTCATCAGAATGTTTTGAGGTCTCATTTGATGTGCAAATGTATGTTAATCATAATATGACAATGGAAATCTTGACCCCCGATAGTGGAGAGGGCTATGACGATCAAGGAAAATATGGGTAAAAAAGTTATTTTTTTTAATATTTTTTTTTACATCACAAAGGACTGGCCAAGGGCACAACAAAAATAGATAACACAAAGCCCGCTTAGTTGCTAGTCCCTATAAAGATGACAGTAAGTGAATAAAAAAAAGAGGGGTGTGCCAATTTAGTTCGGGAGGTGTCTTGTTACTCGTCTCTTGAAAAGATTTAAGTCGTAGGAAAGTGGAAAAATAGAAACAGGAAGAGAGTTCCAGAGTTTACCAGTGAAAGGGATGAAAGAGTAAAGATACTGATTAACTCTTGCATTAGGAAGATGGATAGAATAGGGATGAGTAGAAAGTCTTGTGCAGCGAGGCCGCGGGAGTGGGGGAGGCATGCAGTTAGCAAGTTCAGAAGAGCAGTGAGCATGAAATTAACGGTAGAAGAGAGCAAGAGAAGCAACATTGCGTCGGTGATTTAAAGATTGAAGACAGTCAGTCAGAGGAGAGGAGTTGATGAGACGAAAAGCTTTTGACTCAACCCTGTTTAGGAGAGCTGTATGAGTGGATCCTCCCCAAACATGTGGGACATACTCCATACATGGGCGGATAAGGCCCCTGTAGAGAGCAAGCAACTGGGAGGGAGAAAAAAAAAAAGGACGCAGACACCACAGCACACCTAAACTTCTTAAAAGCAATTTTAGTAAGAGATGAGATGTGAGATTTCCAGTTCAGATTTTTAGTAAAGGATAGTCCTAGAATGTTCATTGTAGAAGAAGGAACCAGTTGAGTGTCATTGAAGAAGAGGGGATAGTTGTCTGGTAGGTTTTGTCGAGTAGATAGGTGAAGAAATTGGGTTTTTGAGGCATTGAACAAAACAAGATTTGCTTTGCCCCAATCAGAAATTATAGAAAGATCAGAAGTTAGGCGCTCGGTGGCGCCGTGAAGAAAAGTAGGTGAAATAAAAATAATACAAAAATGTTGCACAAAAAAGAAATATACAGGCATACAATATATGATGCCACAAATCCACTGGGTATGGTAAGATTACCCGCTAAAGAAACGGCATTAAAAGTAATAAACACCATATTAACACATTTGACACAGTTGCTATTTTCATTTGCATATTCATTTCTATTATTATCATTATCATTATCATCATGTAACATCAACATCATTCGACTTCATTCTTATCAATCAGCATCAGCATTATCATCATTTAACATCATCATCAATCATCATCAGGCGCAGCAGCAGCAAATTAACTATTTCTATCATAACATTCATCAGAGAAAAAATTATTGCCCTCATTAAGATTATTATCCCTTCCAGGGTATAATATGACCATTACCGCCCGTCACTAGACAATCCCTATCATCATTCTCACCCTCACCACTGCCCCTGAGGCTCTTAATTACTGAGATAAAGAGAAAAGTGACGAATGAAAGTGACCGACTGGCAAGAGGAAGTATATATCTATCTATTTATTTATATCTATATATCTATTATTATCTATTATATCTATCGATATCTATATCGGTATCTATTTATCTATCTCTTTATCTCTCTATCCATCTATATATCAATTTATCTATCTATTTATCTATCTATCTATCTATCAATTTATCTATCTATCTATCTATCAATATATCGATCTATCTATCTATCAATTTATCTATCTATCTACCTATAAGTCTATAAAAACCCTGCTGGTTAACATCTCAGTGTGTGTAGTTTATCTATTTATATACCTGAGATACCACAGAGATTTGAACTCACCCACACACACAAAAAAAAAAAAATCTGTTTCGTGCCCTGCGAGTTTGTTCCTTAACACAATAAAAACTTGATATTGTGTTCCCTTCCCTGGCCGTGCTTTCCACTCTCCTCCCCTACCACAGACACCCAACCACCCCACCAATACCGCCCACTTTGGTCCTCCCTCCCTTCCTTCCCTTCCCAGCAAAACTATCCCAGCTTGTTCCACCATGTTTCCTGTAGGTGGACCCTCCCCCATTCCGCCTTGCCCAGCCCCTCACCAAACCACATCCCGGTCTCCTTAACTCCCTAATAACTTTTATCCGAGACACTCTGCTTTCGCTGGAGTCTTAACAAGTCAATTTTTGAGACGATGGTATAAGTTGAAGATGTTTGTCGTTTGCTGTTTTTTGGGGGGGGGGGGGGTGAGAGAGAGAGAGAGAGAGAGAGAGAGAGAGAGAGAGAGAGAGAGAGAGAGAGAGAGAGAGAGAGAGAGAGAGAGAGAGAGAGAGAGAGAGAGAGAGGGGGGGTGTTATGTGTAAAAAGCCTTTTCCAAATTTGCTTTCAAAAGTAAGCATCATACTTATTAAAAGGAAAATTTCGCTAATACTACTAACTAACAAACTCCATGTAAGAGAACATTTTGGGGGGGAAAGGAAAAACCATCCCCTTAAACCCTTTTTTGTGGTGTTCTGAGGAGGAGGGTGAGGAGGTGATAGACAAGAATAAAGGGTTGTGAGGGAGTGTGAGTGTTGATCTGCTGGTTATGCGTTGATTTTCATTAATATAGTGTTGGGTTGGTGGGTGTTGTGTTGTGTGTGTGTGTGTGTGTGTGTGTGTGTGTGTGTGTGTGTGTGTGTGGGGTGTGTTGGGGTTTGTGTGTTGTTTTGGTGTGTGTGTGTGTGTGTGTGTGTGTGTGTGTGTTGTGTGTGTGGTGTGTGTGTGTGTGTGTGTGTGTGTGTGTGTGTGTGTGTGTGTGTGTGTTTATGTGTTTGTGAATATGCAACATACGACTCTACATACATGAATTTTTTTCTCTCCTCTCTCTCTCTCTCTCTCTCTCTCTCTCTCTCTCTTGGTCATAGTTTTGTCAGAAGGTCACATATACTATGTTTCTTTTAACGAGGTGATAAGGACAAGTCCATAGAATTAGATATTTCTTCAAAGAATTTATTAAAGAAAACATTAATACAGTGACATAGTTTTGTTACAACGGTAAAGTATTACATCATTTTACAAAGGCAAGAAGAATAAGGTAAATGTTCATAATACTTTATAAGTTTTTTATTTTCTTTATATTTATAAGTTATCAATAGAATAATTTCACTAAGCAGTCTGTCAAATATAATCACGTGATCACAAGTGACTCACAAATTGGTTTCAGTTTTTGTTCGGGAAGAATCAGTCATGACAATATTTAAGTCAGGTTGTTTGGGTCAAGACGCCTCAAGGGTGGGCGACAGGATCGGCCCAGACGCGGGATGTGTGAGCGCGAGCAGAGTACCATATACAGAGTAAACCCACTTCGTATACGAACAGAAAAATCTGGCAACTCCGGTCAAATAGTGACGTCGCTGGAACTCACTCTCTCTCTCTCTCTCTCTCTCTCTCTCTCTCTCTCTCTCTCTCTCTCCTCTCTCTCTCTCCCCTCCTCTCTCTCTCTCTCTCTCTCTAGGGCCAATGTTTCAGGCCAATACTATTAGAGAAGTTTCTTTGCAATTTGCTCAACATTGAATCATTTTTCCCTTTAAATTACCCAACCACACAATTTATTATTGGGATGATATATAGACCCCTTAATTCTAATATTGTGTTTTATTGCATCTATTAACTATTCTTACCATTTTATCAACCTCTAGGACCCCTATTTATTTTTTTGGGGAACTTTAATATTAATATTTTAAATTATAATGAAAAAATGTCAAATTTTGATAAATATTTTCCCATAGTTTACTATTTTTCTTTTCCAAAATCAAAAAACCCAAACTGAAACTAGAAATTCGGCACAATCATTGATCATATCGGGCTAAAAATTTTGATAATTTTTTAACAAGTGGGATAATTTTTAACTCAATTAGTACATTCCCTATTTAATCTATTTTCAGTATAAATGATATTTTATATTTCCCAAACACAGTGACTTTAAAAAAGAAAACTAGACTTTAAAAAAATTTATGATTTCAAGATGACTTGGGGAAAAAATTTAACGGGAATACAAATGCTTGGTTGTGATGTGAATGATCTTTTTGATAAATATAGGGAATGGGTTTTTTTAGAATTGTACAAAAAACCCTTTCCTTTAAAAAACCCAAAAAAATCAAGAAAAAAGCACAAGGCAAACCAAAAATTAAACCACTATTAAAAAGTTACAAAAAACGGAAAAACTACAAAAGCTTATGCAAAATGGCCTTTAACATATAAAATATTTTTAAAAAATCTTTTAGAAATAATTTGACGGCAACAATAAAAACAGCAAAAGAAAATTTATTATAAAACTAGATTTAAAAAGATCATGCTGGGGATCCAAAAAAAATAGGGAAAATAATCAAAACCTACTGGTAAAATAAAACTAGGATATACCTTCTTTTCTTGCAGGGCGTACAATCACTGAAAATCAAAATGTGGCTAGGTCATTTAAAAAACTTTCAGCTATAGGTAGCACACTTGCTAATAACATTAAAGATACACAAGAGCCTTTAACATATATCTTCCAGAACCACCCCCTTTTTTCTTTTTATTTAACCTAAAACACCAGCTAAAATAAAAACCCAGAAATTGCAAAATAAAAGTTACATTCCGGGCGATAAATAAAATATGAAAAATAATAAAAGAATGCTCTGAATAATTTCACCATTTCTAGTATTCTTTTATAAATAAATCATTTCAGAGGGTACCTTTCCCGACGAAAGAAAATGGGTCGAATTTTCCCTTTTTTCAAGAAAGGTGACAATTTTTTTAAAGCAAAATTAAACCAAATTTCAATATTGCCAACTTTGTAAAGTTTTTAAAAAAAAATGGGGAAAGAGTTAATGGGTTACCCCTCAAAAAACTCAATTTTAATCCAATCAACTGGGTTCCGTCCCAGTTTTATGAATTAGCAGTCTACCATATCTGTCAGAACATTTTCAATGCACTGGACAATAAAATGCTACAAATAAAAGTTTTTTTTTACCTCACAAAACATTTGACCCCCAATTTCTCACACAATCTTATTACACAAATTATCTATTTTTGGAATACGTGTAGTGCCACAACTGGGTTTAAAAGTTATTTTGGGCAAGAAAGCAATTACTCATTAATAATACATCACTCCTTTTAATGACATCAAATGTGGATACCCCAGGGTTCAATTCTTGGTCTGTGCTTTTTTTAAATCATAAATGACATCATTCGTTCCTAATAAACTTGAATTCAACTTTTCGTGATGATCCACAATTTTTATTTAAGGCCACAATCTTTTAAAAAATTTACAATTACATTGAATGAAGAATTAAATAAAAATTTCAAAATTGGGTTAAAACAACAAAATTTAAATTTAAAAAATTAATAAAATTTTCTTTATGGGGTCCTCCCCTTATGACTCGCCGTACACACACAAATAAAAATAAAAATCTATCATTAATGAGGTTTTTTGAATTTTAAATTTTTTAGGGAAATATAGATAGTTTGAAATGGAAAGAAATATTTATTTGGGGAATCTAGAGTATCGTTAAATACACAGGGATACTTTTCAGACTAAAGGGACTATTTGAATGTAAAATGGTTTTTCTACAATTTATTTTACCCTAATAATCCCCATCTTTTAAATTTTTTCCCTTTTTTGGGGGGGTGCCTATAAAACCTTTTATTGACAGCCCTTTATTTGTCGAAAAATTGTTTTCGGTTATGTTTTTTTCGTTTACCATACCATCAGTAAATTTTTCCCAGACTTCAATTATTAAAAGCTTCCCGAATCATACTCCTTTTAAACCAATCTTTTTGTAAAAATCCTACATCTTTACCTTTAGACCTTGGCTTTAGGCAATACCCACAAAAGTAACCCGAAGACCAATGATTTACGTATACCATTGTGCGGCATCACCTGCACAAAAAGAGTTCTTGTCAAAAAGGAACTAAAAACTGGAACAACTTACCAGAAAATTTTATTACTGATGAAAACTTAAAAAAACTTTCAAACGTAACTTGATGAAGAGCATGCTTGACAAAAACAATGAAAATTTTAAACTCTTTTAAACCATAAATGTCTGTTTTTTTTTTTTTATGGTTATTAATTTTTTTTTTTTTTTGTTTTTTTAAAAAAAGATTGGTTTTTCTATTTTAACTTCCATATTATCATCCAAAAAGTTTTTTTTTTCAAAAGGCCTGACCAGTCCCTTCCTAGTTATTATGTTTATACTTTTTAGGTCCTATAAAAACTTCGGCTTTTGGACCCCGGCTTTTCACTATAGTAAAATGTTCATATGTAAAAACTACATGGCCAAAAAATATATCAAAATTTATTCAATATCTCGGCAGCCTTGAGGAGACGTTCCCCCCGACGTCCTATTTGACCGGGGTTCCCAATTTTTTTTGTTCGTATCCCAAATGGTTTACTTGGTATTTTTTTGGACTTTGGGCGCGAGGACGTGCTTGGCGGCGTGTTGTGGGCCGGGGTTGTAGGAAGAGGAGGGGGTTGTTTTCTTAGGGTAAGGACATGCTTGGCGGCGGGGTTGTAAAAGGACGGGGTTTTAGGAGAAGGAGGGGGGTTGTTACTTAGGCTGAAGACTCTTGGGGGGGGGTTTGGGCCGGTGTTGTAGGGAAAAGGGGGGGGGGGTTGTTTACTCTAGGCTGAAGGACAGCTTGGCGGGGGTTGTAAGGGCGGGGTGTAGGAAGAGGAGGGGGGTTTACTTTAGGCTGAAGGGCATGCTTGGCGGGGGGTTTGAGGCCGGTGTTTTTAGGAGAGAGGAGGGGGGTTTTTACTCTAGGTGAAGGACATGCTTGGGGGGCGGTTGTAAAAGGGCGGTGTTGTAGGGGGAAGAGGGGGGGGTTGTTTCTCTAGGGTGAAGGGCATGCTTGGGGTGGGTTTTTAAGGACGGGGTTTTAAGCTAGAGAAACGGGTGATAGTTAGCGGGAGGGCGGGGCGTCCCTCTGGGTGGGAGGGCTGGGGTTTCTCGGGCGGGTGGTTGAACGGGGGTTGGGGGGGGGGGGGGTTTTGGGTCGGGAAGATAGGATAGTGGTGGGCGTTGTGAGGGGGGTCTGCAGGCTTGCTGTAGGCGGTATTAGGGGGTTGGCGAGGGCTGTGTGGGTGGGTTTAGTTTAAGGGAGGGAATTCGGCTTTGCTGCAGGGGGAGATGGGTTTTGTGTGGGCGGGAAAAATGTGGTTGCGGCGGGTTTTGTGGGGGGGAATTTATATATAGGGTGGTAAATGCGATCTAGTTTAGTGCAGGAAGGGTGATGTTTCTTTGGGTGGAAGGAGGTTTAGCGTTCCTCTGCATGGCGGGAGGATCAGTAGGGGAGTGAGCGGGAGGGAAGAGAGTATTGTAAGCTGGTGGTTCGTCTGAGTATACGTAGTCAGAAGGGAAGAGTCTCAAGAGTGTGTTGTAAGCTGGTGGTTCGTCTGAGTACACGTAGTCAGAAGGGAAGAGTCTCAAGAGTGTGTTGTAAGCTGGTGGTTCGTCTGAGTACACGTAGTCAGAAGGGAAGAGTCTCAAGAGTGTGTTCGTAGCTGCGTGGTTGTCTGAGTACACGTAGTCAGAGCGGAAGAGTCTCAAGAGTGTGTTGTAAGCTGTGGTTCGTCTGAGTACACGTAGCAGAAGGGAAGAGTGTGACTGTAAGCTGGGGTTGTCTGAGTACCACGTAGTCAGAAGAGAAGAGTCTCAAGAGTGAGCTGTAAGTGGTGGTTCGTCTGAGTATACGTAGTCCGAAGGGAGAGTCTCAAGAGTGTGTTGTAAGCTGGTGGTTCGTCTGAGTACAGTAGTCAGAAGGGAGAGTCTCAAGAGTGTGCTTAAGCTGTTGGTTCGATGAGTATACGTAGTCAGAAGGAAGAGTCGCAAGAGTGTGTTGTAAGCTGGTGGTTCGTCTGAGTACACGCAAGCAGAAGCGGAAGAGTCTCAGAGGTTTTTTTTTTTTTTTTTTTTCTGTAAGATGGTGGTTCGCTGAGTATACGTAGTCAGAAGGGAAAGTCCAAGAGTGTGCTGTAAGCGTTTGGAGCTTATGAGTTGTGGCGGGAGTCTGGGTATTACTGTAGGTAATAGTTAAGCAGGAATAGTGAGTTGTAGTGAAATAGAGTAGGGTAAGCCCCCACCCACCCACTCAACAGGCAAAACCTTCTGGATGTCTATCCACAGCTCCCACATCCTCTCTGCTCGCTATGGCTTCTGCGGCTCGCTCTGGCCTCGATCATCTCTCTCTCTCTCTCTCTCTATCTCCTCTCTCTCTCACTCTACTCTCTTCTCTCTCTCTCTCTCTCTCTCTCTCTCTCTCTCTTCTCTCTCTCTCTCTCTCTCTCCTCTCTCTCTCTCTCTCTCTCTCTCTCACTTTTTTTTCTTTTTTTTTAACTGAATACTGAAAACAAAAGGGGAGTTGATGTGCTCAAAGTCCCGGCTGGACGCCAGGTGGACTATCTCTAGCTTATTATATTATATTCAATCAATAATTATACAAAAATATGAAAAAGTATAGCAATATTAGTACTATAAACTAATTACTAATACACGAATGATTAAGAAATTATATAACAAATATACGCTAATACAAAAATATAAAGGAAATATACTACTGCATTGATACACATAATATAAAGAAAATACTAATATAAATATTATATATAATATATATATATAATATAATATATATATACTATATATATAATATATTATATATATATAATATATATATATATAATAATATATATACGGTACGCGACACGGCAACACCGCCGCACGAAAAACGGATGCGAGGCAGTGGTTGGTGAAGGTAGCAGACGGACAACTGTCCGAGGAGACCGCCAACGCTGCTGGAAAGCCAGCCATATATATATATATATTATATATATATATTATATATAAATATATATATATATTATATATATATAATAGTATATATATATCTCTTCACATCGCCCTAAAGATGTCTTCAGTACAAAATTAATCAATCTTGCGCGAATATAATCTGTCAAGTAATTAACATGGAATCATAATTAATGATAGAACAAACGATACACAGAGAATGTATGTACAATTGTACATACGTGTATATGTGTGTGTATGTGTGTGTATGATATGTACGGGTGTATGTGTATGGCATTTCAGACTCACACTCGGGACTACCCCCCCCCGGTCACTTCCACGATGCGAGTAAAAGGTCACTCTGTATCGCATTTTCCTTCATATGAAAGCATTCCTTTAAAAAATAGGCGTGGATAAACTATGCGTTTGCATCTTCATTCCGTCTAGAAAGGTTTTCACTCGGGCCCTGGCGGATTTTTCAGAGGACTGTTCGTGTCTCTCGTTGGTGGCGGCCACGCGTCGGGCCACGCAACACGCGCTGTCCAGCCTGGGAGCTGACGTAGGCGTAAAATATCCTTTTCAGAAGCCATGAATTGGAGGTCGGTTTGAGCTCCACTTCCTCGTATCATCAAAAATGTCACATTGAGATCCCAACGTCCTTCGTCTGATAATTCACTTTAACACCGTGTTGTACAACCCCCCCCGAGTTTGTCATCTTCCTTTCCGTCTCGAAGTGTTTCGCTCTGGGTCTGGTGAGCACCGCCGCCGCCTACGGAAAACCGTACTGCTTTTAACGAAGGTACGATGTCTTTCGTGGTGGCGGCCACGCGTCGGGCACACGCCACACGCATGTCCGGCCTCGGGAGCTGACGTGGCGTCAAATAGCACACCAGAAAGTCAGTTGGAGCGTCAGTTTAATCGCGCCACTTCCAGGGTACAGTAAAACTTCACACTGTATTCCAACGTCCTTCATCTTCAAAGTTTCTTGAACACGTGTGTTGTACAGACTTACTCGTGATTTAAATCTACTTATAGGTTGAAAAGACCTCCTGACAAACGCAGCCGAGGCATGAATTGCAGCTTGCGACACTGGCTTTGTTTCAGAGAAGCTGCGCGTGGTCTCTCGTTGGTGGCGGCACGCGTCGGGCCACGCCCACACGCGCTGGTCGGCCTCGGGAGTGAGGTTGCTTGAAACACAGTTGTGAGCCATCGTTGGAACGTCTGTTTGGCACGGCCACTTCCACGGTCCAGTAAAAATTTCACATGGATCCAACGTCCATCATCTCGGTAATCTCCTTTAACACGTGTATGTACAGCCTTCTCGTGGTTTAGGTCCTATCGTCTCGAAGAGTTTCTGCTAATGGGGGTGCGGCGCACTGCCTCCAGCATTTCGTATATCGGTTTATCCCAAGACTGCGCGTTGTCTCTCGTTAGTGGCGGCCACGCGTCGGGCCCACGCCACACGCGCTGGTCCGCCTTTTTTTTTTTTTTTTTTTTCGGCGGAGTGACGTGGTTTTCAACTATATTACTAGAAGCCATGTTGGACCGTCGGTTTGAACGGCGACTTCCAATGGATTCAGTACAATCACACTGTACTGCAACGTCCTTAGTTTCAAAATTCCTTAAAAACTCATGTGTTTGTACAGACTTCTCGTGGGTCTTCTTAATATTTTGTCGTCTTGAAAACCTTCTGATTCAGAGGAGCCTTCCGGGAGCATTGGTGCATCTCGCAACGCAGGCCTTTGTTTTCAGAGACTGTGCGTTGTCTCTCGTTAGTGGCGGCCACGCGTCGGGCCCACGCCACACGCGCTGGTCCAGCCGCGGGAGCTGACGTTGTATCAATCATCGCTTGAGAAGCCATTGCTAGAACGTCTGTCTGTGCGGCCACTTCCACTGTATTAGTGATAATTTCACACTGTATTCCAATATCCTTCATCTCTATCTTTTCTTTAAACGCGGAGATTTGAATAGACTTTTCGTGGCTTTTCATCTTCTTTTTCGTCTTGAAAAGCTTACCATTTAGGGCCTCGTGGGGTACTGCTCGCAGCTTAAGGATACGGACTCTATTTTCGGAGACTGCGCGTTGTCTCTCGTTGGCGGCGGCCACGCGTCGGGCCCACGCCCGCCCACACGCCGCTGGTCCGGCTCGGAGCTGAGTTGCGTTAAATACAGTTGTTTTTTTTTTTTTTTTTTTTTTTGTTTTTTTTTTGTTTTTTTTATGAAGCCATCGTGGAGCTCTCTGTTTGAACGGCCATATTCGTATAAATAAAAGCTCACATTGGACCCAACGTCTCATCTGATAGTTTCTCTTAACACGTGTGTATGATACAGGATTCTCGTGGGTTTTAGCTTCCTTATCGTCTCGAAGCGTTCTGCTTTGCGGGTCTGGTAGCGCACTGCTAACAGGCATTCGGATATCAGGTTTATCCCAAAGACTGCGCGTTGTCTTTCGTGGTGCGGCCACGCGTCGGGCACACGCCACACGCGCTGGTCCGGACTGGGAGCTGCGGTGGCGTCAAAAATCAGAAACCAGGATTGGAGAGTCGTTGAACCCGCCACTTCCTCGGTATCCAGTAAATCTCCACTGTAATTGCAACGGCATTCGTCTGAAATTCCTTTAATACGTGTGCATGTACAGACGTCCTCCTGAGTTTATCTTTTCCTTTTCGTCTCGAATTGTTTGTGCTACTGAGTCCTGGTGAGCCACCGCTCGAGCTTACGAATACCGGCTCGTTTTTTTAACGAGGTACGACGCCTCTATGTTTGTGTGGCCACGGTCGGGCCCACGCCACACGCGCTGAGTCCGGCTCGGGAGCTGAGGTGGCGTCTCAAATATCTTTCAGAAACCATGATTGGGAGCGTCGTTTTGAACGGCCATCCTCGGTATAAGAAAATCTCGCACTGTATTGCAACGTCATTCGTCTTGATAATTTCCTTTAACACATGTGCATGTACAGACGTCTCCTGAGTTTTATTTTTCCTTTTCGTCTCGAATTGTTTCTGCTCTGAGTCCTGGTGAGCCACCGCTCGCAGCTTACGAATACCGGCTGCGTTTTTAACGAAGGTACGATGCCTCTCGTTGGTGGCAGCCACGCGTCGGGCCCACGCCATTACGCGCTAGGTCCAGCTCGGGAGCCTGAAGTGGTTTCAACTATCTTACTAGAAGCCATTGTGTGGAACGTCGGTTTGAACGGCGACTTCCAAGGATTCAGTACAAACTTCACACTGTACTGCAACGTCCTTCATTTTCAAAGTTTCCTTAAACTCGTGTGCTTGTACAGACTTCTCGTGGGTCTTCTTAATATTTATTTTTGTCTTGAAAATCTTCTGATCAGAGGCCTTTCGGGGCATTGATTGCATCTCGCGAACGCCAGCTTTGTTTTCAGAGACTGCGCGTTGTCTCTCGTTGGTGGCGGCCATGCGTCGGGCCCACGCCACACGCGCTGGTCCGGCCTTGGGAGCTGAGGTTGTGTTAAACACAGTTGTTGAAGCCATCGTTGGAACGTCTGTTTGCACGGCCACTTCCACGGTACAAGTAAAAATCTCACATTGAATCCCAACGTCCTTCACATGGATAGTTTCTTTTAACACGTGTGTCTGTACACACTTCTCGTGGGTTTTTAGCTTTCTTATTGTCTCGAAGCGTTTCTGCTCCGGGGTCTGGCGGCGCACTGCTCGCAGCATTCGTGTATCGGGTGTATCCCCAAAGACTGTGCGTTGTCTCTCGTTGGTGGCGGCCACGCGTCGGGCCCACGCCACCCGCGCTGGTCCAGCCTCAGGAGCTGACGTGTTGTTGTCAAATATCTTTTCAGAAGCCATTGTTGGACCCTCGGTTTGAACTTCCGCTTCCACGGTATCAGTAAAAATCTCACACTGCATTGCAACGTCCTTCGTCTTGATAATTTCCTTTAACACGTGTGCATATACAGACCTCTCCTTAGTTTTAATCTTCCTTTTCGTCTCAAAGTGTTTCTGTTCTGTGTTCTGGCGAGCCATCACTTGTAGTTTGCGGACACTGGTTTCGATTTTCAGGAAGGTACGTTGTCTATCGTTGGTGGCGGCCACGCGTCGGGCCCACGCCACACGCGCTGGTCCGGCCTCGGGAGCTGAGGTTGTCTCAATCTTCGCTTGAGAAGCCGTTATTGGAACGTCTGTCAGACCGGTCTCACTTCCACGGTATTGGTGATAATTTCACACTGTATTCCAATATCCTTCATCACCTTTTCTTCAAACACGCAGACATGAACAGACTTCTCGTGGGTTTTCATCTTCCTTCTTGCATTTAAATCCTTTCGCTTTGGGGCCTCGCTTGGCATTGCTCTCAGCGTAGGGATAATGGCCTCGTTTTTAGTGCCTGTAGATTTCCTCCCGTGGGTGGCGGCCAGTCGTCGGGCCCACTCCACACGCGCCGCTCCTGCTTGTGGGGGATATGTGTACTGTAGTGTGCCGGTATCAGTTGTATCACACATTGCCTTGATGGTCATCCTTGTAGGAATCACTCTCTTCATTATGTTGCTGCTCTTCATAGCGGCAGACGCTTTCTTGCCGATGACAGTGCCTCGCTTTCAGGGGAGGCCGCGATATTAAAGATGATTTACAACTGTCCTTTATGCACGAGGCACGAGAGAAGTAGAACTTTATCTTAACTCCAACCTGACCTGTGCCTCCTATCTTTCCCAAGTATATCTTCACTACTCTTGTTTGGTTAGCAATCACAACTTCGTATACGTGTGTTCAGCAATCAGGTGCAAGGGGGCGTGGCCTCATTACTTGCATTTTGACATATAAAAAAAATAGGACTACACGTAGTCTTGTTTCTCTTAACATATCGTCTCTCTCTCTCTCTCTCTCCTTCTCTCTCTCTCTCTCTCTCTCGCTCTCTCTCTCTCTCTCTCTCTCCTCTACTCTCTACTCTCCTCTCTCTCTCTCTCTCGAGAGGAGAGAGAGAGAGGAGAGAGAGAGAGAGACGAGAGAAGAGAGGAGAGCGGAGGAAAGGAAAAAAGGGGGCGAAAAAGGGGGGGGAAAGGGGCGGGGGGAAGGGGGGGGGGGGGGAAAAAAAAAAAGGGCCCCGAGAGCGAGAGCGAGAGAACAATTTTTTTAAAGAAACAGACAGACAAACAGATAGACATATACAGTACATAGTCTGCTAACAAGTGTGATGGGAGTAAATGCAGCAACAAAGAACTTTTCATTGAATTACAACGCCATACACGTCCCTATATTTTCAGTATTTCCACGATCAGTACTACAACAACAGTACTGTCAACATACTGCTATGATTACCCACTACCACAACTACAATCATCACCACCACCACCACAACCACCCTCCATCCAACGACCGCCGCTTTCATCTCATTTCAAGTATTTTCTTTCTTCATCCCCTTTCAGCGGCTCTTTTTTATTTCTTATTTCACTCTCTTACCTCAGTTAATCTCGTTACTCTTTACGTTCCTCCCCACCACTCCATTCTTTAGGCCTCAGCACTATTTCAAGGTCTCTCTATCTCTCTCCTCCTCTCTCTCTCTCTCCTCTCTCTCTCTCTCTCTCTCTCTCTCTCTCTCTTTCTACTTTCTTTTTTTCTCCTCGTGCATTATTCATCCCCTCCTCTGGAAACGTTTCATCCATATTTTCGCATTTCTCTTCCTACTGAATACATACCATGAGGGGCAGCGAATTATGAACACCTTAAAGGAGAAAGAAGGAGAATGAAGAGAATTTTTCAACCTCTCTTCTCTCTCTCTCTCTCTCTCTCTCATTACACGCACGCACGCACGCGCACGCACGCACGCACGCACACGCGCGCACGCACACGCCGCGCACGCACACGCGCGCACGCAAACGCGCGCTGCGCAGCACGCACGCACGCACGCACGCACGCACGCACGCACGCACGCACGCACGCACGCACGCACGCCACGCACGCACGCACGCACGCACGCACGCACGCACGCACGCACGCACGCACGCAGCACGCACGCACGCACGCACGCACGCACGCACGCAACGCACGCACGCACGCACGCACGCACGCACGCAGCAAGCCACGCAACGCACGCACGCACGGCACGCACGCACGCACGACACGCCACGCACGCAAGCAAGGCACGCACGCACGCACGCCCGCCCGCAGCACGCCCAAACACACAACACACACACACACACACACACACACACACACACACACACACACACACACACACACACACACACACACACACACACACACACACACACACACACACACACACACACACACACACACACACACACACACACACACACACACACACACACACACACACACACACACACACACACACAGTCACACACACACACACACACACACACACACACACACAGACACACACAAAATAACAATTATAACATGTGAAAACAGCTTTTTATTAGGTTTTTACACCAAGCTTGGCAATTAAGATAATGGAATGAATTTCAGATGTCGCTACAGACAACACAATTACAATTACTGTTTTAGCAAATATAATGGGAGGAAAAGAAGGGAGGGGAGGGAAGGAGGGGAGGCGACACAAGCTTTTTCCACACTATCTATACAACGCAAGGCCTTTAGTATACATGAAAACATTGTACGCTTTCCGATAAGAGCGGAATTGATACTATCTGCACAACAAATTTTAGGGCGGGAATGGTCTCGGTGCACCAAAATAGTCTATATAAACCTACATATATGTATCTATGTAAAACTCTCTCTCTCTCTCTCTCTCTCTCTCTCTTCTCTCTCTATCTCTTCTCTCTCTCTTCCTCTCTCCTCTCTCTCTCTCTCTCTACTCTACTCTCTCTCTCCTCTCTCTCTCTCTCTCTCTCTCTCTCTCTCTCTCTCTCTGGTCAGTGATCCTGAACGTCATAGCTCCCTCATCTGACCTTTTAGTTTCTCTTCCCCTTTCTCTCTTTCCTCCTTTATCATTCTTGCTCCCTCTTTCAGCCTTTCAGTATACACATTTCTGATTTTCTTTCTCTCACTCTCAGTCTCTCTCTCTCTCTCTCTCAGTCTCTCTCTCTCTCTCTCTCTCTCTCTCTTCTCTCTCTCTCTCTCTCTCTACTCCTCTCTTCTCTCTCTCTGCTCTCTCTCTCTCTCTCTCTCTCTCTCTCTCTCTCTCTCTCTCTCTCTCTCTCTCTCTCTCTCGCTCTCTCTCTCTCTATAATTGAATGTCATGTCTCCGAGTCTAACTGTCTCGAAATACATGATTTAGTATCCATCAAGCCACATTTTTCTTTCGTGAATGCTTTTGTGAACATAGAAAATATTATTGACTCAAAATTTTTCTCTTCACACCATATCCTCTATTTTCTGTTTCTCTGTTGGTATTTCCCTTCTACGTTCCTTGACACACTCTCATGCACATGACTCACTAATCCAACCCTTTTATCTTTACCCTCTTTGTTTTCTTAAGCGTCCACTCGCAATGTGTCAATGTCATCATATCCTTCTTATAATCCCTCCCTTGGTCTCCTTCACGGATATGCCTCGGGGTGTAACAGGGCGGGAGGTTGCAGAAGAAAGGTAAGCTAGGCGACCATCACCTTCTACTCGTTACCCACCCTAACAAAAGACCGCTGATCTGCAGATTAAGAACAGCTTCTACCTAACTGACCCTCATTAGCCCGTGTGTGAGCCCGGGTCGCTCTCACAGCTTCACTTTTAACTGAGCCAATTAATCATGCAAGAGTATGCTATTGTAAAAAGGACTTGTGTGAATATTTAGTTTGGCACGCGATGGTGACACTGAAGCTCCTCACTGATAGATTACCTGTTGATAAGAGGAGGAGGAGGAGGAGGAGGAGGAGGAGGAGGAGGAGGAGGAGGAGGAGGAGGAGGAGGAGGAGGAGGAGGAAAGTAGCATCTATCAATTTCAATTGTGTAAGGCGAGAGAGAGAGAGAGAGAGACGAGAGAGAGAGAGAGAGAGAGAGCGACGGAGAGAGAGAGAGAGAGAGAGCAGAGACGAGAGAGAGAGAAGAGAGAGGAGAGAGAGAGAGAAGAGAGAACCGAGAGAGAGAGAGAGGAGAGAGAGAGAGAGAGAGATGGACGGACGAGGACGAGAGAACATTATGAGGTGCAAGAGACGCAGAGAAGGACGAGAGAGGAGAGCAGAGAGAGAGAGAGAGAGATAATGATGATAATGATGATTGCTCATTAAATTTGGTGGTATCGGAAGTACTGGGATCACGTGACGCCGAAATTCAAGAATCCATACTGAAAGATATATAGGTATATCGGTTAGCAAGACCAGACCCTCAAACAATAAACTAACTCGGTAATATTTCACTGTTCGGTGCTGAGGAGGAGGAAGATGAGGAATACAAAGGAAGCTACAAACAGCAAGAGACCTACTTGTTCCTACTCGGCTGTTTGAGTATACTAAACTAACAAACTTGAGAGAACGAGGAACACGACCGTAAAGTATACAAAGAAATACATAGGAAGAACAGACAGCAACAGCCCTACTGGGCCAAACGAGGCTACTTGTGTGACTAACTTCTACCACTATAGTTTCTACGTGTTAGAGGTAAAATGATAGCAAAGTTGAAGGCTCCTTCCCACTTATCACTCCCTCCGGCCGATACGATGCCGGCAGGAAAAATGGGAGAAAAAAACACCATACAGTATTGAAAAACCGCAGTGGAATTTGATAGAAAAAAAGCCTAAAGAGAGAGATACTCTAGCTAAAGCTATAAATATATAAATAACAGATAAATTAGGAAATAGACTTCCACACTAAAGATATGGAACGTGTCCAAGCTAAAGGCTAAAGTCAACTTTTTAAATACCCTCACCTTAAAATACTTCTATTACAACCTGACCTAACCCAACCTAACCTTCACCATCCCCTTCTTTGATTGTCTTTACTTTTTACAAAGAAAAGAAAAGGACTAAATTGTAATTTGTTGTTTTAAAACCATAAAT
This sequence comes from Chionoecetes opilio, assembly GCA_016584305.1. Taxonomy (NCBI): domain Eukaryota; kingdom Metazoa; phylum Arthropoda; class Malacostraca; order Decapoda; family Majidae; genus Chionoecetes; species Chionoecetes opilio. The sequence goes on from JACEEZ010001841.1 coordinate 1,298,088, forward strand.
GGTATTTATTGTCCAAGCGAGCGAAGCGAGCTTGGACAATAAATACCATTATCAGAGAAATTTACTAAACTCCAGCATAAATCTGCTCTTCTTTGTTTGCCTGGTGTTGAATTATCAGCAAGAATCTAGACCTTGCCCCCATACGTGGAGTAAACATTTTACAAGCCCATATGCACTCTAGACCTTGCCCCCATACGTGGAGTAAACATTTTACAAGCCAATATGCACTCTAGACCTTGCCCCCATTCGTGGAGTAAACATTTTACAAGCCAATATGCACTCTAGACCTTGCCCCCATTCGTAGAGTAAACATTTTACAAGCCAATATGCACTCTAGAACTTGCCCCCATTCGTGAGTAAACATTTTACAAGCAATATGCACTCTAGACCTTGCCCCATTCGTGGAGTAAACATTTTACAAGCCAATATGCACTCTAGAACCTTGCCCCCATTCGTAGAGTAAACATTTTACAAGCCAATATGCACTCTAGAACTTGCCCCCATTCGTGGAGTAAACATTTTACAAGCCCATATGCACTCTAGACCTTGCCCCTATTCGTGGAGTAAACATTTTACAAGCCCATATGCACTCTAGACCTTGCCCGCATTCGTGGAGTAAACATTTTACAAGCCTATATGACAGATTCACCAATCTATTTAGTACCAAAGAATGAATTCGGCTGAAATAGGTGTCGGACAATTAAAACAAAAATAATTACGTAATACCGAAGTAATCGAGTTAGGCAGTTGTTGCTAAGTATGTATCTAGTTTGTTCTTAAATCCTTAAAGTAAGATCCTTAAGTCCCTTAAAGTAGGAGGAAGAGGAGGTGGAGGAGAAGGACGAGGCGGAGGAGGACAGAGATAGAAGGGATAGGAAAAGGGAAGAAGAAAAATAGGAAGGAAGGAAGAGATGGTAGGAGAGAAAAAGAGAGATAAGGAGGAAGATATAGAGAGGATGGACGACTTAAAAAGAAGAAAGCGAGGAAGGAAGGAAGGGAGAATAAAAAGGATAAAGAATGATCTGCACAGGGCGAGGGTGTGTTCCCCTCAGCACATCACGATGATGAATTATTTATCACGCAAATGACATATCAGGAGAGGAGGGAAATGACTCCTTGCCGACCAGAGCGAGGACAGCCGTGGGTCGCGGGACTATAATATATACTCGCCGCACGTTTAGTTACCGAAAATGGGACCCCCTCACCCCCCATTTCCGAACGCACGGGATTGGCTGAGTATTGGGTGGTGGGCCAGAGGGCGGAACTTGGAGTAAGGCATTCTTTTGGTCATTCCAAGGTTAATCCCTATTCCCTTGGGTGCAGCTGATGTATAACCGCTTATATAGGGTGCTTATAGCTAGCATACAATACACTATAGGAGTAGCCGTGTGTCTGTGTGTGCGTGTGTGTGTCTGTCTGTCTGTCTGTCTGTTTTGGGTAGCCGAAACTGTAAATTCAATTTTGATGAGAGTAGGCTTAAAAAATCGCAAATAAATCGTAGGTGGTAAGTGACTTGGTCTCATGTCGATTGAATAATTTTGAAGGGGGATTTTGGGCTAAAAACACTTTAGGAGTATTAGATTACAGAAAAAACTCTGCGGTAACGTTTTGCCGCATTCCACAATCTCAGTAGACTCATGGACGTTTGTGTGCGTGTGTATGTGTTGGAATCACACGAAACACAAAGGGTTGGAATCACACGGAACGTGGTCTACCCCGAGGCACTTTGACCAGTGACCAACGACAGCAACAATACGATTGGAGTTTGCAATCACATGTTGTCAAATATATACTATTACTACAAACATCAATACATGGGTCCAAAGGGCCCACAAGCACTTGTGGATGTCTGTAGCAGGTCCTCGAGAAAAGACCCGAACACTCGTTACCCGCGACCTGAACCAATGGCTTGTTGCTGATAATGTTCCTCGTATCTTTGGTCCTTCCTTTCGCGCGGTGCCACATACCTCGCTGCTCTGGGGAGATAAGAGGGTTGGCAAAGTGACATCTGGAGAGCACGAATCCCATATCCTCGGTAGGAGAAAGGCATACCCATATAGCGTATATAAAAGCTTCTGGTTCCTTTGCCGCTCCGTAACCTGACTACAGAAGATAACGACCTCCAGAAAAACGAATTCTAGCTTTTATATAGTTCTGTTTTTTTTCTCCCTCTAGTAAGATGTTCTGGTCGGACGTTCCCAGGGAACAAGACGGAGATCACACAAGACCAAACCCTAAGCGATTCTAAACATGATAAGGCTGAATTTTTCCAACCGTAGAGACTCCCATTTCCTTAGTGCTGGGGACGCAAGAGCCTGTGCCACATCTGACTGCACTCCCGCCGCTCCCTATATAGTCATTCCGTGTTGCCTCTCACCACGCTGGCCACCAAGACACCCCATCATGCCGCTGCCGCCCGTCCTCTGCCTCAGCTTTATCAGGCCGGCCGTTCGTCTGTCTGTCGTGTGATGAGCTCCTCTTCGTCACCAACAAGATACTGTCGTCTGAGGCGCCTGGTGTCCTGCTTGGCGTGTGTGTCATTCATTCACCATCTTGATACACGCTGGACTCGTGATCGCCAGCTATTACCTTCCTGGAAGGAGCTAAGAGCTCAGGGAGCGATCTTTAGGTAAGGATGGGACCTCAATCACCATAAATGCTATCTCTCCTTGCTCAAGGGAAACAGTAACTGCCCGTATTGTCAGCAAAAAATATCGAGCCTTGAATGGGACTCATCTTCCTTGTCAAATGCCACTCCAAAAGTTTACCACTGAAACGCACATGTATGTGTGTGTGTGTGTGTGTGTGTGTGTGTGTGTGTGTGTGTGTGTGTGTGTGTGTGTGTGTGTGTGTGTGTGTGTGTGTGTGTGTGTGTATTCATCTAGTTGTATTCATCTAGTTGTATTTTACAGGGCCTGAGCAACGCTCGTATGGCCCCGTCTCCATGTCAACTTTTATTTTATCCTTCATCCTTAGTGTTTAGTGTTGGCCGAAGCCACCACCCCGGGAGGGGGGTCACAAAATCCCGGCTAACACCCGGTACCCATTCACTGCTGGGTGGACAGGGGCTCGGGTTTTAAGAAGACCGCCCGTCTGTCTTCGCTCCGCCCGGGGATCGAACCCGGGACTTCTCGGTTGTGAGCCGAGCGTGCTATCCCTTACACTACGAAGTTCCCCTATGCTTAATGCTGTGTGTGTGGTGTGTGGTGTGTGTGTGTGTGTTGTGTGTGTGTGTGTGTGTGTGTGTGTGTGTGTGTGTGTGTGTGGTGTGTGTGTGTGTGTGTGTGTGTGTGTGTGTGTGTGTGTGTGTGTGTGTGTGTGTGTGTGTGTGTGTGTGTGTGTGTGGTGTGGTGGTGCGTGCGTTGCGTGCTGTGCGTGCGTGCGTGGTGTGTGCGTGGTGCGTGGTGGTGCGTGCGTGCGTGGTGTGTGGTGGTGGTGTGTGTGTGGTGGTGTGTGGTGTGTGTGTGTGGGGTGTGTGTGTGTGTGTGTGTGTGTGTGTGGTGTGTGTGTGTGTGTGTGTGTGTGTGTGTGTGTGTGTGTGTCAATAAAGATGCCAAACTCATGTACGCACCAATGTCGTAACTTGCGTGCATCTCAAAATAAAATAGGAAAACCCAATAGCTCCAAATTCCCAGTGGGACATTGGTGAAAGTGCTCCTCGGACGGTGATGGTGGCAGCGTCCCGGCGCGCCCCACACCATGGCATTTACTGTCTCAAACAAAGGATTCATGAGGATGTAAGTTTAGTGCACCAGACGTTTGTCACGCCCAGCACGTCACACGTCGCTGTTATTCAAGAAGTTTCGCTTACCGCACCTAAACATTGGGGTGGCGGCCGCCGTTCCCTGCGTTATCACGACAGGCTGGCGGGGAAGCAGGCGGAACACCCGAGGGAACAGCGCATGTACTCAATTACCAGGCGGGCGACCGGCTGCTTCCCGTAATGAGAATTCTGTTTTTGCGGCATCAGATAAAACTCCTCCACCAACTAGTCTGTATTTGGCCTCATCGAGAAGTTCCTCGCTCCGGAGGGAAGAGTCGTGAGCAGCCCATGCTGAGAAGTATTGATCATGCCGTGTGCCGCTCGCCTCACCACTAACGTCCCGCCCTGACACCATCACGGAAACTCGGCCTGCCCTGTCACTGCTGGGAAAGTCGACCACACTCCTGGATACCTGAGAGTCTCACCCTCACTCTCTTCAAGGGTTCTTCCCTCCCTAAGAAAAAAGGGAACTTTACATAGTCATTTTTTATCATAAATCTAAAACATCACACACACTCGCTCGAACTTTTGACTTTGCTTTGAGAACTCTACTCGAGGAAGGGAGAAGAGCGCTCAGCCTTCCTCCCAGCATACAGGCGTCTCGTTATTTCCTCCATGCATAAACCTAGTGCGAAAAGAATTTAAAGAACCATGTATAATAACAAAAATAGAAGTAATTGTTTTACTCCTTTTTATCCAAATCGTCCACCTCGCCTACGTGAACTCCCTTGCGACGAGAGAGAATAATGAAGCAAAATTTCCCACTATTGAATGTCTATCAGCAACATTTGTCTCAGCCACGAGGGAGGATGAGAGGTTACCATGCGCGACTTTTACCGATAAAACACACCACCTCGCTACGCTACATGAGACAGAGGATGATAAAAAATAGAAGATGAGGCGTGGATGCGAGGATGATGATTACCATGAGGTGTGTGATTCAGTGATATGTTTAGTTCAAAACCTGTTCATTGTGCCAGGTTGTACCTATAGTAAAGTGCCGCGGCGTCCATCATATCGTGCTTTAATTTTCCTCGAGAATAAGCAGGATCAATCCCACAGAATACAAAGAAAGTCTTCGTTTAAACATATAACTATACCTGCGATAGCCTGTCTATACCTATACAGTGGTATGGGACACGGGTTAAGTTTCATAGATAAATATACGAATATACGCACCCACAGTAATGATGAGGATATAATAAGGATGATAATGATAATAATAATAATAATAATAATAATAATAATAATAATAATAATAATAATAATGATAATAGTAATAATAATAATAATAATAATAATAATAATAGTAATAATAACAACAATAATGATAACAGTAATGATGATAATAACAAAAATAATAATAATAACAATAACAACAATAGCATTAATAATTATTATTCTAATACAAATAATAATAAAATTAGTAATAATAACAATACTAATACTAATAACAATAATATAAATAACAATAACAACAACAGCAATAATAATGGTGATGTTTCCTGTTATTTAATTTTTTTCACTCTCCTAGGTGGACAGGTATTGGGCGTTATTTTTTGTCCCACCAAAATGAATACTGAATTTTTAGGGGAGTCATTTTGGGCGGGAGTCCGGGAGAGAGGATGAGACGATACCGCGCCGCTCATCCCGTCCAAACAGCCCAGAATTAAGCCGAATAAAAAGAAAAGGGCTTCATAAAACTACAACATATACACTAATTTTGTCCCACCCCCAAAAAATGCTTGGATCAGAGTTAAAAAAACAAAAAAAAAAAGAATATAATTGAATAAATAAAAACAGAAAAAAGGATTAAAACTACAACATATACTCTAATTTTGTCCCCTTTCCCCCCCTCAAAAAATATTGTCTGGGTCAGAATGAAAAATAAACCATGAGTATAATTAAATGAAGAAAAACACACAAAAAATGAAAAATAAACGTGTACACTAATTCTGCCTTAATAACCTGGGTTAGAATGTAAAATAATAATGACAGCATAATTAAGCAAAAGAAAAAAAGTATAAGAATAGTTGCATACGAAAAATATACGAATTTCTCCCTAAAAACACGGGTCTTGACTAAAAGAAATATACATAAGGAAATAAAATAATAAACTCAGCAAACTAAGTATAAACAAAATGCATATGTATGTGTATATGTATATGTATTATGTAATAGATGTAAATAAATAAATAAATAAATAAAACAAAATGAAATAAGACGTGAAAAAAGTATATAAGAAATGAAAAAATCTCTCCATAATTAGGTTGAAGAAAAAGAACATACAGCGAATGGACATGTAAACAAAATGTAATAAATGGTTAAAATGGAAATATTATAAAAACTTAGCATGATTAAGGAACGAAAGCAGTATCAGAATAATTAGAATACACAAAATACACCAATTCCTCCCTAAAAAAACCAAGCTCGAATGAAAAAGATGAACATAAGGAATGAAAAAAATACCTCTGAAAATTAAATATAAAAAAGAATATAAAAGGAATGAAAAAAATCTCACCAAAATCAAATAAGAAAGAAGAACATAAAAGGAAAAAAAACTCAGCATAATTAGGTTGAGGAAAAAAAGTTTATACAAGGAATGGAAATATAAACAGCATGCAATAAAGTCTAGGAAAACGAGGTAGTAAACGAGGGGAAGGATGAAAAGATTCACGGAAGAGGCAAGGGTTGTAAGGCAGAAGCAGGCAAGCAGGCAAGAGGGGCGACCAGGCATGAGGGGCAAGCAGGCAGGAAGGGCAAGCAGCCAGGAAGGGAAGCAGGCAGGAAGGGCAAGCAGGCAGGAGGGGCGAGCAGGCAGGAGGGGCGAGCAGGCAGGAGGGGTGAGCAGGCAGGAAGGGCGAGCAGGCAGGAGGGGTAAGCAGGCAGTAGGGGCAGGCAGGCAGGAGGGGCAAGCAGGCAGGAGGGGCAAGCAGGCAGGAGGAGCGAGCAGGCAGGAGGAGGCGAGCAGGCAGGAGGGGCGAGCAGGCAGGAGGGGCGAGCAGGCAGGAGGGGCGAGCAGTCAGGAGGGCGAGCGCAAGGGCAACAGGAGGGGCAAGCAGGCAGGAGGGGCAAGCAGGCAGGAGGGGCGAGCAGGCAGGAGGGGCAAGCAGGCAGGAGGGCGAGCAGGCAGGAGGAGCGAGCAGGCAGGAGGGCGAGCAGGCAGGAGGGGCGAGCAGGCAGGAGGGGCGAAGCAGTCAGGAAGGGCGAGCAGGCAGGAGGGGAGCAGCAGAGGGCAGCGGCAGGGGCAAGCAGGCAGGAGGGCGAGCAGGCAGGAGGAGCAGCAGGCAGGGCCAGGAGGGCGAGCAGGCAGGAGGGGCGAGCAGTCAGGAGGGCGAGCAGGCAGGAGGGGCAAGCAGGCAGGAGGGGCAAGCAGGCAGGAGGAGCGAGCAGGCAGGAGGGCGAGCAGGCAGGAGGGGCGAGCAGGCAGGAGGGGCGAGCAGCAGGAAGGGCGAGCAGGCAGGAGGGCAAGCAGGCAGGAGGGGCAAGCAGGCAGGAGGGGCGAGCAGGCAGGAGGGCGAGCAGGCAGGAGGGAGCAGGCGGGGGGGCAGCAGGAAGAGGGCAGAGCAGGCAGGAGGGGCAGAGCAGAGGAAGGCAAGGGGCAAGCAGGCAGGAGGAGCGAGCAGGCAGGAGGGGCAGCAGAGGGCCGGCAGGAGGGGCAAGCAGGCAAGGAGGGGCAAGCAGGCAGGAGGGCAGGCAGGCAGGAGGGGTAAGCAGGCAGGAGGGGCGAGCAGGCAGGAGGGGCAAGCAGGCAGGAGGGGCAAGCAGGCAGTAGGGGCAGGCAGGCAGGAGGGGCAAGCAGGCAGGAGGGGCAAGCAGGCAGGAGGGGCAAGCAGGCAGGAGGGGGAAGCAGGCAGGAGGGGGAAGCAGGCAGGAGGGGCAGGCAGGCAGGAGGGGCGAGCAGGAAGGAAGGGCAAGCAGGCAGCAGGGCGAGCAGGAGAGATTCGGCACCTCACGGAAAGGGAAGGTGACAGTCAGGCATCATAGTGCAAAACTGGACATTTTAAGTTAGGCCCTTTGGCACATGAAGCGTTAGCATATCACATGGCACGTTTACTGATTGAATGTCATGTACTTGTATTTGTACTTGTATTTTGTACTTATTCATATTGTGTTAATAACGTGAGACCATTCTAAGAAGTGCTGTTTTTTGTACGATGCCTTTTAGATACATATTTACTCTTTTTGAATAGTTACATCTCATTATAAATAGCCAAGTACTTATATTTTGCATTTGTATTTTGTACTTATTCATATTGTGTTAAAAAAAGAAGACAATTTTAAGAAATTTTTTTGGGGCGATGCTTTTTAGATACACTTTTACTTTTTTTTAATAATGACATCTCATGATAAACAGCCAAGAGCATCTTTCATTATATTTTTAAGCTAATGGACAATATATGAGTTTTTTTCAACTGCCTACTCTTATTAGGGTAAAGAAAAGCTCCGTAATTAACTTGTATGTTACTTTGACCATACATTTACCCACTTCCTTTTACCCAAGAAGCGTATGTGATGGTGGACTACACTGATGCCCTGCACTTTGTAAGGGAGAAAGGGACGGGAGGATTCCATTACCTTGGTAAAGTCTGTGCAAATAGAGTTAGTGTATAGGGGCGGTGCAAGGGTAACAAGCCATAGGAACAATAGCGAGAAGCGTAAGGAAAAGAAAATTTAAATGAAGTGGTAGGGGAAAGGAGTATGAACACAGCTTTTTGACATCATAACCCACACAATAACTATGGATGGAAGAATATTAGAATAGAAGAAAAAAATAGATGAATTAAAGTAATAGGAGACCAAAAACATATAATTGCATATTGTATGACGAGATGTAAAAGGGGCAAACCAAAAACAAAAATTCATGCAAGCTAAAATATCAAAGAAATTGGAAAGTATATATTGTTGGTGGAAGTGATATTTCCCGAGAAGGTTCAAACGTGCATCAAGAGGAATGACGAGGTTTAGCGTCTCTCATATAACGTTTAGAAGTCCGCTGTAATTGTCTGAGTGGAAGCGACACCTGACACTTGCTAATGCTGACTGGCTGTCTTCTAAATATTCCAGCAGGTATTCCCGCCGCCACGACCGCCACCTTGCATCCCCTTTATGTGACGTCGCGGTGCAAATATTCATGGTAGGTGGCAAGAGAGAACCTGTACTGGCAATTGTTGCACGAAAGCAGGTACAAGGGCAAGTTATCTAGTCCTCATTATACACGTACCTAAAAGTCTAGCAAGAAATGGTGTAACATAGAAGTGGCATGTATATCTACAGCCTCCACCTTCTTTTCCTTAGTGCTTAATGCTTGTGTCGGGTTATTCGGTCCCTTTAAGACTCGAGCCACCAGGTTACTGTCCCAAGCGTACCGAGGAATAATAAATCAATAGAGATTGAAGCGTCCCGAGGAATAATAGATCGACAGAGATTGGAAGAGTTGATGAGGCGCGACCCACTGAGTATTGGTTGTTCCACATTCACAGGGCTACTAAATCAACAGCTAGCAACATTAAGCACCTCAATACTGCGACATCGAGAACTTTACATAATCAGTACGTATAATATGAAATAACAATACGTATTTACATTATAAAAAACATAAATACTAGTTTACTGACACTAATAAAGTCTTGTGTTATGGAACTATCTCCACACCAACATTATAAGACTCGTTTCACAGCTGTATTTAATAAGGTTTGGCTTCTCCACATCAACATTGTATATAAGACTCGTTTCACAGCTGTTTTTGATAAGGTTTGTCTTTCCCACAACAACATTATAAGACTCGTTTCACAGCTGTATTTAATAAGGTTTGGCTTCGCAACATTAAAATTGTACATAAGACTCGTTTCACAGCTGTTTTTAATAAGGGAAGCCTTCTCCACATCAACATTATAAGACTCGTTTCACAGCTGTTTTAAATAAGGTTTGTCTTCTCCTCAAGAGCATTATAAGACTCGTTCCACAGCTGTATTTAATAAGGTTGGTCTGTAAAACACATGCAACAGGCTTAGAGTCGGACACCTGATACAGGGTGTGAATGGGCTGCTACACTCCGAGCCAGACAGCCAGCCACCATGTGATACGAGGCCCAGGGCAACCATAGTGACGGTGACCATAGTTACGGTTCGATCCGCTTTACTTAATTTGCAGAGTTAGCCTGGGAAATTAGCAAATAACTTTGATCTTTTCCAGTCTAGTCACAACACCTACCGTGTGATGGTTCTTACCCTGTTACTGTATTCCCCACATTCAACGCTATAACGTTCTGACATACAAAGCAATGGAAGAAAGCTAAATATATGAACGCTTGGCTTGGTCTGTCTGCAATCTAACAGTTACTGAAGGAAGTTAATTTAGTTTTGAGCAGAGATTAATGCAGCTCAGTGAAGTAAGGCGACCAACCCTACTACTCGTTATAAGTGAAAAGATGATGACTGGGGTGACAGTTATAAAGACCTTCCCTTGCAACACAGAACTCTAACTACCATATTATTCTGCAGTCTCGTCCCCAGGCCCGCTTGGATTCGGCAATTAACTGATAATATGCCAAACATTTTCATCCAGATGTCAAGATAATCCTAATAACTTGCTTCATTACAGCACTGGAGAGTCTGAAACACGAGCTCGCTACCAAGGTTCACTGACTGGATTGTCTGTAGTAAGGGGCTTGCACCATAATCTGCTGCCTCTGACACGACGCAGCTAACATGCAACCCTGGAGCAATCGTTCTTCTCCTCAGTCAAGTGTTACAATGAGACAGATGTAATGATAAAGCCCTCTTTCTTCCCCCCTCACACACAGATAGATGGATTAGTGGGTAGATATATAAATACGAATAGACAGAGAGGGTAATAGATAAGTATATGAATAAATTTGATGCTACCATCTGTCTTAAAGTTTCCAAGCGTAAGTTCGCTATAGGTAAACAGAAAAAAAGGCATTTAAACAACATAACTTTTTTCAGTAATGTCACTGGGATAATGGTCTCCTTCACGCTTGACATTGAAGACTTATCCTCTACTAAGAACCACCCCAGCTGTCCATGAGCCACGCCGGCCACTCTCTCGTCTTCCGCACTCCCCTCATGACCAGCCATTAGTGACTTGCTCGTCCTTGTGTCCTTGTGCGAGTGCTGTCCACTTCCGCCTTCCATGGCACAGCAAAGTTCATTCACATTGCTATTAATCATGACTGAGGCAAGGGTTGCTCCACTCATAAATTCCCCTTCTTGAGCTTAATGTCATCAATATTTCATTGGTATAGGTTATAGAGGTTCGAACACACACACACACACACACACACACCACACACACACACACACACACACACACACACACACACACACACACACACACACACACACATACACCCACACCCACACCCACACCCACACCCACACACACATACATACACATACACATACACATACACATACACACATACACATACACATACACACATACATACACACACACACACACACACACACACTAAACATCACTCCCTAGTCGCCACTCGCTTGTCTAACTCCGTAAATATCACAAGCCTGTAATGAGCACAAATTATAAGGAAATCTTGCTGCTCGAACAAATTTCATCGCACATTCCTTTCATGTCCTTCCCCGACCCCACCTTGGTCCTGACCCCCCACCCCCCCTCCCAGCGGCGGACGGCAGCAGCGAGGTAATGTGGAGGAGTGAGTGTGCACGTGCCACCGGGCCTCGCTGAACCAATACAGGCGGCGGGCGGGGTTGATGCCCCTGGCGAGGCTCCGGCAGGATGGCCAGATTATGCAAATCCTGGCGCAAGTCAACTCCCAGGCATACGGCCGCCGGGGGGATTGGCACGTCCAGGGATTAAAAAATGCATATTAACACACAAAATGTTGTATATATTTATATATATATATATATATCACAGTATATATATGTGTATGTGTGCATGTGCGTGAGTGTGTGTATGTATGTGTACGTATGTGTATGTATGTGTGCGTGTGTGTGTGTGTGTGCATGTGTGTGTTTGTGTGTGTGGTGGTGTGTGTGTGTGTGTGTGTGTGTGTGTGTGTGTGTGTGTGTGTGTGTGTGTGTGTGTGTGTGTGTGGTGTGTGTGTGTGTGGTGTGTGTGTGTGTGTGTGTGTGTGTGTGTGTGTGTGTGTGTGTGTGTGTGTGTGTGTGTGTGTGTGTGTGTGTGTGTGTGTGTTGTGTGTGGTGTGTGTTGTGTGTGTGTGTGTGTGTGTGTGTGTGTGTGTGTGTGTGTGTGTGTGTGTGTGTGTGTGTGTGTGTGTGTGTGTGTGTGTGTGTGTGTGTGTGTGTGTGTGTGTGGTGTGGTGTGTGTGTGTCTATAAGCCATACATAAGAGTTGTCGGGCACATGAAGGTGACAACCAAACATTGAGATGCAATCCTTAAAACAATTCATAGTTTACATGAAGGAAATCTATTATGGTCTATTTTTATAGTCGAGGTCTAGGACAAGAGCTTGTGGGCCCTTCGGACCCATGTATTGATGTTTGTAGTTGTTTAACAACAATGTGAGTGCAAACTCCAATCGTGTTGTTGCTGTCGTTGGTCACTGGTCAAAGTGCCTCGGGGTAGACCACGTTCCGTGTGATTCCACGGGGCGCCAACACTTCGACGACGTCAGCACAGCCAACCCTTGACAGGCTAACGTAGAGTTGACCATGCGTGGAATATATTAGAATATCGACCCCAAACACACACACACACACACACACACACGCACACACACACACACACACACACACACACACACACACACACACACACACACAGACACACACACGCACGCACGCAGGCATGCACACACACATGCATGCATACACACACACACACACACACACACACACAAAAAAAAAACGGTAAGTCCATGAGTCTACGGATGTAGTGAAATGCGGCAAGACGTTATCGCAGAGTTTCTTCCTGTAATCTAATACTCCTAAAAGTGTTTTCAGCCCAAAAGCCCCTTCAAAAAAATTCAACCGACATGGGACCAGGCCGCCTACCACCTACGATTTATTTCCGAATTTTTGAGCCTACTCTCATCAAAATTGAATTTACAGTTTCGGCTACCCAAAACAGACACAGACAGACAGACAGACAGACACACGGCTACTCCTATAGTATATTAGATGAGAAGATATGTACGAGACGAAGGATATCACGGTAAACCTAGCCTTGCCGATGAGAATATTTCGTTGGAAAAAAAGATAGACTGCAACATGAGATAGACAAATAGAATCGTGAAAAGGATATACCTGAAATATATATTCATGAACTCACACAAAATCAAACCTATCGGCTACGTATTCGGACATTTTAAAGTCACTGATGAAATATTGAGAATCTAAAAGCTCAGACCGACACAGGTATCAGTGATGATTTCACTCCATGAATATGACATCAAAGGATATGTAAACATGTAACAGAATGCATTTGGTAAACTAAAATAATCAAAAGGTCTCCATTTTTAAGTGAAACCAAGGGTGCTGTCAAGTTATTCCTCCAATACTACCGCTTCATTCATAAGCTTTCAGTATTAAAATGTTATAATTGACAATTAATCAAAACTTACAAAGAATGAAGAAAATAGTGTAAGACATGAGGTAAAGAGACAAGACAATAGCATGAATTATAGTAGCAGTTAAACTTCAGGATGTTTTATGATGCAGTAACAAGCAAACAATACTTGCATCTACGTGTAAAACTGACATCAGGCGGACGTAACAATGTAACATATACAGAGCTGCAGTCAATGGCAGACAGAGCGCAAGATAGAAGCGAGACCAGGAATTCACTTGGGTGCAATGCAATGTATGAAAAGAGAGGAAGACGAAGGAAGAGGAAGAGAGAGGCATAAGTGTTAGGAGATGCATCTGTCCTGCTGTGGCCAAACAATACTTCTCTACCATTTTTATATTTCTGTTATCTTTCACCCTTTCATTTTATTTCTAACAATTAAAAATAGAGCGAGAAGAATTATAGAAGCGAGACCAGGATTCATTTTGGTGCAATGAAATTTATGAAAAGAGAGCGAGGTGTATGTGTTAGGAGACGCATCTGTCCTGTTGTGGCCGAACAATACTTCTCTACCATTTTTACGTATCCATCTGTTACGTTTCCCTTCTTTCCTTCTACGTATTACAAACAACTATAAATAAAGCCACTAATAAAGTATGGGAATGTAATTAGCAGTGCCGCACCTGGACGTCACCGGATCCTCGCATGAACACCTGGCCCTTGATCAACACACCTGCACTAGTCTTTGTAGTTGAAAGGCCAGAACCAGGTGACAGGCGGCGTGACACGTAATCTCAAAACGTCTTGCCCGTATATAGTCCTTTCCAGCATTCAGTTTCGCCATTAAGTCACTGTTAATCGAGGTGCAAACAATGTGGCTTCAATCTTCCTCTGTATCAGTTAACCTTCTACAAATAATCATCTCTTAGGTTCCTTCTCATTAGTACAGGACTCCAATGATGAGTCCTTCCTCTTCCCCTCCTATGTGAGTACAGCAGCGTACCTTTGTCAACCCTAACAGATGCTTCTAACACCTCCCTCCCTCCTTCCATGCTGGGTGGCTTGAGTTGCCTACTTTGGCTGCCCCAACAGCATCACCACCTACAAGTCGA
>JACEEZ010001841.1:1315000-1317500 GCA_016584305.1 Chionoecetes opilio
TCACATCCTACACTCGACCTCCAGACCTCCACAGCAACGCCTCCGTCAGCCTGCTCGACGCTACACTTCCTTAACGTAAGTACCTATGCAGCCTACGAGTATGTAAATTGAACCTACAAATTGAAATACATAGGAGTGAATCGTTCCTCAGGTAGAAATTAGTTATAATAAGAAAATATTGAAAAAATGAAGATGAAAGAAAGAAAAAAAGCTGAAATTTTAATCTAAGAGATGAAATTACTATGACTCATTGACTATGATTTATTTGTGCAAAAAAGCAGTTTATATTATGTCTTTTGGAATTATGGAAGCATTATGATTAATGGAAGTATTTTTTGGGGTGGTTCGTTGAAATATAATGTTAAACGAAATGTAACTTATTTGAATGCATAGAAAAGACAAACATGATGGGTTCTGACACTTATAAAAGACAAACATGATGGGTTCTGACACTTATAACAGACAAACATGATGGGTTCTGACACTTATAAAAGAGAAACATGATGGGTTCTGACACTTATAACAGACAAACATGATGGGTTCTGACACTTATAAAAGAGAAACATGATGGGTTCTGACACTTATAAAAGACAAACATGATGGGTTCTGACACTTATAAAAGCCACCACACATGTAACACTCTGTCCACCACCACCACCCATTGCCACACTCCTGCCACCACACATGTAACACTCTGTCCACCACCACCACCCATTGCCACACTCCTACCACCACACATGTAACACTCTGTCCACCACCACCACCCATTGCCACACTCCTACCACCACACATGAAATACTCTGTCCACCACCACCACCCATTGCCACACTCCTACCACCACACATGTAACACTCTGTCCACCACCACCACCCATTGCCAGACTCCTACCACCACACATGTAACACTCTGTCCACCACCACCACCCATTGCCACACTCCTACCACCACACATGTAACACTCTGTCCACCACCACCACCACCCATTGCCACGAAACATTGAGACAAACAGGCGGTCCATTTTCCTCATACTTCTTCGTTGTTATTTTAATTTTTTTAGAGGGAGGGAGGCTGGCAATGAGGTTGGCTTTTTGTGTAATCTTTTTTCAAACCTTTCAATATTGTCAAAGGAAATCATAGCAAATACAAAGGCATCATAGAACTGTCAGTAAGCCCGGAGATAGAGACCCATGTTGAGGATATAGATAGCCCACAACCATGAATTTATGTGGTGAGACGACCTGCAATACCTAATATGTTATCAACCAGCATCACTATATTATATTAAATTAGCAAAACTCAATCCTGTTTCAATGGTTGTATTCATGAGTAGCATACAACCCTTCCTAACACCCTTCCTAACTACCTTCCTAACACCCTTCCTAACACCCTTCCTAACACCCTTCCTAACACCCTTCCTAACAACCTTCCTAACACCCTTCCTAACACCCTTCCTAACACCCTTCCTAACACCCTTCCTAACAACCTTCCTAACACCCTTCCTAACATCCTTCCTAACAACCTTCCTAACAACCTTCCTAACAACCTTCCAACCAACATCACTATATTATATCAAATTAGCAAAACTCAATCCTGTTTCAATGGATATATTCATGAGTAGCATACAAACATTTATCCTGGAGGTGCCCAAACCCTACAGCACGTCACAGAGGCATCCTTTCACTAATAATGGATAAACTATAGATATACTGAGACTCTTAAAAACACTCTTACCACACCATACTGGCAACTATGAACAGTCCTTACTATGCAGCTATTTACAACTTCGATCAAGAGCTAGCCATCCATCTATCCATCCGTCCATAACTCCATCCCGCCAGTCAGTCAGCCAGCCAGTCGCTCAACAAACCATCCATCCATGCAGCTAGCCAGCCAGTAATCTATCTATCCATCCATCCATTCATCCATCTAGTTAGCCAGCCAGCCATCTAATCAAGCAGCCAGCCAGCCATCTTTCTATCCATCCATCCATCCAACCACCTATTTATCTATCTATATATCTATCCATCCGTCCATCCATCCATCCATCCATCCATCCATCCATCCATCCATCCATTCATCCAGATAGCCAGCCAGCCAGATAGCCAGTCAGCCAGCCAGCCAGCCAGTCAGCCAGCCAGCCAGCCAGTAAGCCAGCCAGCCAACAAGCCATTGAAGAGCAACCCAAGAGTCAGCCATCTCCAGATCTAAACAGACACTATACATATATTCACCATTAGTTACATGAGTAAAGGAACATGTCTCTGGCGCAACGTTACTATGGAAAGACGAAAGTAAACTCTCATTCTGATGTCGCGTTCTATTTCCTTTTCGACACAACTATATAAAGAGAAAATAAAATGAGAACGTGCACTCCCACAGTAAACTTGTTTTATTAATCTCTTGAGCATATGTTTATTTCATGTGAGCTGCGTCTTCTTCCTCCTGACACACACACACACACACACACACACACACACACACACACACACATACACATACAC
>JACEEZ010001841.1:1327500-1330000 GCA_016584305.1 Chionoecetes opilio
TAGTGGGTCGTAATGAATCAAATCCCTGTTTCCCTTGGAGGCTTAAGTGAGTGAGGTTTGTGTTGCCAAAGCTTCAGATGTATAGACGAGAAACATTAGCCTCTCAACCTTAATGCTCCCCAGCGCTCTTGTGGCTTAATTGTATGCAAATTCAAAACAGCGTGTACGAAGGGATGTGAAATGGTGGATTGAACGGGAAGAGGAATTAAAGGATAGGAGAAATAAGAATCATTGTTAGATGCTGTGGAGTTAAAAGAAGTGAGAAAAGTTATATGGAAAGGATGAGCGACTAAGTTACTGAATTAGAGGGTTTAGGGTTAAGCTTGGAGTGTGAGCATAGAGGCACTACAGGATAAGAAGTTATTTTAGGAGGCGCGAGTGAAATGTTGAAAAAAAGTGGAAGGAAAATAAAGTGTATATACCAAGCTACGTAGTGTTTTCGCTGCTGGTAGGTAAAAGTGGTGGTGTTAGGTGATGATAAATGGAAACTGGGAGTATTCTGTTGGTAGAAAAAGATGGTGTTGTGTATTCTGTGGCTAAAACAAGGACGACAGAAAGTGAAGGGGATGTGCGTACGTGTTTTGACATGGTAAAATAAAGTAAATGAAAAGTAAAGAAGAGAAGGGAGGAATGTAGAATGGAATGCAGGAGTAAAGCCTCAAATTGGAGTATTGTGTCATTATAAAAAGGTACAAAGGTAGGAATTGAAAAGGTATTGAAAGGAGGGAAGGAGGTCAGGGTAAAATGTATTGCGAGAAAGGAAGAGGAAAACATACTAGTAATTCTATAAACAAGGAAAGAAATGTTGGGTAAATATGTGTGTGTTTTCGAGAATAAGGCAAATGGGTAACGCCTCGAGGTAAGGCTTGAGGCAGCTAGTGAAGGAGGAAAGGAGGTTAGAGTATAATATATTGCGAGAAAGGAAGAGGAAATAATACAAGCTATACTATAAACAAGGAAAGAAACGTTTGATAAATCTTTATGTGGTTACGGGACGGGAATAAGGCAAATGGGTCACGCCTTGAGGTAGCTAGTGAAGGAGGGAAGGAGGTCAGAGTATAATGTATTGGGAGAAAGGATGAGGAAATAATACAAGTAATACTATAGACGAGGAAAGGAAAGCTGGAAAAATCTTTATATAGTTAATAGAATAAGGCTAATGGGTAACGCCTAGAGGTAAGGAGAGAGGTTTTCAGGACAACAGGAATAAAATCAAAAGCGTAGTACATGTAAAGAGTAGGGAAGGTAGAGGGAAAATGAGTAAAAATTTATGAGACTATAAAACAGGGTAAATAAGAGACGCCTTCAGGTATGGAAAAAAAAGTGCAGGTATTCAGGACAACAGGAAATAAAACGAGTGGTACTTAAAAGAGGAGAGAAAGTGGGGAAAGCTTTTTGTGGCTAAGAATTAAGGTCAGTGGGTGACCGCCTTGAGGTCTGAAAGGAACGCATGTATTCAGGATAACAGAGAACAGTTTTTGGTAAGGCTTATGAATTCCGGTTTGTTATCACGTGTGCTGAGTTACCGTGGCCTGCTGGGTGAGGGAGGGGTACGGGAGGGCAGGCAGAGGAGGCAGAGCACACATATAGGAATGAAAAACCAACAAGGAAGGAATGTATTGGGAGTAGGGCAACAAAATAACATCAACAAATCTAAACTAGCCTGACCCAGCTTTGTATTTAGTGCATTATTTTTAAGGGAGGGGTGCGGAAGGGCAGGCAGAGGAGCATATATAGAGCACCCATATAGGAAAAAAAGAAACCAGGAAGCAATGTATTGGGAGTAGGGCAACAGCAGAATAACCTAAACAAATATACACTAACCTGACCCAATTTTTTATTTACTGCATTATTGTTTGCTTGATTCTTTATGATTTTCGTAGAATTTAGGAAAAAAAACAAGGATGGCGGACAAGAGAAGTAAGCAAGATTGATGGTGGTGAGGGTCGAAATTAGGGATGAGCCAAGGGGTGGGTAAGGGGTGGGTCAGGGGTGGGTCAGGGGTGGTTCAGGGGTGGGTCAGGGGTGGGTCAGGGGTGGGTAAGGGATAGGTCAGAGGTTGTGTTCTTTGTGGGAGGAGAGGGAAAAAGAAAGGATGTGGACAGGAGGAAATTTAAGCACGAGAGGGAGTTTTTCATAATTTTTTTTATTATTATAACTCCACGCAAACAGACAGGTAAATATAAAAGCAGAAAAGACAGTCACAGAAACACACACCCACTCACACACACAGACATACACACCCTCCTCTTTTTCCATTAGGTGTGGGTAGCAGTATTCAGAATCTTGGCCTGAAGGATAGGGAGATCAAGACAGGAAGAGAAGCAAACAGGTAAATAGAAAAACAGAAAAGACATTCACATAAACACACACACACACACACGCACGCACACACACGCACACGCACACGCACACGCACACGCACACGCACACCCACCCACACACACACCTCCTCTTCTTCCGTCCATTAGGTGTGGGTAGCAGTATTCAGAATCTTGGC
>JACEEZ010001841.1:1335000-1340000 GCA_016584305.1 Chionoecetes opilio
AATGATAGTTGATTACAGGTAAAGGCGTGTGTTTAGCGATACAAATACATGAATGACTGTGAGGTGAAGGAATGTAGGACCTTTCGGCCATGTACGTTTTGGCCACAGCAAAAACCTAACCGTCTCACTAATCCTAGGTCTCTAAAAAAAAACTAACCTAACCAAACCTAGCCTAACCTAACCTAACCTCAACCCGTCAGGGTGGCGCGGTTGGTAGAGCTGTTGTCTCGCGTGCAGAGTCCCTGCATTCGGTCAGCGGTTCGAGGCCACCAAGTTCGTCCTGGCGTGGTGGCGCTTTGTATAGTCAATAACCTTGTAGTTGGTACTTGCAAAGTGTCTAGATAGGATCAAAGTATCTTATCTTAACCTAACCTCAGCCTAACCTAACCAAATCTCAGCCTAACCTAACCTAACCAAACGGCCAAAACGTTCGTGGTAGAAACGTCCGATTACGATAAAGATACAAACGAGATAGCGAACCAGTCATCAAATCTCTGCAGTGACTCTAAACAACATTCCTTCAATGGCATAGAGAGCGAGAAAGATATGAGGAACCACACGCAGACAGACACTTAAGCTACCTATAGAAAACAATACAAACAAGATAGCAAGCCAGTTGTTAAATCGCTGCAGTGGCACTAAACAACACTCCCCTGTCCCTGTCCTAGATAACGAGGTACTTAACACAGACAGGCACTTATCGTATCCCAAGAAAGAAAGGTTCCTAATATAGCCATAACTCAAGGTAGAAATGCTGTTTAACACTCATACAACAAATTTCAAGTCTCCAGTAATACGTAAAACCCTGAATTAGGGGTATGAGTAATTCCTTTACCATAAAAGTGTTGTGAAGTACCCTCAAACAACCCTCTATCAACATTTTCAGACATCAGAGTGAGACGTAACGGTAGCTTTAAAATGACCATCACTTTTATCATTACCATCATCATTACTGGGTTTTTTTCTATCATTACTATCATTATTGTTGTTATTATCACCACCGTTATCATTGTCATTTAAAAGAGGTTCATAAATAGGAGCAAAAGGAGGAGGAGGGAGCAAAAACAAGTAAATATACATTGCTTTACAACAACATGAATCAAAGGCGAACAATTATGCCGTAAACAAGATTATAAATAAAATATGCACAACACAGGAAGCCCAGTTAATGAGGTGCCTCGCTGATGTTTATGGCACCACCAACGTGTGTGTGTGTGTGTGTGTGTGTGTGTGTGTATTATCTGTGTGTGTGTGTGTATGTGTGTGTGTGTGTGTGTATTTATCTGCGTGTGTGTGTGTGTGTGTGTGTGTGTGTGTGTGTGTGTGTGTGTGTGTGTGTGTGTGTGTGTGTGTGTGTGTGTGTGTGTGTGTGTGTGTGTGTATGTGTGTGTGTGTGTCTGTGTGCGTGTGTATGTATTTGTGTGCGTGTGCGTATGTGTGTGTTTGCGTGTGTGTGTGTGTGTGTGTGTGTGTGTGTGTGTGTGTGTGTGTGTGTGTGTGTGTGTGTGTGTGTGTGTGTGTGTGGTGTGTGTGACTGTGTGTGTGTGTATTTATCTGCGTGTGCGTGTGTGTGTGTGTTGTGTATGTGTGTATATGTGTGTGTGTGTGTGTGTGTGTGTGTGGTGTGTGTGTGTGGTGTGGTGTGTGTGTGTGTGTGTGTGTGTGGTGTGTGTGTGTGTTGTGTGTGTGTGTGTGTGTGTGTGTGTGTGTGTGTGTGTGTGTGTGTGTGTGTGTGCGCGTGTGTGTATTTGTGTGCGTGTGCGTATGTGTGTGTGTGTGTGTATGTGAGTGCATGTGTTGTACGAAACCTTCTTGTCTCGTTCCCAGCACTACACTACACAATTTAGCTCCATAAATTTAGTATTCACCTCAGCATTTCAACAGTGGCTTGTATAACGTGACCTGAGCCTTAAAAATGTACTACCACGGTTAATACATGATCTGTCCCTCCCAACAGAGCCTTGCCATTTGCACCCACATATATATATAGGGCACCTGGTACTCTCGTCTACCGAAATTCTCTTTACAACACAAACCGGGAACTCTCGCCGACGGTAATGGTTAGGTTGGGTTACCGTTAAGTTAGGTTACGGTCAGGTTAAGTTAGGTTACGGTCAGGTTAAGTTAGGTTACGGTCAGGTTAAGTTAGGTTAGGTATACAGAAACACAGGTAAAATCTGATTAGATATATATATTGAGTCGTAGAAAATAGGAAGACTCGAAAACGTTAAAAATTGGAACTCTCGCTGACGGGGACGAGAGATCCGGCAGACAAGAGTACCATAAACCATATATAGTATATCTTATAGTGTAATATGTATTCTGTTAAACACCATTACATTGTCACCGCACAATTTTACTTCATTATCTATTTAGTCTATATTTGACATATATTACTATTTCTTCCCGATATTTATAGCTCTATTCATAGATTCGTCTCTTTATGTATGCAGGGATCAAATATCCATTGTACAAAGCCTATGAGGTCATTTAAATATTCACATGTACATTTACAGGGCATCTGAGGGAGCTTTATATGTTACAATAAGAGTATATCTGCTTTATAAATAGTAAAACAAATCTGTGTGTGTGGAGTTTATACAATGGTCTTAAACCCAAATTATATGTTTTATTGAATCTCATCCGGATTCTATTTTTCCACCTTCCTACGACTTGAAATCTTCTAAGAGAGGAGTACCAAGACACCTCCCCAAGTAGATTAGCTAACTCTTAGTTCTCTGTTGGCTTTTATTGAGGAGCAAGCAACTTAAGTGGGCATTTTGTTTTCTCGTTTTTCAATCCTAGACCAGTCTTCCTATGATGTAGAAAAACATATTCACGTCAGTTTAGCCCTTTATCATGACACAACTAGGTACCTAATAAGTTTTTGGGACTGGCAATATGAATAGCCATTTTTTATTTTTTTTTTATTTTGTACCCTACGTTTGTCTTTATATAATGTAAAATAGAAAAAAACATATTTACTCAAGCTTACTGTCATTTTCTATCTTCTTTATATCTATCCTTCTATCTATCTACAACTTCAGTGCTTCAGTGCAACAACTATTCTTTCAATAAACTACCTTCTTAATGTTGTTGTTGTTTAAGATCTGCTCCACCCGTAATGGAAAGAGCTCGGGCTTTGGGGGGCCCGAAAAAAGAAGTTCAAGATCTAACAGTAATCGACATCAAATCGTAAAGTATGAAAAAATAGGGGATTAACGGGGTGGAGGAAAGGCATCCACCATGGCGAGTAAACCTTCTTGATTGAACAGCATCTTCTATTTCACCTTACTGTTACATCCCACCATCACAACATCACGTCCACGTATCATTCCAACACTTTCACGCTGCTTCCACCTCTCCCTTGACCTTTGGCATCTGTATTACACAAAGTAATGTTTAAATCTATTCCCAAAGCGTCACTTCATTACATATAGCTACCGTGTTGGATACGCGAATATTCCAAAATCAAGTTTTTCTCATCACATTGTTATTCTTTTAGGGTTGTTTCCACGTCTGCCAGGGATGCATCTAATAAATCATCTGTGCTCAGGGAAATGTGACGATTGCACTTACGTTAATCACACTACCGAGAAATGGGAAGATGGCCTGATAATGCTTATGCTTTTCTAATGCCTTATGGCCATCTTTCTTGCATCCGTCATACATAATACATTAGATATTGATAAATGATAACCATACGCAAATTTTTTCGCCACGAATACTGATTATGTTAGGTTTATGAGCCCTATTGTGGCTACAAGACTCCTTTGAATACACTATGCGTGTGGCAGAGAAAAAGTGCGTAAGAAAGTGCAAGTAAAAAAAAAAAGTAAAAGCTGAGGATACTGACGATAGAGAGAGAGAGAGAGAGAAGAGAGGAAGGAGCGAGAGAGAGAGAGAGAGAGAGAGAGAGAGAGAGAGAGGAGTAGGGGAGAGAGGAGAGAGAGAGAGAGGAGAGAGAGAGAGGAGAGAGAGGAGAGAGAGAGAGAGGGAGAGAGAGAGAGAGAGAGAGAGAGAGATGGAGAGCGAGAGCGAGAGCGAGAGCGAGAGCGAGAGCGAGAGCGAGAGAGAGAGAGAGAGAGAGAGAGAGAGAGAGAGAGAGAGAGAGAGAGAAGAGAAGGAGAGAAGAGGAGAGACGAGAGAGAGAAGAGAAGAAAAGCACAGTGGAAAGGAGGTAATAAGTTTATACTATAAAAAAAGACGAATAGATAGATCAATAAAAGTGGAGGAGGAGGAACGTAAATGTATATAAAAAAAAAGATAGGAACATTATTTATCGGAAAACTTTATATAGTGCACAACGTTATGAAATTTCTTAAGCTGTAGAGGAAAAATAATGATTGCGTAAATAAATATGATGAATAACAAGTGTATGAAAATATCCAACACACACACACACACGCACACGCACGCGCACAACAACGCACACACACACACACACACACACACACACACACACACACACACACGCGCACACGCACACGCAAACGCACACGCACACACACGCACACACAAAAAAAAAAAATTACGTCGTCCGTCAGGGAGACAAGGTCTTATAATCACAAACCTCTAAACCATTATCTAATCTGCTAATAAATACCCAAGGGAGGCAATACGAATTGAAAACAATAAAACAGAAAGGAGGTGAGGGAGAACAACACACACACACACACACAACACACACACACAACACACACACACACACACACACACACACACACACACACACACACACACCCACACCCCACACCACACACACACACACACACACACACACACACACACACACAAGCCTCCCTGAAGCTGAGTACAACACATGCAGATTTATTCACAAAACCTCTACGCAATAATATAACAGGCCTCTCCATTTCGTCATTTGCTCCGTTCTCCTTCCCTAGTAACTCTCTCCTCCTCTCTCTCTCTTCTCATCTCTCCTCTCTCTCTCTCTCTCTCCTCTCTCGTCTCTCTCTCTCTCTCTCTCTCTCTCTCTCTCT
>JACEEZ010001841.1:1350000-1362500 GCA_016584305.1 Chionoecetes opilio
TTCTGTCATCCTCTGTTATATTTACTATCATCACCTTACTTTTCTCACGGCTAAATTTTACTCCAAAGTCTCTCCCATATTCATTCACCACATCTAACAGGCTCTGGAGTTCCTCGGCCGACTCACTCATAACTACCATATCATCTGCATACATTAACAAGCTTATTTTGTCATTTCCTACTCTCACTCCTGCATCCATTCTTCTCATCCTTACTGCCAGTTCCTCAGTATACAGACTAAACAAGGTTGGGGACAGAGTGCATCCTTGCCTAACACCTCTCTCACTCCTCACCCATTCTGTTTCTATACTACCTAGCCTATATTTTGCTCTAGTTTCTTCATACATGCTTCTCACTATGTTCACTATCTTTTGGCTCAACCCAACCTTTTCCAAAACCTTGCATAACATTTCTCTGTTTACTCTATCATAGGCTTTCTCAATGTCTAGGAACCCAAGGTACAGTGTCTTTCCCTCCCTTTCCTTCTTTTCAATTATTTCATTCACCACAAGCATGTTGTCCTCTGCCCTCCTATCCACTCGAAAACCATTTTGCTCCTCACCTAACACCATATCGCTCTCCAACCATTTACACAACCTTTCCTTCAACACTGCACTAAAAACTTTACCTACTGTATTCATTAGGGCTATTGGTCTATAGTTCTTCAATTCACTCTTACTCTTGTATCCTCCTTTATGCAATAGGGTCACTCTACATTCATTCCATTTTCTAGGCACCCTTTCTTCTTCCCACACACGGTTAAATAGGTCAGTCATCCTGTCAATCACCACCTCACCCCCATTCTTATACATCTCATATGGTATTTCATCCGGGCCTGCTGCTTTTTCATTCTTTTGCCTCCTTACACACTTCTCTACTTCATCCCTGCTAATCCATTCATTCAACTCTTCCGCATCTTTTCTTTCCAACGTTATACATTCTGGTCTTACGTCAAAGATTTCACCCACGCCTCCTATGTCTTCCCAAAAGTTTTTTATAACCTCTTTGATTTTTGTCTCATCTGTTACGCATTCAGCATTTACTTTCAACATTTTCACATCTTCATTCCCAGCCATCTTTTCCCCTCTCATGAATCTGTACCACTCACGCCCACCTGCAAGTCCTTTCTCTTTCAGGGATCGGATCTTACTCCTGTCACACATAACTTTCGCATCTCTTATCTTTCGTTTTGTTAGTCGCTGCTGTTTCACATATTCTGTCCATGCATTCTGGTATTCATCCTCCGCTTCTTCACTTTCTTGCCTCCTTTTCTTTAACCCTCTACATTTCCTGTTTAACCTTTTTCGTTCCTTCCTTGCCTCTCTAATATCCTCATTCCACCATGGTTTATTCACTCTCTTTCTTCCATTTGTTCTGATAAACCCTATTTTTTTAAGTGCAGCGTTCCTCACATTTTCCGTTAGTCTCTCATTTAGCTCATTCACCTCCTGTACTCTTTCTCTGTCCCACATCTCACTCAGACACACTTGAAAATCTTCCAATTTTGCATCTCTCAACCTCCATTTGTTCTTCACCGTCCTTACTTTTGGCTCACTTTTATTCCACATCATACAGTCCACTACAAGCATATTATGATCAGACACAATATCAATTTTTCCCTCTTCATCTATCCACATTCGAGCAACACTCTCTCGCATTTTGCCATTCACCAACACATAATCAATTGCAGACTCTTGGTTCCTTGCATTCCACGTCATGCGACCCTCTGCCACAGTCTCATTCAGGTTTTCTAACTCCAACTCATCTATAAATTCAGCAAGCATTTCTCCATTTTGATTTATTTGCTCTCCTAGCATACCCAGATGTGCATTCATATCACCCATAACCATCACACTCTCTCCGGCATGGTCTCTAAAAATCTTCTTTATAATGTTGTATCTCATTCTATTCTCAGTAGAGCGCATACCTCCGCCCGAATATTTCATCAATTGGTTGCTATGGCAACAGTTGTGATTATATATATATATATATATATATACACTCAGTATGAGCGCATACCTCCAGCCGAATATTTCATCAATTGGTTGCCATGGCAACAGTTGTCAATAGATTTCATCCAAAATTAAATCAGTTCTTCCTTAAACCAAATAGACTTGGTATACTGAGTTTGGTCCAAATCTATTGGTAACTTTTCGAGAAATCCTGTACACTAACAAACAGACAGACAGACAGACAGAAAGACAGACAGACAGACAGACAGACAGACAGACAGACAGACAGACAGATCGGGGTGAAAACATAACCCATCCAACTTCGTTGGTGGAGGTAATTATTGTGACTAAGATTTTAAGGAGCTGACGTAGTGATGTCATTATAATACCACAAGATGAAATAAAACACAAAAGTAACTCACGGTCCACTATTTGTCGTTATTTTCAAAGCTCGGCAACAGCTACATCATTTTTTTATATATATGTATATAAACGATTACAGTGTTTTCAGTATAATTTCCAATTGCTTTTTTCAATATAGTTCTACATTGCTTATGGACCCGAATGGCAACTAGTCCTGCCACCCATTGGACATTAGATAGAACGATGCTGAATGCATCAATAACATCAGATAATTTAAACCACTTCAATTTGATGTACAGAGGATGAATCAGATATAACGTTCAAGATGACGTATTGCTTCTTTTTCATCTTTCCTCGCCACAGGGATCAGCGTGCACCAGTGGCAGTGTTCTCATTAACACCGAATTATCTTTCCCACACGCCAGCTAGATACAAGACTCGAGTTGTGACGCTCACTTGCCCGCTGTGATCAAGTTAAGTTGGATTAGTGATCAGATTTTTGCACCAGGATTAAATGGTCTACCTAAATATTAATGGCCTATGTAAAGCTTTTTATAACTAAACTTATGTGTAAAATTATGATGGCAAGCTCAGTACCTGCCCCGTGAGTATAAGAAACACTGATTAACCTACCGTTTCGAAATGCTTTATTGTTTATCTGATTACACGATCGAATGTCTATGTTCCATTTCGGAATGCTAAGTTAAAGTGGTTCACGTAAAAATGATCTCCTGTAAAATTTCTTACTTCTAAGTGATGGTTATATTTGCACTGTTGAATGTCCTACTGGAAGTGACTCTGTATATATGGGGTAGGTGGTTTTTGTGTCTCGGTGGATATAACCTTCCACCACCATCCGAAATATTTCGTCAGATGCATGAGCGTGAGGGTGTTCGTGGTGGTGGTGGGCCTCAGCCTGGCGCTGGTGGGCCTGGTACACCAGGCACACCAGCGCCAGGCGGTGAGGGCGTGGAGGGACGCGGGGCACCACACCAACCTCATGGGGAGGGTGCATGGGCGCCTGGCCACCGCCTGGTGGCTGGAGACCCTGAGGCTGGCCTCCCCAAGGGATCCCCTTGAGGAGTGCGGCCTCCCCGCCGGCGACTGCTGGCGGGAGTGGCTGCCCCTGGTGGTGGGCATGCAGGAACGCCTGGCCTGCCTGGAGAGGCAGGTTCAGGAGGCTGATCGAGAGCACAAGGCCTTTGTGTTCTGGCTCGTGGTTGGCGTGAGTGTGGTGGTGGTGGGTGTGTGCGGCACCCTGGTGGCGGGGTGGGTCTGGTACGCCTGGACACGGCAACACCGCCGCCACGGAAACGGATGCGAGGCAGTGGTGGTGAAGGAGACAGACGGCCAACTGTCTCGAGAGGACGCCCAGCGCTGCGTGGAGACCCAGCCCTGTCCCCTGAAGCAACGAGTCATCGTCGTGGTGTTTCAGGTCATGACCAGCGATGGGCTGATGATCCGTGTAACATGCAAGTGTTACATTCATTTTTGCGGTGACGGGCTCGTTACGGACCCACGCGGGGCACTGCCTCTGCCCGCGCCAGGCACAAGCGGGGCACTGCCCCTGCCCGCACCCGGTACACGCGGGGCACTGCCCCTGCCCGCACCAGGCACACGCGGGGCACTGCCCCTGCCCGCACCCGTCACATGCGGGGCACTGCCCCTGCCCGCACCAGGCACACGCAGGGCACTGCCCCTGCCCGCACCAGGCACAACGATGGAGGCTGCGGACTCAGATTGTCAGCAAGCGGCTCTCGAGTGTGCCAGCGAGGCCCAGGACCGAGGACAGCAGGCCGAGCCTGCACTGGAGGACCCACCAGCCTCATAGGTCAGGAACACGGAAGTAGAGGACCAAAGTCCAAAGGCGTCAAACACGACTGCCGAGGCGGAGGAGGACGAGGAGGCCACCCGCCCGGTGCGGCGAAGCCTTGTGCATGTGCCTCGGCGGTTCATGGATCGCCTGTCAGGGCCCGACAAGGGCTTCCACAGCGACCTGGAAGACCGTTACTCCGTCCAGATCTTCCAGGATGCACCACGTCGTAAGTTGCACGTCAAGGGCGGCAAAAACAGCGTGGTGGAGTGCCTGGTCGCCATCAAGGACTTGTTTGCCCAATTGCGGGTCCGCGAAGCAGCCGCGGAGTGATCGCCTCCACCGCCTGTTACTACCTTCACTGTAGATACATTTACTATCCGACAATATCCGACAGGGGGCGGTGAGTCGCCAAAAAAGTGCCGGCAAAGGGCGGTGTTGTCATTGTAAAATCGAGAATTACATATTGATGGCGGGAACACCTCTGTAATGTAAGATTCTTGAGCCGCGAGTATTCGCCGTTAGCCGTTGTAGTCACCCCTACAAGTGTTCACCCTTTAATGCGAGGTCGTCACACAGCGAGAGCTGCCGAGGTGATGGGCAGCGAGGGAAGGGATGACAGGCAGGGCACGCCGCCCCTCATTCTAAGGCTGGAGGGGTAGTACAACACATACTGACTCACCACCGTTTGGGAACTACCTCATTTACTACACCAACGTAAAAATCATCTCTTTACTTGTGTTGCTATCATCATTATCATTACTATTATCATTATCCTAGTTATTATTCAAAGTGCCATTCGTATCTTTATCAATATCACTCCTGTCATCATTGTTATCATCATCATCACAGCCATCTTACCCTATCAGGAACCTAGTCCAGTTAGATTGTCCTCATCATATATATTCTATATTGCATGAAGTCATCTCTCTTATATTACATGCGAGTCTTTCCGACGAAATATCATTCTTGACACTTGAATATATATTTTTGCATCTCATTGTATTATTGTCTTCTTTCCATTTGAAATTTAACGCTTAGTCTGTCTTTAAACTTCCCTATTCAGTTATAAAGGTGTCCCAGGCATTATTCTGTACCAGGCTTAACATTATTTTTCCACCAAATTATTATTTCACCTAGCAGAAGTTAACCGTAATAAGTATAATGCCTTGAGAGACAACCCGAATGGCTTTGTACACGTGACACCGTGTTTATGAATCTCTCTCTCTCTCTCTCTCTCTCTCTTCTCTCTCTCTCTCTCTCTCTCTCTCTCTCTCTCTCTCTCTCCTCTCTCTCTCTCTCTTTCTCCTTCCATCTCCCTAGACAGAGACAGAGACAGAGACAGAGACAGAGACAGAGACAGAGACAGAGACAGAGACAGAGAGAAGAGACAGGACAGAGACAGAGACAGAGACGAGACAGAGACAGAGAAGAGACAGAGAGAGAGAGGAGAGAGAGAGAGAGAGAGAGAGAGAGAGAGAGAGCAGAGAGAGAGAGAGAGAGAGAGAGATGAGAGAGGGGGAGAGAGAGAGAGAGAGAGAGAGAGAGAGAGAGCGAGCGACGCGATGCGAGGGGACGCGAGCGATGCGAGCGAGAGAGAGAGAGAGGCGAAGAGAGAGAAGAGAGACGAGAGGGAGCGAGAGAGAGACGAGAGGAGAGAGAGAGATGAGAGGAGAGAGTGAGAGAGGAGAGAGAGAGAGGATGAGAGAGAGAGAGAGAGGATGAGAGAGAGAGAGATGAAGAGAGGAGAGAGAGGGAGAGAGAGAGGAGAGGAGAGGAGAGAGAGAGAGAGAGAGAGAGCGAGGGAGAGAGAGAGAGAGCGAACGGAAGATGAGAGAGAGAGGAGCGAGAGAGAGGGGAGAGTAGAGCCCGAGCGAGAGAGAGGAATGCTGGGTTCACGCAGCGTTTTGGGTGTTCTGAGACAGTTTGCACGCCGTTTCCATGCTCGATAGTTTCCGTGGCGGCGGTGCCAGGAGACCAGTATTAAATAATAAGTAAGAGAAAGTGTGGTTGGGTGTGTATCCATGTGTGTCTGTGTGATGTGTGTGTGCGTGTGTGGTGTGATGTGTTGTGTGTGTGGTGTGTGTGTGTGTGTGTGTGTTTTGTGTGGTGTGTGGTGTGTGGTGTGTGTGTGTGTGTGTGTGTGTGGTGTGTGTGGTATAGGTTCTGCCCCCCGTGGCGGAATCCATATATACCATTTTTGGAACCAGGTTGACCAGGGGAAGGTCTTAGCCATTGAGATGGATCGTTACTTTTTTCTTCTTTTTAGCAGCCTATTACGATAATTTGAAAAAAAAAGGGGTTGCGAGAATTGAGGAAACTGAGGTTTGGGGAGGGTTAATGGTGAGGGAAATGGGGGGGTGAGGGTAAGGGGTGGGGGGTTGAAAAGGTGAGTGATTGGGGGGGGGTGATGGGTGGGGGAAAATAGAGGGGGGGGTGAGGGGTTAAATGGGGGGGAGTAAAATGGGGTGTGGGGGTTGAGGGTTTAATGCGGGTTTTGAATGGGTGGGGGGGGGGTAATGGGTGGTGAAGGGGGTGGGGGGTGGGGGGGAAGGTTTAAGGGGTGATTTGAAGGGGTTGGGGGGGGTGATGTGAATGGGTTGGCTTTAAAAACATACATTTCTACACCCATGATTTCAGGAAAGTTAGAAGGGGCTTCTGGAGTGTCGGTTTGGTGGGCCGAAGGCCCAAAAAAACCCACTAGTGGTGGGCCGAAGGCCCCCGATAGCCTCCGCGGAGCTAGCCAAAAAGTCCCCCGAGGGCGGTTTGCGGTATAATATATATATATATATATATATATATATATTATATAAAATATATTATTTTAATATAATGATATGAATGACATACATAATTCTTACTGACATTCAAAATTTATATATATATATTTTATTTTTTATTTTTAAAAATATATATATATATATATATATATATATATATATATATATATATATATATATATATATATATTATATATATATTTATATTATTTTATTAAAATATATATTATATATATATTAGTATAATTTCTTATCATTCGTGTAATTAGTTTAGTTTATAGTAAATATTGCTATACTTTTCCCCCTATTATTTGTATAATATTGATATGAATAAATATAATACTGCTAGAGATAGTCCTGGCGTCCAGCCGGGACTTAGCACATAAACTCCCCTTTTGTTTTCAATGTACTAAGTTTAAAAAAAAAAAAAAAAAAAGGGGAAGAGAGAGAGAGAGAGAAGAAAAAAAGGAGAGGGGAGAGAGAGAGGGGGAAAGGAGAGAGAGAGAGAGAGAAAAAGAGAGAGAGAGAGAGAGAGAGAGAGAGAGAGAGAGAGAGATGTGGGAGCTGTGGATAGATCTAGAAGGTTTGCCTGTTTGAGTGGGTGGGTGGGGGCTTACCCTACCTACTATTCACTACAACTCACTATTCTGCTCACTATTACCTACAGTAATACCCAGACTCCCGCCCACAACTCATAAGCTCCAAACGCTTACAACACACTCTTGAGACTCTTCCCTTCTGACTACGTATACTCAGACGAACCACCAGCTTACAACACACTCTTGAGACTCTTCCCTTCTGACTACGTATACTCAGACGAACCACCAGCTTACAACACACTCTTGAGACTCTTCCCTTCTGACTACGTATACTCAGACGAACCACCAGCTTACAACACACTCTTGAGACTCTTCCCTTCTGACTACGTATACTCAGACGAACCACCAGCTTACAACCTATTCAGTTATAAAGGTGTCCCAGGCATTATTCTGTACCAGGCTTAACATTATTTTTCCACCAAATTATTATTTCACCTAGCAGAAGTTAACCGTAATAAGTATAATGCCTTGAGAGACAACCCGAATGGCTTTGTACACGTGACACCGTGTTTATGAATCTCTCTCTCTCTCTCTCTCTCTCTCTCTCTTTTCTCTCTCTCTCTCTTTTTCTCTCTCTCTCTCTCTCTCTCTCTCTCCCCTCTCTTTCTCCTTCCCTCTCCTAGACAGAGACAGAGACAGAGACAGAGACAAGGGCAGAGACAGAGACAGAGACAGAGACAGAGACAGAGAGAGAGAGAGAGAGGGGAGAGAGAGAGGGGAGAGAGAAAGGGGAGAGGAGAGAGAGAGAGAGGAGGGGGAGAGAGAGAGAGAGCGAGCGAGCGAGCGAGCGAGCGAGCGAGCGAGCGAGCGAGCGAGAAGGGAAAGAGGAGAGAGAGGAGAGGAGAGGAGAGAGAGAGGGGGAGAGAGAGAGAGAGGAGAGAGAGAGGAGAGAGAGAGAAGAGAGAGAAGGAGGAGAAGAGAGAGAGAGAGAGAGAGAGAGGGGAGGGGAGAGACGAGAGAGAGAGAAAGAAGAGAAGAGAGGGAGAGAGAGAGGAAGAGGGAGAAAAGAGAGAGGAGAGAGAGAAGAGAGCGGAGAGAGAGAGAGCGAGCGAGAGAGAGAGAGAGCGAGCGAGAGAGAGAAATGGCGGGGTCTCCACCAGCTTTGGGTGTCTCCTCGGACAGTTTCCGTCTGTCTCCTTCACCCCCACTGCCCCGATCCGTTTCCGGGGCGGTGTCCCGGGGTACCAGTATCTATAATAAATTTCCCCAAAGTGTGTGTGGGGTGTAGTGTGTCGTGGTTTTGTGTGTTTGTGGTGTGTGTGTGTGTGGGTGTGTGTGTGTGTGTTGTGGTGTGTGTGTTTGTGTGTGTGTGTGTGTGTGTGTTGGGTGGTATAGGTTCTGCCCCCCTGGGGAATCCCCATATACCACATTTTTTTAACCAGGGTTTACCAGTGGAAGGTTTAAGCCCCCTTATAGATGATCCGATTTTCTTTTTCTTCTTTTTTAGCAGCCTATTAGCGATAATTTTGAAAAAAGTGGGTTGCGAGAATTGAGGGAAAACCCTGAGAGGGGGAGGGTAAAGGTGAGGAATGGGTGGGGTGATGGGTAAGGGGTGGGGGGGTGATAGGTGAGTGAATGGGTGGGGGTGATGGGTGAGGGAATAGATGGGGGGTAGGGTAATGGGTGAGTGAAGGGGTGGGGGTGATGGGTAATGGGGGAGTGAATGGGGGGGGGGTGATGGGTAATGGTGAGTGAATGGGGGGGGGGATGTAATGGGTGAGTAAAGGGGTTGGGGGGGTGTGTGAAGGGTTGGCGTTAATACATACATTTCTACATCCATGATTTCGGGAAAGTTAGAAGGGCTATCTAGGTCTGTTTTTTGGGGGGCCCCAAGGCCCCAAACACAAAGTGGTGGGCCAAAGGGCCCCACCGATAGCCCCCGGGAGCTAGCCAAAAACCCGCCGGAGGCGGCTTTGCGGCTAGTATAATATAAATATATATATATATATATATATATATATATATATATATATATATATATATATGAATAATTACAATTTTACATTTTATAATAATATAAAATATATTATATATTTTATTTTTGGGTTTTCTTATCATTCGTGTATTAGTATTAGTTTTATAGTAGAATATTGCTATCTTTTTCCATATTATTTGTATAATTTGTATGAATAAAATATATACTGCTAGGATATTTCCTTGGCGTCCCCCCGGGGAACTTTAGCAAATCAATCCCCTTTTGTTTTCAATGTACTAAGTTTAAAAAAAAAAAAAAAAAAGGGAGAGAGAGAAGAGAAAGGGAAGAGAGAGAGAAGGAGAGGGGAAAAAGAAGGAGGGGAGAGAAGGGGAATGTGGGAGCTGTGGATGATCTAAAAGGGTTTTGCCTGTTGAGGGGTGGGGTGGGGCTTACCCTACCTACATTCCTACAACTCACAAATTCTGTCACTATTACTACAGTAATACCCAGACTCCCGCCCAAACTCATAAGCTCCAAACGCTTACAACCACCTTGAGACTCTTCCCTTCTGACTAGTAATCAGCGAACCACAGCTTACAACACACCTTAGACTTTTTCCCTTCTGACTACGTATACTCGGGGGAACGGGAACCACCAACCAGCTTACAACACACTCTTGAGACTCTTCCTTCTGACTACGTATACTCGACGAACCACAGCTTACACACACTCTTGAGACTCTTTCCCTTCTGACTACGTATACTAGACGAACCACCAGCTTACAACACACTCTTGAGACTCTTCCTTTGACTACGTATATCAACAACCATCCAGCTTACAACACCTCTTGAGACTCTTCCCTTCTGACTGCGTATACTCAACGAACCACAGTTGACACACTCTCTTGGACTTTTTCCCTTTGACTACGTATATAGACAAAACAACAGCTAACAGAACTCTCTTGAGACTCGTCCCTTCTGACTACGATACTCAGACGACAGCAGCTACAAACACTCTTGAGACTCCCTTGACTACTATATCAGATCGAACCAAGCTTACAACACACTTTGAGACTCTCCCTTCGACTACGTGTACCAGATAAACCACCAGCTTACAAAATTGAGACTCTTCCTTCTGACTACGTGACTCAGATAAACCACCAGCTTACAACACACTCTTGAGACTCTTCCCTTCTGACTACGTGAATCGATAACACCAGTCAACACTCTCTGAGAGTTCCCTCTGACTAGGAACTCAGACAACACCAGCTTACAAAACACTTTGAGACTCTCCTTCTACTAGTGTACTCAGAAAACCAGCTTACAACACTCTCTTGAGACTCTTCCCTTCTGACTAACTAACTCAGACGAACACCAGCTTACAACACTCTCTTGAGACGCTCCTTGACTAACGTATACTCAAACGAACCACCAGCTTACAGCACACTCTTGAATTTTCCCTTCTGACTACGTATACTCAGACGAACCACCAGCTAAAAACACTCTCTTGAGACTCTTCCTTTGACTAGTATACCAGAGGAACCACAGCTACAATACACTCTTGAGACTCTTCCCTCTGACTACGTGTAACTCAGATAACCACCAGCTTACAACACTCTCTTGAGATCTTTCCCTGACTACGTAGACTCAGATAACCACCAGCTACAACACACTCTTGGACCTCTTCCTTTGATACGTTATACTCAGACGAACCACCACTACAACACACTCTTAGACTTTCCCTTCTGAACTACGTATACCCAGACGAACCACCACTTACAACACACTCTTGAGACTCTTCCCTTCTGACTACGTATACTCAGACGAACCACCAGCTTACAACACTCTCTTGAGACTCTTCCCTTCTGACTACGTATACTCAGACAAACCACCAGCTTACAACACACTCTTGAGACTCTTCCCTTCTGACTACGTGTACTCAGACGAACCACCAGCTTACAGCACACTTTTGAGACTCTTCCCTTCTGACTACGTATACTCAGACGAACCACCAGCTTACAGCACACTCTTGAGACTCTTCCCTTCTGACTACGTATACTCAGACGAACCACCAGCTTACAGCACACTCTTGAGACTCTTCCCTTCTGACTACGTGTACTCAGACGAACCACCAGCTTACAACACACTCTTGAGACTCTTCCCTTCTGACTACGTATACTCAGACAAACCACCAGCTTACAACACACTCTTGAGACTCTTCCCTTCTGACTACGTGTACCAGACGAACCACCAACTTACGCACACTCTTGAGACTCTTCCTTCTGACTATGTATACTCAGACGAACCACCAGCTTACAACACACCTTAGCTCTTCCCTTCTGACATACGTGTCCGACGAACCATCTAACAACACACTCTTGAGACTCTTCCGTTCTGACTACGTATACTCAGACGAACCACCAGCTTACAACACTCTCTTCCCTCCCGCCCACTCCCCTACTGATCCTCCCGCCATGCAGAGGAACGCTAAACCTCCTTCCACCCAAAGAAACATCACCCTTCCTGCACTAAACTAGATCGCATTTACCACCCTATATATAAATTCCGCCGACACAAACCGCCGTCAACCACATCTTCCCGCCCACTACAACACCCATCTCCCCGCCTGCAGCTAAGACGAATTCCCTGCCTTAAACTCAAACTCCACCCACACAGCCCGTCGCCAACCACCTATTACCGCCTACAGCAACGCCTGCAGACCCGCCCTCTACAACGCCCACGCACTATCCTATCTTAACCGACACCGAATCCCCCCCCCCCCTTAAGCGCCGTTCAACCACCCGTCCGACGTAACCCAAGCCCTCCCACCCAGAGTGACGCCCGCCCTCCCGCTAACTACTCACCCGTTTCTCTAGCTTACAACACTGGCCTCACAACCCGCCGCCAAGCATGTCCTTCAGCCTAGAGTAACGACCCCCCTCCTCTCTCCTACAACCCCGTCCTTACAACCCGCCGCCAAGCATGTCCTTCAGCCTAGAGTAACAACCCCCCTCCTCTCTCCTACAACACCGGCCTCACAACCCGCCGCCAAGCATGTCCTTCAGCCTAGAAGTAACAAC
>JACEEZ010001841.1:1367500-1395000 GCA_016584305.1 Chionoecetes opilio
GGGAGGAGAGAGAGAGGGGAGGGAGAGAGAGAGCGAGAGAGAGCGAGAGAGCGAGAGAGCGAGAGAGCGAGAGAGCGAAGAGAGAGAGAGAGAGAGGAGAGAGAGAGAGAGGAGAGAGAGAGAGAGAGAGAGAGAGAGAGCCGCCTCCGCCGCAGTCCACCGCCCCCACCGCCTCCCATCACCCCTCCCTCACCCCAGGTGCCAGAAGCAACTGAGGAGCGGGAGCAATCGCTGTCACGTGGTGAAAGCTCTGCTAATAGTCCCACTACGAAGAGTGAGACTAGAAGGGAACACCGCCCTCAGCAGGCCACCCAGGAAACAGACAGACAGCCCCAACAGCTAGAGAGAAGGAGAAGACCAGCAGCAAGAAGAAACAGCGCATCTGGGGGAGAAGCAGCGGCCAGACCAAGGCAGCAGTCACGCCAGGAGGCGGTGACTCAGCCACGAGCCATAGCCCAACCCACGCAACCCAGGCAGCAACAGTCCAGGTGTCCTCAGTGCAAACGCTCAGATCACACTCGAGACCAGTGCCCAA
Organism: Chionoecetes opilio; assembly: GCA_016584305.1. NCBI lineage: Eukaryota > Metazoa > Arthropoda > Malacostraca > Decapoda > Majidae > Chionoecetes > Chionoecetes opilio. The sequence continues at coordinate 1,368,036 of JACEEZ010001841.1, forward strand.
GGAAGACTTGTGACTATTGCCAAGGCCGTTTTCACTCTTCCCAGAACTGCATAATCTAAATTGCTGATCAGAGACAGCAGAAACTGGTGCAGGCGGTGAGGCAGAGTGGCCAGGAGACTCTAATCGCCCTGAGAAGCGTCACTTGGCAACTTCAGCAGCCTGCCTCTCCCCAGAGATCAGCCGGGCCTGTACCAAAGCCGTCTCTATGTCAAAGCCTGCGTCTAGGAGAGCGGGATGGACGTGACGTCAGTAGCAGAGTCTGCTCCACAAGTCAGTAGGAGCCGAGCTTTCAGCGAGTGAGGATGTACGGGCGGTACGGCTCTCATTGCACCCACCTTTCACCCACTGTTAACTCTTCGCCATTTAATATTTTGCTCAAAAACATTTTACATGGAGAATATCAATAGAAGCGGAATCTAATTCGCTTTCCATTTATATATTTCGTTTACTGATAAATGAATTGGCAGCATGCATAAATTAGCGTTAACTAAATACATAACATCATGAAATCGGGTAATTTCCTATCTAATATATGTTTATCAGTATAAAAGATATATTGTTATCTTCGGAAATGTTTGTTCTATAATATTATCAAATAAAAAACCGTAAAACACACTAAAGAAATGCCATTATGAGACTCAAGAAATATGCATGAACTTTAACTCTTCGCCATTTAATATTTTGCTCGAAAACATTTTACATGGAGAATATCAATAGAAGCGGAATTTAATTAGCTTAACATTGTTATATTTTGTTTTCTGATAAATGAATTAGAGCCATACATACATTAGCGTTTACTAAATAAATAACATCAATCGGGAGAAATTACCCGATTTCATGATCTTTTTAGTTAGTTAACGCTAATTTATGTATGGTTCTAATTCATTTATCAGAAAACGAAATATAGCAATGGAAAGTTAATTAAAGTCCGCTTCTATTGATATTCTCCATGTAAAATGTTTTTGGGCAAAATATTAAATGGCGAAGAGTTAAAGTTCATGCATATTTCTTGAGTGTCTCATAATGGCATTTCTTTAGTTTGTTTTACGGTTTTTCATTTGATAATATTATAGAACAAACATTTCCGAAGATAACAATATATCTTTTATACTGATAAACATATAATTAGGTAGGTAAACTTGTCATCTCGGTGGCCTCGTACAGACTCCGTCCGTGACGTCATCAATCTCAGGCGCAGGCTTTTACATACAGACGGCTTTGCCTGTACTGACGGCCCCACACGGGCCCCCAGTCCCCCATCCCACCTGTCCCTTCACCTTACCTGCCCACGCCCTCCACTATGGAGCCGCGCCGCAGCACCCCTTGGCGATGCTACAAACTCGACAACAGTGAGGTGAAAATTATCTCGACTAATTTGAAAGGGTTCCACACCAATGTTGGTGAGCTCACTCAGTGTTATTATTAAGAACCGGGCCGACATAGTGTTTGTGTGCGAAACCTTCCTGGACGATAAAGTGCCTGAGTCTTATGCCCGCGTGCAGGGATATTCGGTATGGCTAAGGAAGGATCGCTCAACTCAAGGCGGGGGTGTTGCCTTCTGTTACAAGGAAACTCTCAACGTACAGATGGTTGAGCCCCCCGTGCCGTGCACAGGAACCTTTAGTTACCAGCACTAAAGATAATAGATAGCGAAATGGGAAGTAATGCTATGTGTTGGGTGTTATCCGCCGACCCCAACATCGCAAGGCACAGTGCTAATGGACTTCCTGAGTAGTGAACATTGACTCTATGATGACCAGCGAACACAGTGCAAAAATATAATCATCATGGCGACCATAAACCATAATGTAGTAGCGGGACACCTTCAAACACGCTGTTAGTTGTGTACCGATCTGCACAATTACGTGGTCGTTTCCACACCCCACAGCTCTGGGCGCCGTCCGTTGACCTGTGGTGACGGCATTTTACCTCCCCACCCCGGTGAAGTATGTTTCATCTTGACTTTGTGGGCACTCAGACCACGTGGCTGTCCTTACAATAAGATCCACTTCAAGAGGCCACGATGATGAGATACATCCCGCATGCTCTGGAAGTGGGAGGCTGCCACAACTGGGGAGACTCTGAGGTCCCACCCTGTGTTAGGGGGACGGGCATGGCACGAGGACGTGCTGCACGTCGACATCGAGACCCACAGGCTGGGGCGGCTGTCACCTATAGATGCTCACAATGCCCAACAGGTTCGTGGGCGGACCCGAGAAACTCCGTGCACAAAGCCAAGGCATCTAATCAGCCTTGGCTGGACCTGAGTGCCGCGCAGAGCCGCTGACGCAAAAGTACCGAGCAGACGGCTTGCCTTCGAATAGGCACACGCCAACCGGCCTGGAACAGACATACGCACAGAGAGGCGGCAAAAGCGAATGAGGTACCCACCAGGAGTGGCCTCTGAGCAGTGTAAGTGAACCTATGGGGTCAACTGAAGCGTGGTTCAGGTCGGGTTCTAAGCGTTTCTGGAAGCCTGTCATACAGTAGCAACAGGATGAGTCGCGGGGAAACACTTCCCTCCCCTGTCGTCCGCCGGGGACGGGCAGCGTTGGCTAAGTACTAGCCGTGATAGGCGAATCTCCTAAAGCCATGCACTTCACAGAAAAGATGTGCGTCTCTGACCCTGGGAGAACGTCCTCCCCACACTGCCAGAAATAGTCAGTAATAAACTAGTGAGGAGTGTGGCGAGTTGCGGCTGAAGTGAAAGCGTTGCTGTTAAATCTGGACCGTGCAGAGAGTAGTGAGGCCGGATACGTCAGTCCGTCTCCTCCGCCAGTGTGCCGACAGATAGCTGGCGCGTCCACTTGTCACACGTTTCAACACTGCCTACGAACCAGGCAGGTGCGGCCACAGAATGGAAGATTGGTTAGTTTGGTCCCGGTATATAAAGAAAATTGCAAAGACTGAGGCCAAAACCTACCGTCCCGTGTCCCTGCTTACCGGTGCTCTAGTACGGTTCTGGCAACTATTGGGCTTCGAGAGTCACTGAGCACCTGAGAGCACCACCTGCCTCAACACTATCAGTTGGATTCAGCCGGGCAGGTCAGAGCTACCGACCTGCCATTCCTGTGTTATCCACGGAATGGAGTGCAGCCCTTGACCAAGGTAGAGACCACAGCTGTCGTGGAGCCTCTCGACATTGAGGGGGCTTTCGACGGGTTTGGAAAAGCATCCCACGAGTCAATCCCAAGCACGCGCTGCAGGTGTGGAAGGGCGCGATACTTCAAACTCTTCAGCAACTACCTGTGAGCGATGGCAACTAAAGGTGGTAGTTGACATGGGCAGGAGTTCTGAGTTGCAGCCATCAGAACAGGTGTTCCTCAGGGTAAGCTGCCTCGGCCCCCTGCTCTGGAATATTTATATTAATGATCTCCTTGAAATGTGAAATCCACAGCTCAAGGGGCTTATGCCGATGATCTCACCCTACAAAAGAGCTACTGCCCATGGGAGGAGACTGCAACTGCTGCCCAGATGAACCACGCGCTGAGCGCATGCATCGTGGGCCTGGGCAAACAAGGAGGCAGGTTAAAATTCGCTCATAAAACACAGCTGCCTCTAGGTCTCCAGGTGAGCGCAGCCTGCGCCTTATCTGCGATGGGAAGACGCTGGTGCCCCATGGACGAGGGGAGCGTGACGGGGGGTCACATATAGGACTGCAGGCCGGACTTCAAAGCCCACATGATCGGCCTCGCCAGAGAGTTCGTCGGGGGGTGGGGGATCCCTGACGGAGGATGCATGGTCTCCTTGACAGCAAGGGGTCGAGTGCTCTACAAGGCGCAGTAGGTCCGCTCTTCTATGGAGTATCGCGTGCTTCGGGCTGGCGGGTCGGCGCGGCCAAACAAGCACCTGGCTATCTAGACAAGGTACAGTGGGTCGCCGCGGTGAGGCTCATCAGGGGACAGCGCGTGCCGGGGAGTAACCACGACTTCACAGCCATTCAGCACCGCGAGGGACTAAGCCGGGCCTCACCGTGATGACAAGGTGCATCAGCAGCGGGTGCATCACCTTGCCCACACACTCCGCAGCCCTACGGCGGGCCCAGGCTACCACAAGGGCCGCTGCTACTAGCCCCCGACAGAGAACTCCAGCCCCCCTGCCGTACTGGCACCACAAAGCGTCAGTTCGTCTGCGTCCACGTCGGCTGGTGGAATGCTCTCCTTGCCTCGCAGCCACGCCTTGGCGGTACAAATGTGCAAGTGTTCAAGGAACTTGTGAACGCGTGGCTGCCGAGGTGAAGGCAAGGAAATCACAATTAACACGAGTTAGGCTTATAGATAGGGAACACTAATTATGTCTCCTTAAGCCTGTAAATGTTAAAATTATTTATGTAATGTAAATAGTAACTTACTTTGTGATGATGTTTTGTATAACTCGGTATAAATAAAAGAGAGAGAGAGAGAGAGAGAGAGAGAGAGAGAGAGAGAGAGAGAGAGAGAGAGAGAGAGAGAGAGAGAGAGAGAGAGAGAGAGAGAGAGAGACATGGGGAAGGAAAGAGACACACACATATACACATACACACACACAAACATACACAACCCAACAAATTATTCAAATAACACACAATAACAAGTAAAATATAAACAACACTAAAATGAGATGGTTTGTCAACATAGTTCTGACATAAAGAAAGAAAAAAAGTAGGCAATAAAAGAAAAGAGCAGAGCAGCGGCGCCGTTAGAGCAGAGCCAAACATTAGTGCAGAAAGATGGAGAAAATGTTTCAAGATGCAACGTTCGGCCCTTCGTCATTTTATTGACATTATTAAACAAATTTGGTGTTCCCTTATTGTCTCATTACCAGTGAGGCGTTCAAGCTCCGTTTTCTGACAACATCGTTTTTTCCTCTATCGCATATAATATTTTTTTAACGGGACATATAGCAATAAACAAGCTCAAACGAGGCTATCACTTATTTAACTTTTTTCCCCTTTATTTGTATCATTATGTTTCATTTGGTGCTAAAAAATATTGTCAGTAAGTAAGACAATGTTTGTATGTAATTTGGATGTAAAGTTTATTTTCAGTTTTTTTTATCATGTGAAAGAGTTAATCGTGTGACGTTGACTATGTGTATATTAATGTTAAGTTCTTAGTTTTACTACCTGGCCTTCATTAAGAGACTCAGTAATCAGGTAGACATTGAAACACACCGTCAACCTTTCATGGCCAACAATTATATGACATAATATCATACATTCTCTTGTCTTATTAATTTCCTTTTCACCAGTTTTATCATTCTCTTATTCCTCTTTCTTCCTATTTTCCTTTCCTTCTCATTTGTATTGTATTTGTTCTGACTCATTTATCACTTATTTCTTCTTTTTCAAAGATCTTATTTCCAGTTTCTCTTTTCTTCTTTGTACTTCTTTTCCTTATTTATCACTTTATCTTTTCCTTCTCCTCCACTGCTTTCTTATGTCTTATTTATTATCATTATCCTCCATTCCTTTCAATCCTCCCACATTATCCCATTCACGCCTTTCTTCTCCTTCCTTCCACCTCTTCCCCTCCCTCTCTTTTATATCTCTTAGCGGGGTAATCTTTACTCTCCCTTCTATTCTCCACATCTCTACCTCCTTCTCTTTTACTTCTCTTTATTCATCTCTCCTCCTCCTCCTCCTCACTTATCACTACATTCTCTCCTTTCTTTTAACACTCGTCTTTCTCTCCTAGACACACCTCCTCCATCTCCTCTCTTCCTTCTCCCAACCTCCATCCCCCTATCTTTCCTCCTCCTCCACCGTCCTCTTCATTCCCTTCTCTTTCCTCCTCCTCCTCCACCTTCATCCCCATCTCCTACCTCTTCCTCCACCTTCATCCCCCTCTCCTTCCCCCTCCTCCTCCTCCTAAACCGAAGGTCAAATGAAGCGGCCAACAGATGCGATTCGAGGGAAGTGGGTTGTAAGTAAGACTAATTTAATGCCAATCTTTCTCCTCTGATTATCCCGCGCACGAGCCTCCAGACCGGCGCCCCGAGGATGCTTCCGCTCAGGCATCCAATTGGCAGAATGACCGCCTGTGTGTGTGTGTGTGTGTGTGTGTGTGTGTGTGTGTGTGTGTGTGACAGAGTGTGTGTGTGTGTGTGTGTGTGGTGTGTGTGTGTGTGTGTGTGTGTGTGTGTGTGTGTGTGTGTGTGTGTGTGTGTGTGTGTGTGTGTGTGTGTGTGTGTGTGTGTGTGTGTGTGTGTGGTGTGTGTGTGTGTGTGTGTGTGTGTGTGTGTGTGGGGTGTGTGTGTGTGTGTGTGTGTGTGTGTGTGTGTGTTGTGTGTGTGTGTGGTGTGTGTGTGTGTGTGTGTGTGTGTGTGTGTGTGTGTGTGTGTGTGTGTGTGTGTGTGTGTGTGTGTGTGTGTGTGTGTGTGTGTGTGTGTGTGTGTGTGTGTGTTGTGTGTGTGTGTGTGTGTGTGTGTGTGTGTGTGTGTGTGTGTGTGTGTGTGTGTGTGTGTGTGTGTGTGTGTGTGTGTGTGTGTGTGTGTGTGTGGTGTGTGTGTGTGTGTGTGTGTGTGTGTGTGTGTGTGTGTGTGTGTGGGTGTGTGTGTGTGTGTGTGTGTGTGTGTGTGTGTGTGTGTGTGTGTGTGTGTGTGTGTGTGTGTGTGTGTGTGTGTGTGTGTGTGTGTGTGTGTGTGTGTGTGTGTGTGTGTGTGTGTGTGTGTGTGTGTGTGTGTGTGTGTGTGTGTGTGTGTGTGTGTGTGTGTGTGTGTGTGTGTGTGTGTGTGTGTGTGTAGACCTGTTCAGAAAACAATTTTTTCCTATTTTTATACTCCCCTGCAAGGTTTCCCATGCTTTTTGACCTGGAAAAGCCGAAAATTACAACCATTTTGAGCTAAAATGTCAGGAACGTTTGCCTCATTGGACCTCAAGATATTAAGCCCGCGACAGTAGAAAAGCGCCTAATTTTGCCTTCCGCCAGATTTTTTTTCACCTGAGACTTTGTTACAATTGGGATAGAACAACAAATTGGGTATTAATTGAAAATTTTTAATATTATTTTTGAAAAAACAATCCAAGTAAACATTCAAGAAAAAAAGACACATCATATCCAGAAAAAAAGCAAAATTTTCTGAAAATTTCATATAAATTTCATAAATATTACAATCTTGACATCAAAAAATGTGTGACAAAGACTCTAAAAACTATTTTCAAGTGGCAGAAAACTCTATTGTCTATGTCAGAAGGACACTTCACAGTCATTTTTTCAGAGTTTGCTTCTTGAAGCTATCAAATCGCTCACGGTTGTATTCCACAGTTTGAAGAAGGTACTGTTTTTGCTGAGAATCTGTGGTAATGATGTTTGCGAAATCAGTCATCATCTTGACTCCCCGCTCAGCAATGTCATTCACTACTTTTACATTGCTGATATATTCCAGGGCCTTGCTGTAGCCATCACTCCTTGGCCATGTCGCCACAGGTTGCAGAAGCCAGTCATACTCAATGCCAAGGGTGTCAAGCAGAAGATGACTCTCTGGACCAGCTAGATCAGCCAGAGTCGTCTTGGCTGTAACCTGAGGGAACATAGGTTTCCCTCGTCTGAAGCTATCTGGCTTCTCAGTGGCGTGCAGCTTGGCAGCAATGTCTCACCAACCTTCTCTTTGTCACTGAGTCTGCTACCGAAGAGAGCGAACGGCACAACCTCCTGTGTCAGGTACCACTTGTGGTTTTCAAGTTTTTGTAGCACTGCCTGAGCAATCTCTGGATCTGTTCTCTTGAACTTCATCATGTCCTTCATGAACTGCAGATCATTTGCAGGAGCATCTGCAGCAAGTGTAGATGACATCCACATGGGTGTATAGAACAGTCCTAGGAAGAGGTTGAGGCGTTCCAGCTTCACAACAGTTGCTTCATCGTACTCCAGCTGCTCAGCAAACATGAACATCTTCATAGAATACAGGTTTCTGACCATCCACCTGACCTGATGAATGGCTCCAGGACGACTCCAGTGGATTCCGCGGGGAGGCGTGTCTCCAAGGACGATCAGTGTAAGCTCAGCCATCTCACGGTAGTCAGCTCTAGGAGGCTTTTCCTACCTCAGGATTTCCTGTAGTATTTCCTTGCACTCTTTCTTCTTTTTATTCAACCATTTTTGTCTGATGGACAGGGTTGTAGGGTTGTCTGTGGTAAGATCTGTCCAAACGTCCTTGAAGTGCTTGAACCAAGGATTCTCTGGGCTCTTGACCTTGCCAAACAGATTCTCCCATACAGCACCAACCAGCACTTCTAGAATGTGGTGTCTGCAGGCCAGGTAGAACACCTTCCTGTCAAGCTGTTGCTCCAGAAGCTTGGCAGCTCCCCGATGTACTCCACTGTTGCTGGCCGTTGTGTCAAACACAAGGGCAGTGATCACTCCAGTAAGCCCCCATGCCTCCAGCAAATCCATGGATGCCTCTGCCTGAGCCGTTCCTGTTGAGCTGTCTATCACTGGTACTCCCAGTAGCTTGCCTTCAGGATATGCAGGTGGTCCTGAGACAAGCACAGCCAGAGTCTCTGACGTGGTCCCAGGATCACTTCCCAGGACATCTCTCAGCATCTTGCCATCCCAGTGGAGAGCAGCATACTTGGGAGGGTCCTCGCTAAATGCTGCCATGTACTCCTGGCTGATGTGGTACCTTGTCAGCATCCTGTTCCGTCTCGTTGTTGAGGTTGAGATGACAAATGTGTCCAGGTCAGCTCCACTAGCCTTCAATGTAGCAGAGACTAAGGCTGTCACTTGATTGTCAGACAATCCCAGACGATCAGCGGTACTGCAGATGTCAACACACTCCATGACCCTCCTGGGAAATGTGAGAGTCACAGTGATGTGAACATCCAGGACGAGGTTGTTGGTAATCCATGTCCTCTGCATTCCCTTCACTGTCGGTTGGGTCAGCCCAGGTAGACACATCAGCAGCAGTCCTTCGCTGTGTGGCAGCTGAAAATTTTTAGAAATTTTGTGACAAATTCATATCTTGTTCCTCTCTCTGCTGCAGTCTTGCAGCCCTCTCTGCTTGCTGCTGGGACCGTGACTCAAATATCTTGTCATGACCAGACATGTGGGCCTTTCTCTCTGTCTTCTGATCCTGGTAGAACCTGATGTCCTTGTCCTTCTTCTCCCTTGATAGCAGTCGGTTTCTCTCTATTTCCTGGATGGCATCTGAAGCTCCTATGTCGAACAGGCTATCTAATTCCAGGACAAAGGCACTCCTTTTCCCTCCAGGGTCACCTGTTCTACCTTTATTCCTTGTTAGATCTCTGTGCTTTTTGTGAAGTGTCATGAAATGCTGCGCTGCATTGTACTTGGTCATGGTCTTTATCCTAGCCATCTGCCAGAATGGGATGATAGCCTCCACTGTTTCATTGGCGAGGTCTTGATGCTTAGGATTCCCTGTATTTTCTGGCAAACTCTGGAGATGGAGGAAGTACTGGAAGGCCTGTCTGTTGGTGGGTAACTGGGAGCCACTGATGCTGGATGATGGGTAGCCGATCAGGAAGGTTTCTGTAGCAGATCTAGTAGCAGGTCGGCGTGACGCTTGTCTCTGGACTGCAGGTGGAGGTTCTGAGATGTCAACTTTGCGTCCTTGGAGCTCCTTGCTTACTGCCATAGTGAAGTTATCTTGTGAAGTATCTCTGGATTTGTTAGCAAGTTTCAACAGATCTGCAACAAACATAACAGACCATTAGATGTCATGCTAAAACCATTGTGAATTTGTGACTAGAGTGAAATAAATTATATTTAGTTTAATTTTTTTGAAAATTTGTCTGTAAATATCACATGTAATATTTCCATAAATGTTTCTATGCATTTTGATGTTTCAGTCAGCATCTAATTACTTGCTTTAACCTGCTTATACCCATTTATTGGTGAAAAAATAGGCGAAAACAAACATCAAAATGCTCCGAAACTGGCGTTTCAGAAAACGTGTATAGAATAGAACTTCATGCTTCATGAGGCAATGGTTCCTGACGTTTTGGCTTATAATGGTTGTACTTTTCGACTTTTCCAGGTCAAAAAGCATTGGAAACCGTGCAGGAGGGTATAAAAATAGGAAAACATTGTTTTCTGAACAGGTCGTGTGTGTGTGTGTGTGTGTGTGTATGCGTGTGTGCGTGCGTGCGTGCGTGCGTGCGTGCGTGCGTGCGTGCGTGCGTGCGTGCGTGCGTGCGTGCGTGCGTGCGTGCGTGCGTGCGTGCGTGCGTGCGTGCGTGCGTGCGTGCGTGCGTGCGTGCGTGCGTGCGTGCGTGCGTGCGTGCGTGCGTGCGTGCGTGCGGTGCGTGCGTGCGTGCGTGCGTGCGTGCGTGCGTGCGTGCGTGCGTGCGTGCGTGCGTGCGTGCGTGCGTGCGTGCGTGGTGCGTGCGTGCGTGCGTGCGTGCGTGCGTGCGTGCGTGCGTGCGTGCGTGCGTGCGGCGTGCGGTCGTGCGTGCGTGCGTGCGTGCGTGCGTGCGTGCGTGCGTGCGTGCGTGCGTGCGTGCGTGCGTGCGTGCGTGCGTGCGTGGGTGGGTGGGTGGGTGGGTGGGTGGGTGGGTGGGTGGGTGGGTGCGTGCGTGCGTGCGTGCCGTGCGTGCGTGCGTGCGTGCGTGCGTGCGTGCGTGCGTGCGTGCGTGCGTGCGTGCGTGCGTGCGTGCGTGCGTGCCTGCCTGCGTGCGTGCGTGCGTGCGTGCGTGCGTGCGTGCGTGCGTGCGTGCGTGCGTGCGTGCGTGCGTGCGTGCGTGCGTGCGTGCGTGCGTGCGTGCGTGCGTGCGTGCGTGCGTGCGTGCGTGCGTGCGTGCGTGCGTGCGTGCGTGCGTGCGTGCGTGCGTGCGTGCGTGCGTATTCATCTAGTTGTATTTTATAGGGCCAGAGCAATGCTAGTGTGGCCCCGTCTCCATATCAACATTTTTATCATTTATCCTTAGTGCTTTGTGCTGGCCGAAGCCAGCACCCCGGAGAGCAGGTCACAAACCCCGGCTAACACTCGGTACCCATTCACTGTTGGGTGGACAGGGGCTCGGGTTTTAAGGAAACAACCCAACTGTTTCCGCTCCGCCCGGGGATCGAACCCAGGACTTCTCGGTTGTGAACCGAGCGTGCTAACCACTACACTACGGAGTGTGTGTGTGTGTGTGTGTGTGTGTGTGTGTGTGTGTGTGTGTGTGTGTGTGTGTGTGTGTGTGTGTGTGTGCTTGTGTGTGTGCACGTGTGTGTGTGCGAGTGTGTGTGTGTGTGTGTGTGTGTGTGTGTGTGTGTGTGTGTGTGTGTGTGTGCGCGCGTTTATGTGTGTGTGTGTGTGTTCTCTGATCGAATGAGTATTAATAAAGAATACTTGGAATTTAATTTATTTACTATAAATTTAATAACATAAGATTGTCAACACTACTACTACTACTGCTGATACCTATACTACTACTACTACTACAACTACTATTACTACTACTACATCTACTACTACTACTACTACTACTACTACTACTACCACTACTACTACTACTACTACTACTACTACTACTACTACTACTACTACTACTACTACTACTATTTTTATTGCAAGTACCATTATTACTATTTTGACTGCAACTACTACTACAACTACTACTAGTACCTACTAATATAATAACTACTGTTTTTTCTACTATTTCCACTATCATTATTACTACTACTGCTTTCAATAACTACCACTACCTACTATGATTACCTCAGCTATCATTAACATGATTATTATTATTATTATTAACATTATTAGTATTATTATTATTATATTATTATTATTATTATTATTACAAGTGTTTGTGGGCCTTTCAGACCCATGTATTGATGTTTGTAGTAGTAGTATATTTTAAACAACAATGTCAGTGCAAACTCCAATCATATTGTTGCTGTCGTTGGTCACTGGTCAAAGTGCTTCGGGGTAGACCACGTTCCGTGTGATTCTAACCCTTTGTGTTCCGTGTGATTCCAACACACACACACAAACGTTTAAGTCCATGAGTCTACTGAGCTGGTGGAGTACCGCAATACGTTACCGCAGAGTTTTTCCTGTAATCTAATACTCCTAAAAGTGTGTTTAGCCCAAAACCCCCCTTCAGAATAATTCAATCGACATGGGACTAAGCCGCTTACCACCTACGATTTATTTGGGATTTTATGAGCCTACTCTCATCAAAATTGAATTTACAGCTTCGGCTACCCAAAACAGACAGACAGACAGACAGACACACACACGGCTACTGCTATAGTATATTAGATTATTATCATCATTAGTATTGTTACTATTACTATCACTATGATTGCTATTATTGTTATTATTATTATCACTATCATTATTATTGTTACTTTCAATAGTATTGTTATCATCGTTATCATCTCGGCAAGTCTCAATCTTCCCTCACGATGCCACATCTCGGCAATAGCAAGGCATCGCCACGAGCATTGTCCAGGCAGGGAGGGGGCGGGGGGACACGTGGCAGTGGCGCCTCGAGCAAAACAGTATAATTAGGAGACGATTAAACTTAATGAGAAACTGGGGGGGAAAAAGCGCGAGGCAAATGTCATAATTTGGACAAATGGATACCGATTATATCTTCCTCCTAAGAAGTGCATGAAGGAGGAAATCTGAATGTATGGAAAAATATTGTGAACAAAGGTGGAAGTTAAGGGAATTATTGCCTTTTTTTTTGCCTATGGGGGGGGGGGAGGGGAATATAACATTTTAAAAAAAAATCCACAATTTTCCATCACTGCCCTGTGTTAGCTAAATATTTAAGGAATATGTTTTACGTCAGGATCAAATTGTATACAAAAGTATCGGTAGCTTTTTTCTTAATTGCTGGTCATATTCCATCTTCTTTTACATTACCAGTAACAGAATGTGGACGATTTAAACAAAAAAATACAAATGGAAAACGAATACAACGGCATTACAATGACAAGGAAACGAAACATTGTGACAAAACAAAGGCCTTAAATTTTTCTCTTTGGTGAACGTTCAGTTGAAATTGAACTAAATAAATGTATTATTAACTCACGTTCGATTTTATTTACCCTCATTTTATAGTTCTCTCTGTGTGTGAGGTCCCAGGATTGCCCAAAGATCAGTAATAATGAGCTCCAAGCTCGCACTGAGAGGGTGAAACTGGTGATCGCGAGCTAGCTCGCGTGGACAAGACCATGGGTGAATAACACACACACACACATACACCTGAACGGCTCGGTAGGTTCGAGCGTTCGGCACCATTCTCTGGTCCGGCGTTTGATCCCCGGCCCCGCTCGTTCCCGGTGATTTTTCCACTGAACATTTACGGCGGTTACTGTCCCCCTTGATGAAGGGGATGGGGGGGGGGATGAGGTCCCAGTATTACTCAAATATCGTTAATGATAAGCTCCAAGCAAGCTCAGTGAATGACACACACACACACCCACAAAGAGTTGCTTGATTTCTAAGGATCATTGTTGGATTCTTCATCTGTATCTTTTCTTCCTAATCAACTCCTTCCTTCCTTTGCCCACCTACCTTTTCCTATCTACTTTTTTTTACCTACTTTTTACCTACCTTTTTCTCCCTTTCTCCCTCTCACCGTTATGACAGTATCTCCACGCCGTCTTGAGGAGCTCACTTCAAATTCCTTGGTTTTGTTGCTCTCTCGGCATTGGTTATAGTAGTTGTAGTATTCGTAATAGCAGTATCAGTAGTCGCAGTAGTAGTAGTATTAGTAGTCGCAGTAGTTGTAATAGAAGTAACAGTAGAAACAGTAGTAGTAGTAGATAGTATTAGTATTAGTAATAGTAGTAGTAGTAGTAGAAGTAGTAGTAATAATATAAGTGAAATTAGTAATAGTAGTTGTAATGATAGTAGCTTTAGTAGTAGTGGTAATAATAGCAGTAGTAGTGGAAGTAGGGATGGAGGTACAAATGGTAGTAGTAGTAGTAGTAGTAATAGTAGTTGTAGTAGTAGTAGTAGTAGTAGTAGCAGCAGTAGTAGTAATAGTAGTAATAGCAGTAGCAATGGTAGTAGTAGCAGTATAACAGTATCCTGTAACTTGCCGCAGTTGCTACCACTGTGCTGATCGTTTTCTGTAATATAAAGTCATCTAGGCTGCCTCCAATCTATCGCGACCTTGCATGACCTAAGATGCGGCGCCCACCCGCCCAACCATCCGATCAGTCGCGCACACACACACACACACACGCACACGCACACGCACACGCACACGCACACGCACACGCACACACACACACTGTTTGTTATAGTAATCACAACCATAATTGTAAAATAATGCAAATGAAAATATTAGTGATAATAATAGTACTATTATTATTATTAATATCATTAATATCATTATATCATTCTCATTAATATTAGTATTATTATTAGTAGTAGTAGTAATAGTAGTAGCAGTAGTAGTAACAGTAGTAGCAATAATATTATTTTAATTAAGTTTATCAATATTGTAATTATTATTATCATTAGCATCACTTCTATATTGTCAATATTTTCACGATTACCATCATTGTTATAATTGTTGTTATTATGATTATTGTTGTTGTTTATTCAAATGTTGACATTTTTATCATAATGGTAAATTATTATCATGATAAAGAAATTACACTAACAATAATAGTAATACTAATACTAATAATAATAATATTAATTAATAATAATAATAATAATAATAATAACAATAATAGTAATGATTCTTATTCTTATTATGATATTATTACATTCTTTTTGTAGTGGTGGTAGTAATAGTATAAGTAATAGTCATCATCATCACTATTATCATCATTGTTCTTGATATCATTATTGTTAAAAATAATATTACTACTACTACTAATAATAATATTATTACTATTATTATTTTTATTATTATTATTATTACTAATACTATTTTTATCATTACTATCATTATTGATTAGCATCATAGTTTTCCTTATTACCTTTTCTTATTAGCAAAATCTTATCCTCTCTAACCAACTTTCAACACTTAAGTTTTTTTTTTTTTCTTGTCTCTCAATTCAACACCGATAATGTCATAGCTGCAACCTTTTCCCCACAGAATAATTATAATCTGTTAATAAACATTACCTATGGAGAGAGAGATAGAGAGAGCGAGAGATAGAGAGTCAGAAGAGAGAGAGAGAGAGCTAGAATAGAGAAGAGAGAGAGCGAGACGAAGAGAGAGAGATAAGAGAGAAGAGAGAGAGAGAGAGAGAAAGAGCGAAAGAGCGAAAGAGAGCGAGAGAGCGAAAGAGAGCGAAAGAGAGCCGAGAGAGACGAGAGAGAGACTTGACTTTACTTATTGGTTTTAATTGGCCTCCATGATACAAATATTTGTTTTTATTCACTTTACATAAGTAAGGCATGAAGGCGTATGTCTGTTGAGCGCAGCTCCTATACAGACCTTTTTGCTTAAGATATACAAAAACGTGTTTAGCAAGTGGATTTAGGCCATTGTATAACAAATATATACAATATTAATAACTACATTATAAATTAATATATGACAATACGTATATACCTTATACACATACATGCATACTTATACATACACACGTGCAACATACCTACACGTACACATACATTTAGGCGCACACAACAGACACCTACATACCCATAAATTTACACACCCAAAACCCCAAAATACCTTACACATTTAACACAGTGTAATATACAGTACAAACACTCACAACAATGAATCCATTCATACCTACAGAATACTTAGTGTGTATAACTTTGAAGCAACAATTTTCTTGAGTTTTGTTTGAAGGATATTTGATTGTGTAATTTTTTTTTTTTTCTGCTGGTAAACATTCCAGAGTTTTGACATCTCTGATGAAACATTTTGCGAGCATGATTAAGGTCCTGCAACGTGGTATTCGTAACATGTAATGAACCTTTTAGCAAAGTATGTGAAATGTAGTGAAAACCGTTATCACCAGGAATACACATTTAATGATTTATAAACAATAGTTTTAGATTGCAAAGATATATATCAGACTTTTGAGTACTGGTGGTCTCGAAATAGTGGGTTGGTGTGCTCATAATCGTGATTTATTAAAACATAACACGTATTAACTTTTTTTTGAGAAATAATAGATTAGCCACATATGTTTTATATGCTCCGCACCCGAAATTTGTTGAACAATACAGTATATATTGATATCCTAGGTGATAGAAATATATTTGAATTATACCCTCAAAAGGATACAGCTAACGAATTTTATATAACGCCAGTTAATTTAGATATTTTAGTACATATTGATTTATTTTGTGACTCCATGTTAATTTATTGTCAAGTTATACCTCAAAATTTATATTTTTCAACTTGACACAAGGATAAATAATTTATTTTTACGTCAATATGGGCGGCACTAGTCATTAGAGGGTGGGATACCATGTAGCATGTTTTAGAGATGTTCAGTGTTAGTTCATTGCTTTTTATTCCAGTTAGATACATTAATTAACTCTGAGATTAGATATTCTCTATTTCACCAAGATCTTGTCCCTGAATATATATGGAGGTGTCATCACAAAAAGCAAAACTTCAAATTTATTACTACAACGAAAATGTCATTGATATAGATAAGACACAAAATGGGCCTAAAACTGAACCTTGTGGTACCCCATAGCATATTGATTCCATGTGAAGATGCAAGAATTTTATATACAGTGTATTGTCTTCTGTGGCTTAAGTAGCTGTTAACCAGTCATGTGCCGGACCCACGAATGCCATAAGTTTTCAATATTCTAATAAAAATAGATGAGAGATGGTTGTCAAAACGCTTTTGATAAGTCACAAAATACTGTTTATTTGATGCTCTTGTTGCTAATGATTTTATAAATACTATTACAAAGGTTGATGGATTGCAACTCCTGTACTATATTTTGGGTCGTAAAGCCATACTGAAATTATGTTAGTAATGTAAATTTTTGACAGTACTCTCCTTAAATCTGCTACAACAGTTTTTCTCAAAGATTTTACTAAAGCTTGAAAGGATAGAAACAGGTCTGCAATTACTAAAGAGAGAACGTCTCCCCTTTTTTAAATATGGGCCCCAATTTCGCTAATTGTAACTGTTTTGGAAAACTCCTTCTTTACACGACCGATTTATGAAATATAATCTAAAAAGAAAGAGACCTTTCACAGCTGCATTGTTTTATAACTTTATATTATATCATCATAGCCCTGGCGAAGTTTTCTTAAAGGTTTTTAATAATGGATTCGATTTCTGGTATTGGATGTAGGTCGAAGGCAAAATGGAAAAGGGTACAGGGTCAGGTAGGTACTGTTTAAATGAAGTACATTGGCACAAATGTTCTGAGCTAGTTGAGTAGCACCCACATTTACTAAAATAAATCATAAAATGGCATATCAATTTCGTATTGTTAGATGTTGTTTTATTGCAAAAAGATTATAGAAGGTGGTAATTTTGAACTGGTTCCTTTCAATTAGATTATTAACAATACTCCAAGTTTTTTTTGTCATCACCTTCTTTCCTCGCGTAGTCTGGACCTAAAATGATTGTCTTTAGCTCCCTAATTATAGTTTTGTTAATGCGTTCCTGTACCGTTTTTGATATTCTTGTCGTAAGTTAGTGGCCACTTTAGCGTATAATTTTTGTAATCGTTACGACGTTTGATGGAATTCCTATTGCTGTTGTGATAATAAGTCTTACCTAGGTGTTTTGTCCTACCGTAAAATTTTTCTTACAGGAAAAGTGTCAGTATAGAGAATTTTGAAACTTATTCTATATATAGTCAAAAGTTTCATCAAATCCCCTCTGTTTTTTAAACTCCAATTCTCTTTATAATTCTGTCAATAATTTCTAAAGGATTGTCTTTAGCTGCCCTAATTATAGTTTGTTAATGAGTTTCCTGTACCGTGTGATATTTTTTTCGTAAGTTAGTGGCCACATTAGCGGTATAATTTTTTGTATCTGTTACGACTTTTGATGGAATTCCTTGATTGCTGTTGTGATATAAGTCTTACCTAGGTGTTTGTCCTTTACCTAATTTCTTAACAGGAAAGTGTTCATTATAGAGAATTTTTTGAAACTTATTCATATATATACAAAAGTTTCATCAACTCCTTCTGTCCTTTTAACTCCATTCCCATTTTTAATGCTTCAAATAATTTCTAAAGGCATCTTATGTAAGTATCAGTGATTTTCTTCTGGTTAGGATATGAAAAACAATGTGTACTATTAATGTGAAAGGACAGAAATATGCTAAAAATTTGGAATTGGTCACTGATGGAAGTATACATATACCACTCTCTTTGGTAATTTAAGGATCATTAGTCCAAATGTGATATATTAATGAAGCAGAGTTATTAGTGGACCCTAGTAGTTTATTTTATCGCGGATAAAAAGTGGGAAAAAAGAATTAATAAAGGTTGCAAACATGATTATCATTGGCTTTTTAGCAAATTTTTTATTAAAGTCGCCCATTAAGTCATTTCATGTTGAATTTTGTAAAAAGTGCTAAAATATGCTCCATTGACAGAAGGAACTCACTAAGATTAGAATTTGGTGGTCTATAAATAATTCCTATTATAATTTTAATGGGGTGTTTTGAGTCCAAAAATAAAGGATTGAAATGTGAGGTAGCTTGCAAAGAGAACATCGTTTAAGGGGTACACCTTTGGAAGGCATTTTTGGTAATATTGCCACAAATACCTCCACCTCGTGTAGTCTATTTCTAATAATGGGCATAAAACCGTTCAAAACTATAAAGTTGACAATTTTCATCGTTTTAGGGCGAGTTTCCCATAAACCAAGGACATCCAAACTCTAACCAGATGGACTTAAAACACTGATCTAAAAAGGATTCAAGATGAAGGGTTTAACTTCTATATTTATAGACAAAATTATCAAACTGTTGCCTAGAAGACTTACATTTTAGATTTGAAATAATCACTGAAGAAAATCATTAGCAAACGGGTCTGGATGTACAACGTCACCTCACCATTATCCTCATAGGTTCCCCGCAGATGCCGTAAGAACTTGAATCAAAGTCCATCTGTTAATAACGATCTAAAGGAAAACTATTAGTATCCTTAATCAGCAGCACAACTAAATTCAATCTCACTTAAATTGTTGGAAAGGAAAAACTTGATAACTATCCATGAAAAGGATAGGAAGTAATGATTTGTACTTTACTACAATCGAGAGGCTTTAAACAGCCTTTCGTGCAGGTCTAGGCTTCTCTTGCGTTGATACGCTTCCCCCTCTGGACGAACGAAGCCGCTCCTCCCTGGTGGCAGCGGACCTGTAGGGTGTTTTCAACAGGCTGATTGTGAACGTTTCACGCAGCATCCTCGTCATCACGGGGACCTCATGGCAGCAGCAGCAGCCCGTCGTCCCTGGTGACAGCGACTGAAGGGTCACACTGGTAGAAGCCGCGGCGTTGGTCGTCAGACTGTCATTCGTAACAGTAGAAGCGTAGTTAATCCTGAATAACCATTCTCGTTGCCATCCCGGTCTTTGACTGACGGTGGGCCGGCGCTTGGCAGTGACAACGGTTCTTCTAGCTGCTTCACGAGGCTCACTCGAACCAGGTCGATTCTTGATCACTAGTTTGGTGTCCGAAATACGCTATCTTTTCCCTCACTTTTTGCTTGTTTAGCATAGGGAGCTGAGCTTTCCGTACATTTTGTGAGGCTTGGGGGCACAGTCTTCGTTTTGAAGATTCTGTACCCTTCAGCTTGCAACATTCCTCATCACCGCCCTCACGGTCACAGAACCTGGTAAAACGAGCAATGATGGGGCGGTTGCGGTGATCTAGACGCTGTCCCACCCGGTGTGCTCGTTCAACTGGATCTCCGGTATTTAAGCTTCATTATTCAAAATCCATTATCACTCATCTAGCAACTTTCAACACTTAAAGTTTTTTTTTCTTTCTCTCATTCAAAACCGTATATGTCATAGCTGCATCTTTTCCCCACAGATAATTATAATCTGTGCATAACATTACATATGGAGAGAGAGAGACGAGAGAGAGAGAGAGAGAGAGAGAGAGAGAGAGAAGAGAGAGAGAGAGAGAGAGAGAGAGAGAGAGAGAGAGAGAGGAGAGGAGAGAGAGAGAGAGCGATAGATATAGAGGAGAGAGAGAGAGAGAGAGAGAGAGAGAGAGAGAGAGGGATATAGAGAGAGAGGAGAGAGAGAGAGAGAGAGAGAGAGGTAGAGAGAGAGAGAGAGAGAGAGAGAAGAGAGAGAGGAGAGAGAGAGAGAGAGAGAGAGAGAGAGAGAGATAGAGGCCCCTCCCCTCACCAGCAGGACGGAACAGCAGCTGTCAGCGCAGGAGAAGGCTCAGCTGCTGGCTTATAATCTCTTCTCTGCAAAGCTGAAGGTGGAGGCCCCCCATCAGCCCCGCCTCGTCTGGAGCAGCAGTGTGAAGAGACAGTCCACAGGTGGAGGTGAACAGCAGGCGCAGGTCGAGCACATCCTGCTAGGTTCGAACACCAAAAAAGCCCTGGCCCTAATGACGTCAGCCCGCACTTGTTTAAAACAGTGGCGCCCGGAGCTGTCTGTCCCTCTCAACCACAGTCCTTCACTGCCTGCCATGCAGGAAACATCTGGCCTTCAGCGTGGAATGAGTCTCGAGTGGTTCCTGTTCACAAGAGGAGTTCCAGATCTAACCCTAAAAACTACAGGCCCATCTCCTGTTTTCTGTGGTGGGGACAAGTGTTCGAGAGGATAGTGGCAGAGGTCTCCTGTCGTCACCTCAGCGACGGAACTACCTCGCTCTCGAACAACATTTTGGGTTCAGACCTGACGGTCCAGCCCCTCTGACCTGCTGTGCTATCTATGACCCGAAACGGGCGAGGACGCCCTGGATGACGGCCAGGACACTGTCGGTGGTGGCCCTTGACCAAATGCGTGTGCCTTTTGAACAGGGGTGGACGGAAGGCCTTCTCGAAGCAAACTCCGAGCAAAAGGCATCCATGGTGACCCCCTGCTGCTCCTGGGGGACTCCCTGCTGGGAAGAACCCCCGGGTCTCGTTAACGGCAGGCTTCTGATCCCTGCCATGGAAGCTCAGCCCCACAGGCTCTGTCTGGGGCCAGTCCTGGGGGAACATCTACGGGGACGATCTTCTCTAGCATCTGCCAGCAGTCCAGGCTTACGCTGATGACTGTAATCTCTCCTGCTCCTACCGCGACATGCCCAGTGGGCGTGCTGCTGATGAGGTCAATCGCAGCTGAGTGTTATACAGGAGTGGGGTACACGTTGGCAGGTGAACTTTGCTCCGGAGAAGACACAGGTAATGATGGTGCAGACCGGAGTAAGCCTTTCTGAATGTAGCCCCTGGGACTTCTGCGACTTCGAGGGATTCCTGCAAGGACTATTGGTTTGATAACTGGTCTGTTTTTTGGGGACTGAGAGGGCTGTGAAGTGGGGGGCAGGTGTATCCAGCTTCTTTCCTGTGAATACAGGAGTGAGGCAAGGGTGCGTCCTTGCCCCATCACTTTTCAACGCTTGTATGGACTGGGTATTGGACAAGGTTGTAGATCAAAGTGATTGTGGAGCATCCATCAGCAACACCAAGATCACTGATCTTGTTTTGCCGATGATGCAGTAATCTTTGCTGAGTCGCTGGAGGTCCTGGTGATGGCTCTCGGGGCGCTGCACGAGGAGGCAAAGCCTTTGGGATTTTGAGGTCTCCTGGGCTCAAGACCAAGGTCCCAGGTATTTGGAGACTTACTAATGAAGCGTACAGTCTGTTCATGCGTGTTGCGGGGACATTGAGATCTTGGAAAGTTTTACATACCTTGGAGCGCAGTCCATAATGACGGCGGGTCACGTCAAAAAGTCTTACGGCGGATTGGCTAGCCCACGGTGTATGGACTCGCTCAGCGGGAGTATTTGGCGGTCGGTACCTGTGCAGGAGGACAAAGATCTGGATCTTCAAGTCGCTTGGATCCTCTTACTCTATGGTTGTGAGACATGGACACTAAATAGTGACTTGAAGAGACGAATCAATGCCTTTGGGAAATAAGTGTCTTCGCAGAATCATGGGTATCGCTGGGATGATTACGTGTTAAATCAGCGATTGCCCGTGAACTAAATCGAGGCCTATTACCTGCATAGTCCGTCAGCGCCAACTTCGGCTATATGAGCATGTGGCACGCTAACCTGAAACCGATCCTTCTCATCGGGTTGTATCTGTAGGAGACAATCCGGCGTGGAGGAGTTCAAGGGGGCGCCCACAAGGCTAGTGGCTGGGGCAAGTTGATGTTTCTTGTCGAGAGCTGCTTGGTGTGGGAAAGGAGCCTGCATGGGGACTCGCGCGTGGTGACCCGCGGGAGTGGTGTCGTAGGGTGGGCGAGGCGACGCGCCCCCCGGCGTATGCCCCTAATGATTGATTTTATTGGGCAAGCCTCCCCTCACTACAGGTGTACGCCGAATTCCGTTTTCTGTTGAGTTATTTCCTTGCCGAATTTAGGGATGGTCCTTTTTCTGGGCCCCTTGTACCCCTCCCTTCCTCCTCCTCCTCCTCTCCTCCTCTCCACCTCCTGCTCCTCTTTCTCCTTCTTCGGCTGGAGGGATGGGTGGGTGGGGAGGAGCCTTCTACTTCCTATCCTTATTCTCTTATTATCTAGTTAGTGTAGTGTAGTTAAAGCAAACAGCCTTGTAAGGACCTATCGGTCTGTTGCTGTTTGTGTTTCCTTTGTATTCCTTTATATTCTCCTTCTCCCCCTGCTCCTTCTCCTTCTCCTTCTCCTTCTCTTTCTCTTTCTCTTTCTCTTTCTTTTTCTCTTACTCTTTCTCTTTCTCTTTCTCCTTCTTCTCCTTCTCCTTCTACTTCTCTTTCTCTTTCTCTTTCTCTTTCTCCTTCTCCTTCTCCTTCTCCTTCTCCTTCTCCTTCTCCTTCTCCTTCTCCTTCTCCTTCTCCTTCTCCTTCTCCTTCTCCTTCTCCTTCTCCTTCTTCTTCTCCTTCTCCTTCTCCTGCTCCTCCTCTCCATCCTGCCTTTTGGAATGGGTCATCTACATGGTGTGTGGATGTGGGTGTGTGGGTACGAGGGTCTGTAAGTACGTGGGTAGCTTTTTGGTTATTTCTCTCTCTCTCTCTCTCTCTCTCTCTCTCTCTCTCTCTCTCTCTCTCTCTCTCTCTCTCTCTCTCTCTCTCTCTCTCTCTCTCTCTCTCTCTCTCTCTCTCTCTCTTTCTCTCTATCTTTCCCAGCACGTCGCCGCTACCCTCTCGACATATCACCGTGGTTTGCCCTTCCTTCTTGATCTCCATAATATTATACCTCGCCTGTTACACATAAATATCTGGAGAGGCCACACTGGAGCACGCGGGTGTCGCATTCTTATTGAAATGTTGCTGGTTGTGGATGGGTGGGGTGAGATAGAGAGAGAGAGAGAGAGAGAGAGAGAGAGGAGAGAGAGATGAGAGGAGAGAGAGAGAGAGAGAGAGAGAGAGAGGAGAGAGAGAGAGGAGGAGAGAGAGAGAGAGAGAGAGAACGAGAGAAGAGAGAGAGAGAGAGAGAGAGAGAGAGAGAGAGAGAGAGAGAGAGGAGAGAGAGAGAGAGAGAGAGAGAGATGGGGGTTAGAAAGGGTGAGATACAGATTGACTGACTGACTGACTGTTTGAGTGACAGACTGATTCGTATACAGAGAAAAAGCGTTATATATAGTAAAAACACTTCAATAGAGAGACAGAGAGTTAGAGAGAGAGAGAGAGAGAGAGAGAGAGAGAGAGAGAGAGAGAGAGAGAAGAGAGAGAGAGAGAGAGAGAGAGGAGAGAGAGAGAGCGAGAGAGAGAGGAGAGAGAGAGAGAGAGAGAGAGAGGAGAGAGAGAGAAGAGAGAGAGAGAGAGAAGAGAGAGAGAGAGAGAGAGGAGAGAGAGAGAGAGAGAGAGAGAGATGAGAGAAGAGAGAGAGAGAGAGAGAGAGAGAGATAATCAAATACAATACCAATAAAACTCGATTATTTAAAATTTCGCTTACATTTTTTTGTTCCGCTCAGAATTAAGAAGAAAAAATTATGGTTAAAAAGCGGAAGAAAATATAAAACCAACCACTCAATCAAATAAAGAAATTAGAAAATATAAATGCTACAAAAAATGCAAAAATTGATGGTTGACATTTTTTTACGCTATTCAAGGATTTAAATTTTCTAAAAAAAATCAACAGCAAAAAGTATAACAAATATCAAAAGTATATTGCAAATTTATCAGATAATATATAATGAAGTAAATTGTTGTCTGTCTCATTTTTTTGGATTTTATGAACTTTTATATATATACTTTCTCTACTATTCGATACCCAATATTCCTTATCTTCCAATCTGTTCTTTACTGCTTTATTCAATTATCGGTCTAAACACACATTCCTAAACAATGTATATATGTCTCATTTCACATCTCTTATTCCTTTGCGATATTATATTATTTAATATTCTTAATCATCATTCCTTATCATTGAAATCCATTCTTTCCCATTCTTTATAAATAATTAACTCATGCAAACACGCCCGTTAAACAATGTATTTATCTTTCGTATTACGTTTCTTACTCTATATTTCCATCATCTTACCATCAATTCCTGTCATTATTACTCTTTTTTCACACCTTCCCTTCCCTCATCACTAACTAAACCTAAACCCCTACTTACCTATCTTACCCTATAATATATCCCTTCTTACTTACCTTACACTGAAACCTATCACTTACTAAGCTTATTTATTAACCCGTGCATTAATTTTTCACGCAGGTGTCTGGAACGCTCTTCAATACCGGCCAGAGCATCATCTTCAAGGTGGAGAAGGGAACCAAAAACCACGTCAACATCACGGGCGGACCTCTCGTGTACAAGTACCGCTTTGAGGATCTGTACATCCATTTCGGGAAAGCCGACACCGAGGGATCCGAACACACGATTGGGGGCACCACCTTCCCGGCCGAGGTGAGAGAGAGAGAGAGAGAGAGAGAGAGAGAGAGAGAGAGAGAGAGAGAGAGAGAGAGAAGAGAGAGAGAGGAAGAGAGAGAGAGAGAGAGAGAGAGAGAGAGAGAGAGAGAGAGAGAGAGAGAGAGAGAGAGAGAGAGAGAGAGAGAGAGATGAGAGAGAGGTTTAGTATTCTTCCTTTCATTGAAAGAGAGAGAGAGAGAGAGAGAGAGGAGAGAGAGAAGAGAGAGAGAGAGAGAGAGAGAGAGAGAGAGAGAGAGAGCGAGGAGAGAGAGAGAGAAGAGAGAGAGAGAGAGAGAGAGAAGAGAGAGAGAGAGAGAGAGAGAGAGAGAGAGAGAGAGAGAGAGAGAGAGAGAGAGAGAGAGAGAGAGAGAGAGAGAGAGAGAGAGAGAGAGAGAGAGAGAGAGAGAGAGAGAGAGAGAGAGAGAGAGAGAGAGAGAGAGAGAGAGAGAGAGAGAGAGAGAGAGATTGATTGATTGATTGTTTATTAACATAATATTTACAAAACAGGTTAATAACATTTATAGGTCTAAATCTTGTCCATTGAGCTCGTGGCTCCTTATGGACGCTATGCACTACTGGTTAGCTAGAGCAGTCGTGAATACGGGAAATACAATTAGTAGTATAAAAAGTAGTAGTAGTAGCAGTAATAGTAGTAGTAGTGTTGTAATAAAAAATTATAATAGTAATAGTAATAATAACAATATAATAATAATATTAATAAAAATAATAATAATAATAATAATAATGCTAATAATAACAATAATATTAGTAGTAGCAATAATTATAATACTATCATTATATTAAGTAGTTGGTAGTAGTAGTAGTAGTAGTAGTAGCAGCAGTAGTAGTAGTAGTAGTGGTAGTAGAGGATTAATAATAATAATCGTACTAAAAATGATAATAAATAATAATAATAATAATAATATTAACAATAATAATTAATGACAACAACAACAACAACAACAACAACAACAACAACAACAACAACAACAACAACAACAACAACAACAACAACAACAACAACAACAATAATTATAAAAAATAATAATAATAATAATAATAATAATAATAATAATAATAATAATGATAATAATAATAATAATAATAATAATAATAATAATAATAATAATAATAATAATAATAATAATAATACCAACTGCCATGAATTACACCACATATATGATGTTCTAATAAGATTGCTGTATGGCACTCTGTAATTATGATTGTATCAAACTGTAAGAGTCTTAGTATGCAGTTTTTAACTGTAGTTTAACTTGTAATTTAAATGAGTTAAAGGGTCTGGTTTCAATGTCTAGTGCAGTTCATTCCAGAGTTTAGAGCCTCTGAATATGACGCTGTGTTGGGCATGACTGGTTCTACATAAGGGGATTTTAAGATTGTGTGTGAGTCTTGTTTGGACGTTGGTGTGTGTAGCATACTCAAAACCATAATTAATTTCATAAATATGTAAGCATTTATAAACTAACATAATAGTTTGATATGTAATTATATCCTGTACTTTTAAAAGTTGAAGATCACGGAAAATGGGAGCTGTATGTGCAAACCTATTACATACTGACATAATTCCTATTATTTTTTTTTGGCTGATGAATAATTAATAATTTATCGATATAAGTCTTATAAGTACCACCCAGACAGAAGAACAATAAAGTAGATGTGTGTATGCTAAGGAATTAAATATTAGTTGTAAACATTCGTAATTGCACGATCTACGTATTTGATATATAATGCCATAAATTTTAGATAATTTATTGTTTATTTCTTCTATGTGAGATTTCCATTGCAATTTATTGTCAATAATAATTCCTAAGAATTTAGCTTCTTCTACTTGTTTAATTGAAGATCCATTAATTTTGATGTCAATGGGATGAGGATTTGTAGTTTGCGAGTGTGTCAACATGAAATGTGTTTTGCTTATATTTAATGATAATTTATTACTTTTTAACCAACTAGTGACATGAGTTAATTCCCGGTTCATAGTATCTTGTAACGTAGGTAAATCACGCCCCTGAAAAAAAAATGTTCGTATCATCCTCAAATAATATAAATTTTAGGTTATTGGTACTTAAAGTTATATAATTTTTATATAT
>JACEEZ010001841.1:1400000-1402392 GCA_016584305.1 Chionoecetes opilio
TCGCATGGTCCTCCTCCCCCCGCATACCTCGGCCTCCTAGACCCGGGTTCAAACCAACCCAGCGGCTGGCCCGACTGAAAGCCCCTGAGGGGGTCTGCAAAAAGATTTTCAACCCCCCCCAAGCTGGCGTGACGTGGCGGGGATGTGCGTCATTACAAGGGTAACAGGGTCAACTCCTAACTAGCAAGCTGCTCCTCAACTTTTCGGGGCCCGACCCCCCTGCTACCCGGCGGCCCAACTTGATCTTCGGGGACTGTCCATTCGCAAAAGGGCGGAACATTACTTTCCCCCTCCTTTGTACCCCCGCTATTTCGACTATGGGAAACGTTTGGGGACCCAGACCCAAACCCCCTCACCCTTCCTGCACCCTTGAAAACGGGGTAAAAAAGCCTGGCTGCAAGTGGAAAATAACCAAAAAACGCAATAAAAAATTATGACTAAAAAAATTTTTTTATAAGATTAAGTTTATGTTTTTATAATTTTTTTTTTTATATTGGGGATCAAAATCCTTTCTTTTTTATTTTTGTATTGCGTATAGTTATTAGTCTAATTTTTTTAATCATGGGTATTAATATTAGTTTTTTAGTGAAATTGCTATATTTTTTCCATATTATTTGTATAATTTTGTTTGAGTAAAAAATAATACTGCTAGAGATAGTCCTTGGCGTCCCAGCCGGTACTTTAGCACATCAACTCTCCTTTTGTTTTCAATGTATTAGGTTGAAGAAAAAGAGAGAGAGAGAGATAGAGAGAGTGTGTGGTGTTATTAAGCAGTGACATTTTAGATCATAAATTGATACTACCAAAATAATACTGATGGTGATATAAATTATAATAGTGATGATATTAATACCATTTTTTCTGCTTTTACCACAGATTCAAATGTATGGTTTCAACGCAGACCTGTACCGAAACATGAGTGAGGCGAGACTCGGATCCAACGGTATTGTGGGACTCTCCATAATGATTCAGGTTAGTAATGGTAGTAGTAGCTGTAGTAGTAGTAGTAGTAGAAGTAGTAGTTGGAGTGGTAGTAGTTGTGGTGGTGGTAGTGGTAGTGGTGTTGGTGGTGGTAGAAGGAACATGAAAAGAGATACATTGGCTTTTAAATAAATAATAAAAAGAGCTAAATGAATGAAAGAGAGAGAAGAGAGGAGAGAGAGAGAGAGGAGAGAGAGAGAGAGGAGAGAGAAGAGAGAGAGAGAGGAGAGTAGAGAGAGAGAGAGAGAGAGAGAGAGAGAGAGAGGAGAGAGAGAGAGAGGAGAGAGAGAGAAGAGGAAATGAGAGACGAGAGAGAGAGAGAGAGAGAACAGGACCATTTACTTTAGCAAGATATATTTACGGTCAGATAAGAACGCAAAATGCCTGTCGTAACTAATGATGGACGCTGTAATTTTCAGAGAGAGAGAGAGAGAGAGAGAGAGAGAGAGAGAGAGAGAGAGAGAGAGAGAGAGAGAGAGAGAGAGAGAGAGAGAGAGAGAGAGAGGAGAGAGAGAGAGAGAGAGAGAGAGAGAGAGAAGAGAGAGAGAGAGAGAGAGAGAAAGAGAGAGAGAGAGAGAGAGAGAGAGAGAGAGAGAGAGAGAGAGAGAGAGGAGAGAGAGAGAGAGAAGAGGAGAGAGAGAGTAGAGAGAGGAGAGAGAGAGAGAGAGAGAGAGAGAGAGGTAGAGATAGGCTCGCCATCTTAATTGCTAGAAGTGAAATTGTGTTTGGGAGAGGCGGAGGCGAGAGAAAGAAAGACAGGTAAAGAGAGAGAGAGAGAGATAGAGAGAGAAAGAGATTATATTGGGTATAGTGTCAGGGAAGTGATGGCAGTGTGAGAGTGTTTACCAGATAATGGTGATAGACAGACCCTCTCCGATGGAGGGTGAGGGCAGGGTGTGAAGGCAGGGTGAGAGGGTGAAGAGGCTGGTCGCGAGAAGGAGGAGGAGGAGGAGGAGGAGAAGGAATACATAGAAAGAACATATACCAAGGAGACCTATTGGTCTATTTACCTTGGATTGCGACTGCATCGGAGGACACACGGGGGCGGCATGAGCTTCTAATCACAGATGTCACTGTAAAAATTTGCCTGCGCCACCACGGTCCAACCATCACACCCCTCAAGTGAACCCCCAGAGTCTACCATTCTAGGGGTGGATTCAGCAAACCATTTACCAGGTAAAACTCTGGTAAATTTCCTCGTACCTCCGCGCACATGGCAAGACCCTATTCAGCAAACACTTACAATATTGCAAATCTCCTGGTAACCTACGAGTGCTCCCTGTGTCTAGTAGCGGCTTACCAGAAGATTTACCAGATATTTTAGCGGGAAGGAACACGGTCTCCTCTCTCTCTCTCTCTCCTCTCCATCTCTCTCCTCTCTCTCAATCCCTCCTTTTTTTCCTCCCCTTCC
>JACEEZ010001843.1:7500-12011 GCA_016584305.1 Chionoecetes opilio
GGTTTTGTGTGTGTGTTGGTGTGGTTGTGGGCCGCTTCCCACTGTCGTTTCCTTTAAAAATCAATCAAAATTTTTTCCTTTAATCTTTTTTTTTCAGGGCCATGTGTCAATATTTTTTTTTCTTTTTCTTTTTTCTATTTTTTTCCCCCGTTTTCTTGTTGAGTTGTTTTTTAACCCCTTTTCTTTTTCTTTTACCTGGGCCTCGCTTCTCTTGTTCCCTTTGTTCCCTTGTTTTTTCCCTTTCCCCTTTTAAAAGCCCTTTCAAGACGCTAAATTCTTATGCATTTTTTTTTCTTCGAGACTGAAATTTTTTTCCTCTTCCTTTCTCTATTTTCCTCCATTCTTTCTCCATGTCTTCCTTTTCGTTCTCCTTCCTTCCTCTTTTCTCTCTCCTCTCTCTCTTTCTCTTCTCTCTCTCTTTCTCTCTCCTCTCTCTCTCCCTCTCTCCTCTCTCTCTCTCTCTCCTTCTTCTCTCCTCTTCTTTCTTCTTCTCTTCTCTCTCTCTTCTCTCTCTCTTTTTTTTCTTTTTTTTCCCTTTTAAAATTTCTTTTTCTCTCCTTTCCCTCTTTTTGTTTTTTTTTCCCTATTTTTTCTCTTCCTTTCCTTTTCTGTTTCTTTTTTGCCTTTTCCTTCTTCCTTTCCTATATTATTCACCCATTTCCTCCTATTTTTCTTTTTTTCGTTTTTTTCTTTTTCTTATTTTTTCCTTCATTTTCTCTTCCTTCCTTTTTTCTTTTTCCTTCTTCTTTGTTCCTTCCCTTTTTTTCCTTCTCGGGTTCCTTTTTTCCTTCCCCTCCTTCCTTCTTTCTTCCTTCCTCTTCCTTCCTTTTTTCTCCCTTTCCCTTCTTTCCTTCCTTTCCTTCTTCCCTTTCCCTTTCCTTTCCTCCTTTTTCCCTTCCTTTCCCTTTCTTCTTTTTTCTTTCTTTCTTTTTTCTTTCTTTCTTTTTTTTTTCTTTCTTTCTTTCTTTCTTTCCCTTTTTCTTCCTTTTTCCTTTTCCCTTCCTTCCTTCTTCCCTTTCCTTTCCTTCCTTTCCCTCCCTCCCCCCTTCCCTTTCCTTTTTTTTCCCTCCCTCCTTTTCCTTCCTTCTTTCCTTCTCCTCCTTTTCCCTCCCCCTTCCTTCCTTCTTCTTTCCCCCCCCCCTTTTCCTTTCCTTCTTTCCTTCTCCTTCCTTCCTTTCCCCCCTCCTTTCCTTCCTTCCCCTTCTTTCCCTTCCCTTCCTTCCATTTTTCCCCCCCTTAACCCTTCCTTCCTTCCTCCTTCCCTTTTTTTTCCCTTTCCCCCTTCTTTCCTTCCTTTCTCCCTTTCCCTTTCCTTCCTTTCCTTTCCTTTTTTCCCTTTCCTTTCTTCCCTTCCTTCCTTCTTTTTTCCCTTTCCCCTTCCTTTCCTTTCCCTTCCTTTTTCCCTTCTTCTTTCCTACTTCCTTCCTTCCCTTCCTTCTTCCACTCCTTTTTTCCCTTCTTCCTTTCTTCATTTCACGTATTATTTCTTTTTTATTTCTTATATAGAAAATTTTCCCTTGTCCTCAGCGAATTTTCTTTTTACCTTTCTATATTCTTTTTCAGATAAAATTTTTGTGCGTTTTCCTCATTACGTTTTCTTTTTGATTGAAATGTTTTTTCCCCGTTGTGTTTTTCTATATTATTTTCTATATATTTTTACACCTTTAAATCCTCGTGCATTTTTATTATTTTATTTTACGTTTAATTTTCATGTAAAACGGTTTTGTATGATTTATTCTTTTTTAAATTTTAGGTACACATGCGCACGCAACAACACCATAAAAAACATACACCACACACCCTTTCCCCTCCTCTCTCACTCTCTCTCTCTCTCCTCTCCTTCTTTTCCTCTCTCTCTCTCTCCTCTTCCCTCTTTCCCTCTCTCTTTCTCTCCCTCTTTTCCCTCTCTCCCTCTCTCCCTCTCTCCCCCTCTCCCTCTCCTCCCTCTTCTCTCTCTCTCCTCTCTTTCTCTCTTTTCCTCTCTCTCTCTCTCTCTCTCTCTCTCTCTTCTTCTCTCTCTCTTCTTCTTCTCTCTCTCTCTCTCCCTCTTTCCCTCTCTTTTTCTTTCCTCTCTCCTCTCCTTCTCTCCTCTCTCTCTCTCTCCCTTTTTCTCTCTCTTCTCCCTCTCTCTCTCTCCTCTCTCTCTCTCTCCTCTCCTTTTTCTTCTTCCCCCTCTTCTCTCTCCTCTCCTCTCTTCTCTCTCTCTAATGTTCCCCTCTTTCCCCCCCTTTTTCTCTTTATCTCCGTTTTTCTCTCTTTTTCCCTTTCCTCCTTCCCCCTTTCCCTTCCCTTCCATTTTCTTTTCTCTTCCTTCTTTCCTCGCCCCTTATTTACCACGCACCCCTTTTGTCTGGCCGTGGGGTTTTCTATCTCTGTCTGCCGGCTTTGATATTTCATCTTTTTTCCATCTCTATTTTCTGTATCCTCTCATCTTCTCTCCGTCTATTTTCCCCATTCCTACACACACCCTCTCTTCTCTCTTTCTTCTCTCTCTCTCTTCCCCTCTCTCTCTCTTCTCTCTCTCTCTCTCTCTCTCTCTCTTTCCCTCTCTCTCTTCTCTCTCCCCTTTTCTCCTCTCTCCATTCGCTCGATCTCAGACGTGGGTGTTGAAATGGTCCGGAAGGAGTAGGGGGAGGGAGGAGAAGTACAAAAGGGAAAACAAAGGAAAAACAAACGCTACACCCTACGAGGCCAAAGGGGAATGCCTGGAACTTCTTTCTACTACTTTAGTTTGTACGATTGAAGAAAAAAATACAAAGTTTTAAGGCCCTTTTCCACTCGTACTCCCTCCGGCCGAGGTCTCCGGAAAAAAATGAAAAAAAACCACTATGCCTTTGTATGCGTATTGAAAAAAATGCCCTGGAATTTGATGGAAAGGGTGAAGAAGAGCATTCTAAATTAGCTAAACGATAAAATAAAATTTTTAAAAAATTTAATAGGCGATCGAGTCGGGGGTTTAAAACGAGTGAGCAGTTGTGTTTAAAAATTTACTAGTTTTTCGTAAAGCCTTTTCCTGTTACTAAACTACTTGTGCTGGAAGAAGTTCCATATAATCAACTCTTTAAAATAAATATTCTTCGCTTCATGTGACCGAAACGTTACCCAAGATTTGTACCATTATTTCAAAACATGGTTGTTGATCAATATTAAATGTAATTTATATTTAATTTATTTTAAGCCGGATGGAAAATTTAAGCGCCCCCTTAAAAGTCACTTCGAACCTTTTTTTTAAAACTGAACAAAATAAGTTCCATCAGTCGCTTTTCTTATGGCTTTTTCGCAGGCGTGAAAAATTTTTGTAATTTTCTTTGCATACTCTTCCAGCTTGACATATCTTATATGATAGGGCGACCAAATAAAAGCAATTTAAAAATGGGATGCAAATATTGCATTGAAAAGGGGGAATGACTTTTTAGGGTTTTATGGAAAAATTAGAAACAGGACCTAGCACAGAGCCCCCGCGGGACACCGCATTTAAAGTCTCGCCAGCTAGATCTTTTCCCTAATTACGAGCCTCCTTCTCTAGAAACCTTTCAAACCACTGAAAAAATTTTTCCCGTATGCTTGCGAATTTAAATTTTTTTAATAAATAAACCTTAAGGGGGACTTTGTCAAAGCTTTTTTAAAACAAGATAAATCACTTTTCGTCTCGTCGAACGTGCTTTATATAAATCATTAAAATAGATTTTCAATTTTTGAGGCAAAAAGCGTTTATTACGAAAGCCGTGTTGGGAGTTTTTTATCAAATTATTTTTTTTAGGAAATTAACACCCTTGTTTGTATTACTGTTTCCATTTATTTAGGACTACGAATGTGAGGCTGACGGGCTGTAGTGTTCAGTTGTGTCAATCACCCTTTTTCTGTATTTGGGGGAAAAAAAATTTTTCAAATTTCCCAACGCAAGGGGCTTTTCCAGAATTTAGGGATTTTTTACGAACATTGCCTGGGTTTTCAATTCGATACTTCGCTTCTTTAAAAAATCCGTGCAATTTAGTCTGGTTAACTTAAAAGACTTTGCTTTTAATTACTGGTCCCCCAAGAAATTTTCTATTGCCAAGGAGGAGGGAGGAGGAGGAGGAGGAGGAGGAGGAAAGGGGGAGGAATACAAATACAAAGGAAAACAAAGAAACACAAAAAAGCAACAGCCGATAGGTCCTTACAAGGCTGTTTGCTTTAATACACTACACTAACTGATAAAAGAGGAAAGGATAGGAAGTGAAGGCTCCTCCCCCCCCACCCATCCTCCAGCGAAGTGGCCCAAAAAAAAGTGATACCATGCAATATAGAAAAAAATGCATGGAATTTGTGGGGAAAAATTGAAAGTTAAACTATGGCTAACCAATAGTTTGTGGGGGTAGGTTTTGGGTTGATGATAGGTCAGTTATGGTGTTTTTGTAATGGTGTGAACACAGTGTGGGGGTTCAAAGGGGGGTGCGGGAGCCTTGCCTGGCGCTTTCTTGGGGGAGGCAGGGCCCCCCTCCTTTAAATCCCAGGCCCCCAAAAACCCCCCG
>JACEEZ010001845.1:0-10000 GCA_016584305.1 Chionoecetes opilio
GGAGCCCCAAATCAAAATTTTTATTTGCCACCAGTGGGGGAAATGTGAAAAAAACAGTGATCATTACGAATTTGGATGCAATCACTCAACATCAAGGTTGTAGAAACGCACCCGCATTTTCTAATTTTTTAACCCCAAACGTTTGGGGTTTGAGGGTAGGGTTTGGGGATTTTGAAATAGCTGGGGGGGGGCGAAAGTCGCTTGCGAGAGCGGTTGAGGTGATTCAAGGGTGCCACACTTTGGGGGTTTTTTGCCCCAAGTTTAGACGGGATTATTCATGTATTTATACAGTCTTTTATCTAAAAGGTAAGCATAGGTCCGTTGTACCGTACCTTGTTTAAAAACCCACTGAATAAATACTTGAAAAACCCTTAAAAAGTCCCAAGATAGACACAAATATCCCAACCCCAAGACCTACACCCCCAAGATCTTTTGGAAAATAACCAAGGTTTGAAAATATTGCGTACATCGTAGTTAGAGATGGTGGGGTTGTGTTTTATCGGAGCTGACATCAAGGCTTTAAAGAACACAAAAAGTAGACTTTTAAAAATTGGGCCTGGTTTTTGTATAAATTTAAAAACTGGGGGTTTGGGTTTCGCGTAGGTCACAGAGCCTTCGGGAAAGGCTTGCCACACCCCACGGGTTAACGGATGGACTATGAAAAGGAATTTTGAAAAAGAATTAAGAGGTAGTCTATAAAGAGGGGGCCCAAGGAATTAATGAAGGGCGTGGAATAAATAAAATTTAAAAACCCTTTCAAAAAAATAAGTTTTATAAATATAATAAAAGACGCTATACAAAAGAGGGAAAACGTGATATGAAAGATATTTATAATAAAAAATTCAGTTTTTAAGATCCATCTTCAGGAGGAAAGCATACATGGAATGAATAAGGAAACAAAAAGGAGGAAAAGAACCCTGATGCAGGAAACACAAAAACACAAAAAACAAAAATAATTATAAAAAAACAACTAAAACACACACACCCACCCACACAAAAACACCAACACAGACACACACACAACACAAAACAAACCACACATCGAACAACACCGCACCACACACACAACAACACCACACACACAAAAACACACGTACACACACACACCACACACACACACTTCCCACAAACCCACACACACACAACACCCACACACACACACACACACAACACACACACACACACACACACACACACCACACACAACAAACCCCCACCACCTCACACACCACCACACACACACACACACACACCACAAAACAAACACACACACACACACACCACCAACACCACACACCACACACACACACAAACACCAACCCCAACACACAACACCACACACACTAAACACCCCTCATGAAACAAAGGGAAAACCCATGATTAAAAAAACCAAAAACAGAACAAAAAATCTCATTACGCAAAACAAAAACCCAAAAAAAAAAACCCAAAAACAAAACAAAAGGGGAATAGAGAAAGGTGAGACAGCGATACAGGTGATATATGGAGGGTAGAAACAAATGGAAACAAAACTAAAACACATCCAGAATAAAGAAGATAGAGCTAATGGTTAATTTAATAAATAATTTAATTATCATGGGGAACACTCGTTGGAGGGAGCGCCGCAGCATCGCCAATCCTGAAGAGCCATCCATACCATCCCACTCCGACTTGTTATAGTCTACTACTCCTTAAAGTTCAAATAATGAGGGCCCAATAATGGCCCAGATCTAACTCAAGCTGTTACACTCTTAAAAGTTCCAAGATGAATGACCAACCATGGTCCAGATCTAACGCAAGCTCTATTACCGTAAAAGTTCCAAGATGATTGACCACCCCACTCTAAGGATCTTACTCCACGCTGTTCTACTACCCTTAAAAGTTGCAAGATAAGGAGACGGACCAAATAGGGAGCCAGATTACCAATATGATGCACCTATAAATGACCAGATCTACATCCCACATATTTTGTTTTATACTGGAGGATAATATTCCTTATCCTGAAACTAACTTGCGGAGCAATCAATTTTAAGTGCCACCAAGGCGGATGTGAGAAAAACGATGATCATTTACAGATTGGATGCAATCACAATCAACATCAAGGTTGTATAAATCGCATCCGGCATTAATATCTAATTTTAAACCATACGTATTGGGCTCATGAGGTATGGGTTGTGGTTGGGAGTTGAAATAGCTGGGGCGAAGGCCAGCAATTCGCTTGCGAGAGCGGTTGAGGTGAATTCAAGGTGCCACACATTGGTGATTTTTGTCCAAGATTTAGACGGATTATTCCATGTATTATATGCAGGTCCGTTTATCTGAAGGTGAGCATAGGTTCGCGTTGGTACCGTACCTTGATATAAACGACTGTAATAATCTTGAATAATCCCTTCATAAGTCCCAAGATAGACACAAAATATCCCACGCCCATGCCTCAATCCCAGATCTTTTGGCAATAACCAGGATTGGTAAATATCTCGTACATTCGTAATGAGGCGATGGTGGTGGGGTGTTTATCGAGAGCTGACATCAGCTGTATATGTGACACAATAAGTAGACTTTTACGAATGTCCGGCCTGTTTTTGTATGCAATTGAAACTGCGGTTTCGGTTTTCGCAGTAGCTCAGCGAGCCTTCAGGAAGGCTTGCAACAGCCCACGGGTTAACTGGTGGACTTATGAACAGGAATTCCAGAATAAGAATTGAAGAAGGTAGTCTATAAGATGTTGACCAAATGAAATTAATGAAGGGCGTGAATGCATCAAATTAAGGAACATCTACCAGATAAAGATTTATAAATATATATAAAAGAGACGTATAAACAAAGATGAAACGTGATATAGAAAGATATCTTATAATAAAAATAATCAGTTTAAGATCACTCATTCGGAGGAAACTGCATACATGAAATGAATAAGGTAACAGAAGGAGAAAAGAACCATGACTGACAGAGAAACCAAACACATCACAAATATAATTATAAACACAAGAGGGAACACTAAACACACACACCCACCCACAGCACAAACACACACACACAGACACACACCTAAACACATACACAACACCCACATTCGCAACACACACCACAAGACACACACACACACACACACCACACACACACCCACCCAGACACGTACACACACACACAAACACACACACTTACACACACAAACACACACACACACATACACACCACACACACACACACACACACAAACACACACACACACACACACTCCACACACACACACACACACACACACACACACACAAACTCCAAACACACACATCACACACAAAACACACACCACGCACACAGCGACACACACACCCCACACCACACACACCACACACACACACATACACACACCACAACACACACACACACAACACACACACACACCCACACCACACATACACAACACACACCACACTACACACACACACACTAAACACACACCCTAATGAACAAAGGAACACCAAGATGCAACGAAACACACAAAAACGAGACAAAAGTCTCATTACAGCAAAACAACACCATAAAACAAGACCACAACAACACAAAACAAACAGGGATTAGGAGAAAGGTAAGACCAGCGATACGGTGAATATATGAGGGGAGAAAAAATGAAACAAAACTAAAACACATCCAGAAATAAAGATAGATAGCTATTGGTTATTAATAAATAATTAATTAATCATGGGGAACAATCGTTGGAAGGATTCGCCGAATGCGCCAATCCTGAAGAGCATCCTACCATCCTACTCCGAACCTGTATAAGTTCTAAGCTACTCCTAAAAGTTCAAATATGGGGGCCAATAATGGCCCAGATTCCTTACTACCAAGGCTTGTAAAACTCTTAAAAGTTTCCAAGATGATGACGCACACCATGGTCCAGATCTAAACTCCAAGCTCTAGTACCCGTAAAAGTTCCAGATGATTGACCAACCACATCTTAAGGATCCTACTCCAAGCTGTTCTACCCTTAAAAGTTGCAAGATAATGACGGACCAATCTGGACCGATTCCAATATGATGCAACCTTATCATGAACCAGATCCAACTCCCACATATTTTGTTTTAAATACTGGAGGATAATAATTCTTAGCCCTGAAACTGCGGGAGCAAATCAATTTTTTAGTGCCACCATGCGGGAATGTGAGAAAAACAGTGATCATTACACAATTGGGTGCACATCACATCAACATCAAGTTGTAAAATTTGCATCCGGCATTATATCTAAATTTAACCCAAACGTATTGGGTTGAGGTATGGTGTGGTTGGGATTTGAAATAGCTGGGGCGAAAGGGTACAAGTTGCTTGCGAGAGAACGGTTGAGGTGAATTCAAGGTGCCTAACACTTGGATTTTGACCCAAGATTTAGACGGGATTATTCATGTATTTACTGCAGTCGTTTATCTGAAGGTAAGCATAGGTTCCGTTGTAACCGTACCTTGATATAAACCACTGAATAAATACTTGATAAAATCCCTTCAAAGTCCCAAGCATAGACACAAATATCCAACGCCAGACCTACAATCCCAAGATCTTTTGGCAAATACCACGGTTGGTAATTCTGGGTACATCGTAATGAGGCAGATGGTGGTGTGTGTTTTTATCGAGAGCTACATCAAGGCGTATAATGTGACACAATAAGTATACTTTTACGAATGTCGCCCCTGGTTTTTGTATGCAATTGAAAACTTGCGGTTTCGGTTTCGGGGGGGGGGGGCCAAGTAGCTCAGCAGAGCCTTCAGGAAGGCTTGCCACAGCCCACGTGTTAACTAGATGGACGATGCAGAATTCCCGGAATAAATTGAGGAAGGTAGTCTATAAAGAGTGTTGACCAAGAAATTAATGAAGGGCGTGGAATGAATTCAAATTTAGACATCTACAAAATAAAGATTTATATATATTATAAAAGACGAACGTAATACAAAAGATGGAAACGTATATAGAAAGAGATATATTTATAATAGAAAATACATCAGTATTAACATACACACATTCAGGAGGAAACTGGATACATGGAAATTAAATAAGTAAACAAGAAGGTAGGAAAAGAACCGTGAGTGACAGAGAAACACAAAAACACAAAATCAACAAATATATTATAACACACCACTAAACACACACCCCCACCCACACACAAACACACACACACAGACGGACACACACACAACACATACACACACCACACATCGCACACAACACACACACACACACACACACTACACACCACACACACACACACACGTACACGCACACACACCACGACACACTTACACACACAACACACACACACACATACCACACACCACACACACACACAAACACAACAACACACCACACCCACACCCACACACACAAACCGACTGACAACTCACATAACCACACACACACCACACACACACACACACAGCCACCCAACAACCACACAACACACACACACACACACACACACACCACACACACACACACAACACCACACACACACCACACACACCACACACCCACCACAACACACCACCCTTCATGAAAACAAAGGAACATCCGATATCAAAACACACAACAACCCGAGAACACAAGTCCCTCATTACAGCAAACAAATATCATAAACAAGAACCACAACACAACAAAACAACAGGGATATATTGAGAAGGTGAGACAGCGATACAGGTGAATATATGAGGGTAGAAAAAATGGAAACAAAACAAAACACATCCAGAAATAAAGATAGATAGCTAATGGTTAATTAATAATAATTAATTAATCATGGGAACACTCGTTGGAGGGAGCGCCGCATCGCCAATCCTGAAGAGCATCCTACCATCCTACTCCGACCTGTATAGTCTACTACTCTTAAAAGTTCAAATATGGGGGACCAATAATGGCCCAGATCTAACTCCAAGCTGTACAACTCTTAAAGTTCCAAGATGAATGACCAACCATGGTCCAGATCTAACTCCAAGCTCTATTACCCGTAAAAGTTCCAAGATGATTGACCAACCACATCTAAGGATCTTACTCCAAGCTGTCTCTACCCTTAAAAGTTGCAAGATAATGACGGACCAAATATGGACCAGATTCCAATATGATGCACCTATCAATGACCAGATCCAACTCCCCACATATTTGTTTTATACTGGAGGATAATAATTCTTATCCCTGAAACTGCGGGAGCAAATCAATTTTTAGTGCCACCAGTGCGGGAAATGTGAGAAAAACAGTGATCATTACAGAATTGGATGCAATCACATCAACATCAAGGTTTAGAAATTGCATCCGGCATTATATCTAATTTTAACCCAAACTATTGGGTTGAGGTATGGTTGTGGTTGGGAGTTGAAATAGCTGGGGCGAAGGGCAGCAAGTCGCTTGCGAGAGACGGTTGAGGTGAATTCAAGGGTGCCACACATTGGGATTTTGTCCAAGATTTAGACGGGATTATTCATGTATTTATGCAGTCGTTTATCTGAAGGTAAGCATAGGTTCCGTTGTACCGTACCTTGATATAAACCACTGAATAAATACTTGAATAATCCCTTCAAAAGTCCAAGATAGACACAAAATATCCCAACGCCAAGACCTACATCCAAGATCTTTTGCAAATAACCAGGATTGGTAAATATCTGCGTACATCGTAATGAGGCAGATGGTGGTGTTGTTATCGAGAGCTGACATCAAGGCGTATATGTGACACAATAAGTAGACTTTTACGAATGTCGGCCTGGTTTTTGTATGCAATTGAAAACTGGCGGTTTCGGTTTCGCAGTAGCTCAGCAGAGCCTTCAGAAGGCTTGCCACAGCCCACGGGTTAACTGGATGGACTATGACAAGGAATTCCTGAATAAGAATTGAGAAGGTAAGTCTATAAAGAGTGTTGACCAAGAAATTAATGAAGGGCGTGGAATGAAATCAATTTAAGGAACATCTACAAGAAATAAAGATTTATAAATATATATAAAAGACGACGTATACAAAAGATGGAAACGTGATATAGAAAGATATATTATAATAGAAAATAATCAGTATTAAGATACACATCATTCAGGAGGAAACTGCATACTGGAAATGAATAGGTAACAAGAAGGAGGAAAAGAACCATGAGTGACAGAGAAACACAAAAACACAAATCAACAAAATATAATTATAAAACACAACTAAACCACACACACCCACCCACACACAACACACACACACAGACACACACACACAAACACATACACAAACACACACATCGCACACAACACACACACACACACACACACACACACCACACACACACACACACAGACACACACACACACACACACACACTTACACACACAAACACACACACACACATACACCACACACACACACACACACAGCACACACACACACACACACACACACACCACACAACACACACACACACACCACACACACACACACACACACCACACACACACACACACACACACACACACACACACACACACACACACACACACACACACACACACACACCCACACACACACACACACACACCCAACAACACACACACTACAAACACCCTCATGAAACAAAGGAACACCCATGATCAAAACACACAAACGAAACAAAGTCTCATTACAGCAACAAACCATAAAAAAGACCAAACAACAAAACACAGGATATATGATAAAGTGAGACAGCGATACAGGTGAATATATGAGGGAAAAAATGGAAACAAAACTAAAACACATCCAGAATAAACGATAGATAGCTTTGTTACTTATAAATAATGTAATTAATCATGGTGAACACATCGTTGGAAGGAGCGCCGAATCGCGCATCCTGAAGATCATCCTACCCTCCTACCCGACCTGTATAGTCTACTACTCTTAAAAGGTTCAAATATGGGGGACCAATAATGGCCCAGAATCTAACTCAAGCTGTACAACTCTTAACAGTTCAAGATGAATGAGTGACCAACCATGGTCCAGATCTAACTCGCCAAGCTCTATTACCCTTAACAATTTCAAATGATTGACCAACCACATCTAAGGATCTTACTCCAAAGCTGTTTCTAACCCTTAAAAGTTCAGAAGGAATGACGGACCAAATATGGACCAGAATTCCAATATGATGCACCTATCAATGACCAATACCAAGATTCCCACATATTTGTTTTATAAACTGGAGGATTAAGTACTGTTTATCCCTGTAACTGCGGGGGCAAGATCTTTTTAAGGTGCCACCTGAGTGCCTGGAATGATGAGAATAAAACGTGATCATTACAGAATTGGATGCGAATCACATCAACATCAAGGTTGTAGATGAAATTTGCATCCGGCATTTATATCTAATTTTAACGGGCCAAACGTATTGGGGTATGAGGTAATGGTTTCTGTGGCTTGGGAGTTGAAATACAGCTGGGGCGAATGGTATCAAGTCCTTGCGAGCAGAACGGTTGAGGGAATCAAAGGGTGGCCACACATGGCGGGATTTTGTCCCAAGATTTAGACGGGATTAATTTTTCATGTATCTTTGCAGTCTAGTTTATCTGAAGGTAAGTATACATGGGTTCCGTTGTACCGTCCCTTTGATATAAACCACTGAAAAATACTTGAATAATCCCTTCAAAGTCCCAAGATAGACAAAAATAGTCCCAACGCCAATGACCTACATCCCAAGATCTTTTTGGCTCAAATAACACCAAGGGATTGGTAAACTATGCTGCGGCATCTAACATGGGCAGATGTGTGTGGGTAGTTATCGTGAGAGCTGACATCAAGGCGTATATGTGAACACAATAAGTAGACTTTGACGAATGTCGGCCTGGTTTTTGTATGCAATTGAAACTGCGGTTTCGGATTTCGCAGGTAGCTCAGAACAGTCAGCCCTTCAGGAAGGCTTTGCACAGCCCACTGGGTTAACTGGATGGACTATGACATACGGAATTTCGTCTGATAAGAATTTGGAGATAGGTAGTTCTATAAGAGTGTTTGACCTAAGAACATTAATGAAAAATATTTACCAAAAGGAAAGGGCGTGAATGGAATCAAATTTCAGGAACATCTACAAGAAATTTAAAGACTATATCATTTATAAAGAGACGTTATACCAAGAGATGGGCAACGTTGAATAATTAGAAATATATATTCTATAGAAAATATCAGTATTAAGATAACACATCAT
This sequence comes from Chionoecetes opilio, assembly GCA_016584305.1. NCBI lineage: Eukaryota > Metazoa > Arthropoda > Malacostraca > Decapoda > Majidae > Chionoecetes > Chionoecetes opilio. Next base: position 9,166 of record JACEEZ010001845.1, read on the forward strand.
TCAGGATGGAAACACTGCAACCTGGAATTGAATAGGTAAAAGAGAGGAGGAAAAATTAACCGTGATGACAGAGAAACACAAAATCACAAATCAACCATAAATATATTATAAAACACAACTAAAACACACTCCACCCACCCACAACACAACACACACACACAGCACAACACACAAACACTACACAACACACACAACCGCACCACAACACACACACAATCACACTACAGCACACATGCTGCAGGTGGACCACACACACAGCACACCACCCACACGCCGTACACGCACACACACACCACACACACTTAGCACTACACTCAACACACACACAGCAACATACACACCCCACCCACCCCACACACACAGCACCACCCACACACACACAGAACTCACACACACAACTCACACACACACATACACACACACACACACAGACACACACACACACACACACACACACACACACACACAGCCAACCAAAAGACCACACACACCACACACACACACACACACACACCACACACACAACACACACACCCACCCACACGCACACACCACACACACACACACCACACCACACACACAACACAACCACTAAGACACACCCTCATGAAACAAGGAAACCCCGAATGATCAAAAAACACACAAAAACGAGAACAAAATTCTCATTACAGCAAAACAAACACCTAAAACAAGACCACAACAACAACAAAAACAACGGGATATATATAAAGGTGAAGACAGCGATACAGGGGAATTATGCGGGGAGGACAACAAAATGGAAAACAACTAAAACACATCCATAAATAAAGATAGATATCTAATGGTTAATTTAATA
>JACEEZ010001845.1:15000-19982 GCA_016584305.1 Chionoecetes opilio
TACCGTACCTTGATATAAACCACTGAATAAATACTTGAATAATCCCTTCAAAAGTCCCAAGATAGACACAAAATATCCCAACGCCAAGACCTACATCCCAAGATCTTTTGGCAAATAACCAAGGAATTGGTAAATATCTGCGTACCATCGTAATGAGGCAGATGTGGTGTGTTGTTATCGAGAGCTGACATCAGCGTATGTGTGGACACAATAAGTATAGCTTTTACGAATGTCGGCCATGGTTTTTGTATGCAATTGAAACTGCGGTTTCGTTTTCGCATTAGCTCAGCAGACCCTCAGGAAGGCTTGCCGACAGCCCACGGGTAACTGGATGGACTATGGCAAGAATCCCATAATAAGAATTGAAGAAGGTATTCTATAAAGAGTGTTGACCAGAAATTAAATGAAGGGCGTGGAATGAAAATCAAATTTAAGGAACTATCTACAAGAAATAAAGATTATAAATATATACAAAAGACGACGTATACAATTATTGAAACGTGATATAGACAGATATATTATAATTAAAAGAAAAAAAAAAATTAAAATCTGTATTAACGATACACATCATTCAGGAGGAAAGCCTGCATACATGGAAATGAATAAGGAGGCAAGAAGGAGGAAAAAAACGTGAGTGACAGAGAACACAAAAACACAAATCACAAAAATATAATTATAAAAACACAATAAAACACACACGCCCACCCACACACAAACACAGAACACACACAGACACACACACAAACACCATAACACAAACACACACATCGCACACAACACACACACACACACACACACACACTACACCACACACACAAGTACACGCACACCACACAGATACACACACACTTACACGACAGACAAACACACACACAACATACACACACCCACACACACACACAACCACCCACCACACACAACACACACACAAACACAACACACACTCACACCGACACACCCCTCACACAATACACCACACGCACAACCACACACACACACACAACCACACACACACACACCACACACACACATACCACACACACACACACACACACACGACACACACACACAGACACACACACACAACACACAACAAGCACACACTACACACACCCTCCTGAAACAAGGAAACACCCGATGATCAAAAACACCAAAACGAGAACAAACGTCTCATTACAGCAAAACAAACACCATAAAAAAAAGACCACACAACAACAAAACAACGAGGGATATATGGAAGGTGAAGACAGCGATACAGGTGAATATATGAGGGGAGAAAAAAAATGAAACAAAACTAAAACACATCCCAGAAATAAAGATAGATAGCGATTGGTTAATTAATAAATAGATTAATTAAATCATGGGAACCACTCGTTGGAAGGAGCTCCGATCGCCAATCCTGAAGAGCATCCTACCAGCTACTCCGACCTGTATAGTCCTACTACTCTTAAAAGTTCAAATAGGGGGACTCAATAAGGCCCAGATCTAACTCCCAGCTGTACAACCTTAAAAAGTTCCGAGATGAAATGACCAAACCATGTCCAGACCTAACTCCAAGCTCTATTACCCGTAAAAGTTCCAGTGATTAACCAACCACATCTAAGGATCTTAAGCCCAAGCTGTTTCTATTCTCCTTAAAAGGTTGCAAGATAATGAACGGGAACCATATATGGACCAGATTCCAATATGATGCACCAATCATGAACCAGATCCAACTCCCACTATTTTTGTTTTATACTGGAGGATAATAATTTTTATCCCTGAAACTGCGGGACAAATATCAATTTTTAGTGCCACCATGCGGAATGTGAGAAAAACAGTGATCTTACAGAATTGGATGCAAATCACATCAAACATCAAGGTTTGTGGAAATTTGTCATCCGGCATTACATCTAATTTTAACCCAAACGTATTGGGTTGAGGTATGTTTGGTTTGGGAGTTGGAAATAGCTGGGGCGAAGGGTAGCAAGTCGCTTGCGAAGAGACGGTTGAGGGGGGTGAATTTCAAATGGTGCCACACATTGGGATTTTGTCCCCAAGATTTAGACGTGGATTAATTCATGTATTTAGATGCAGTCGTTTTATCTGAAGGTAAGCATAGGTTCCGTTGTACCGTACCTTGATATTAAACACTGATAAATATTTTATAATCCTATAATTCAAAAGTCCCAAGAGGACACAAAAATATCCAACGCCAATGACCTACATCCCCAGTTCGTTTGGCAAATAACCCAAGGGATTGGTAATATCTGGGTACATCGTAATGAGCAAGTGGTGGTGTGGTGTTATCGGGGAGGCTGACATCAGGCTATTGTGACCAATAATAGACTTTACGAATGTCTCATGGTTTTTGTATGGCAATTGAAAACTGCGGTTTCGGTTTCGCAGTAGCTTCAGCAGAGCCTTCCAGGAGGCTTCCACAGCCCACGGGTAACTGGATGGACTATGACGAGGAATTCCTGAATAAGAATTTAGGAAGGTAGTCTATAAGGAGTGTTGACCAAGAAATTAATGAAGGCGTGGAAGAAACAATTTAAGGAACATCTACAAAATATAAGATTTATAAATATACTAAAAAGACGACGTATACAAAGATGGAAACGTGATATAGAAAGATATATTAAATAAAATATCAGTATTACATACACATCATTCAGGAGGAAACTGCAACATGGAAATGATAAGGTACACAGAAGGAGGAAAGAACCGTGAGTGACAGAGAAACACAAAACACAATCAACAAATATAATTATAAAACACAACTAAAAACACAACCAACAAACACACACACACACACACAACACAACACACACACACACACACACACACACCACCACACACACACAACACACACACACACACCACACAACACACACACACACACACACACACACCACACACACACACCACACACAAAACAACCACACACACACCACCACACACACCCACACACACACACACACACACACACACACCACACACACACACACACAACACACACACACACACACACACACACACAACACCACACACAACACACACACACACACACACACACACACACTAACACACACCCTCATGAAACAAAGGAACACCCGATGATCAAAAACACACAAAAACGAGAACAAAAGTCTCATTACAGCAAAACAAACACCATAAAAAAAAGACCACAACAACAACAAAACAACAGGGATATATGAGAAAGGTGAGACAGCGATACAGGTGAATATATGAGGGGAAAAAAATGGAAACAAAACTAAAACACATCCAGAAATAAAGATAGATAGCTATTGGTTAATTAATAAATAATTAATTAATCATGGGAAACACTCGTTGGAGGGAGCGCCGCATCGCCAATCCTGAAGAGCATCCTACCATCCTACTCCGACCTGTATAGTCTACTACTCTTAAAAGTTCAAATATGGGGGACCAATAATGGCCCAGATCTAACTCCAAGCTGTACAACTCTTAAAAGTTCCAAGATGAATGACCAACCATGGTCCAGATCTAACTCCAAGCTCTATTACCCGTAAAAGTTCCAAGATGATTGACCAACCACATCTAAGGATCTTACTCCAAGCTGCTCTACCCTTAAAAGTTGCAAGATAATGACGGACCAAATATGGACCAGATTCCAATATGATGCACCTATCAATGACCAGATCCAACTCCCACATATTTGTTTTATACTGGAGGATAATAATTCTTATCCCTGAAACTGCGGGAGCAAATCAATTTTTAGTGCCACCAGTGCGGGAATGTGAGAAAAACGATGATCATTACAGAATTGGATGCAAATCACATCAACATCAAGGTTGTAGAAATCTGCATCCGGCATTATATCTAATTTTAACCCAAACGTATTGGGTTGAGGTATGGTTGTGGTTGGGAGTTGAAATAGCTGGGGCGAAGGGCAGCAAGTCGCTTGCGAGAGACGGTTGAGGTGAATTCAAGGGTGCCACACATTGGGAGTTGTCCCAAGATTTAGACGGGATTATTCATGTATTTATGCAGTCGTTTATCTGAAGGTAAGCATAGGTTCCGTTGTACCGTACCTTGATATAAACCACTGAATAAATACTTGAATAATCCCTTCAAAAGTCCCAAGATAGACACAAAATATCCCAACGCCAAGACCTACATCCCAAGATCTTTTGGCAATAACCAAGGATTGGTAAATATCTGCGTACATCGTAATGAGGCAGATGGTGGTGTGTGTTATCGAGAGCTGACATCAAGGCGTATATGTGACACAATAAGTAGACTTTTACGAATGTCGGCCTGGTTTTTGTATGCAATTGAAAACTGCGGTTTCGGTTTCGCAGTAGCTCAGCAGAGCCTTCAGGAAGGCTTGCCACAGCCCACGGGTTATCTGGATGGACTATGACAAGGAATTCCTGAATAAGAATTGAAGAAGGTAGTCTATAAAGAGTGTTGACCAAGAAATTAATGAAGGGCGTGGAATGAAATCAAATTTAAGGAACATCTACAAGAAATAAAGATTTATAAATATATATAAAGGCGACGTATACAAAAGATGGAAACGTGATATAGAAAGATATATTATAATAGAAAATAATCAGTATTAAGATACACATCATTCAGGAGGAAACTGCATACATGGAAATGAATAAGGTAAACAAGAAGGAGGAAAAGAACCATGAGTGACAGAGAAACACAAAAACACAAATCAACAAAATATAATTATAAACACAACTAAAACACACACACCCACCCACACACAAACACACACACACAGACACACACACAAACACATACACAAACACATCCCACACACACACACCACACAACACACACCACACACACACACACACACACACACCACACACACACACACCTACACACACAAACACACACACACACACACACCACACACACAACACACACACACACACACACACACACACACACACACACACACACACACACACACACACACACACACACACACACACACCACA
>JACEEZ010001846.1:0-28597 GCA_016584305.1 Chionoecetes opilio
CTCTTTTTTTCTTTTCTCTTTTTTTCAAAATCTCTTTCTTGAAAGCTTAAAAACCCCTAATTGAAACTGCAAAATCAAAAACAATCATACTTCTTTTTTCCTTTGTTATTATTACATTATTAATTGATTTACTATTATCATTATTTCTCTCACCCCCAAGGGGGGGGCCTGGTGGCCTAACCCAGCGACTTGAGGACCCTTAAAAGGGATTTTTCTCTATTAAATTCTCTCGCTAAAGGTAAGATGCTTTTATATCCTGTGTGTGTGTTTTTGTGTGTGTGTGTGTGGGGGGGTGTGTGTGTGTGTTGTGTGTGTGTGTGTTTTTTGTGTGTGTGTTTTTGGTGTGTGTGTGTGTGGTGTTGTGTGTGGTGTTTTTGTGGGTGGTGTGTGGTGTGGTGGTGTGTGTGTGTGTTGTGTGTGTGGGGGTTTGTTGTGTGTGTGTGTGTTGTGTTTGTGTGTGTTTGTGGGTGTGTTGGGGTGTGTGTGTGTGTGTGTGGTGTGTGTGTGGGGTGTTTGTGTTGTGTGTGTGTTTTTGTGTGTGTGTGTGTGTGTGTGTGTGTGTGTGTGTGTTGTGTGTGTGTGTGTGTGTGTTGTTTTGTTTGTGTTTGTGTGTGTTGGTGTGGTGTGTGGTGTGTTGTGTGATTTTTTTGTGTTCTGAAATTAATTCACGCCATGATTTAATACCACACACTTTCGCGCTATACCCACCAAAAACACACACACCCACCCCCACACCACCACAACACACACACACACCACACCACACACACACACCACAACCCCACACACACCCCACACACCACAAACCCCCACCACACACCACACACACACACGCATCCGCCGCACGCAACACACCATATCTAGGGACTCCTCTCTCTCCTCTCCTCTCCTCTCCTCTCTCTCTCTCTTCTCTCCTCTCTCTCTCTCTCCTTTTTCTCTCTCTCTCCCTTCTTTTCTCTCCCTCGCTCTCTCTCTCTCTCCTCTCCTCTCTCCTTCCTCTTCTCTCTCCCTCTTCCTCTCTCTCTCCTCTCCCCTCTCCTCTCTCTCTTCTTTTCTCACTCCCCCTCTCTCTCTCTCTCTCTCCTCCTCTCTCTCCCTCTCTCTCTCTCCTTCTTCTCTCTCTTCTCTCTCTCTCCTCTTCCCCCTCTCTCCTCTCTCTCTCTCCTCTCTCTCTCTCTGTGTTTTTTTATCGGTGAAAAATTTTACACCTAATACTTTTGCCTGGGTTGTATAGAAAAACCCTTTTATTTTATTTTTATCTCATAGGGTTTGAATATTCACATATTTATTTTCTCACTTATTTTTTATCATTTTTTGTTGTAACTTTGGAAAACCTTAATGGGATAGAATGGTTTTAGGGTTTTAAATTTTGTTACGGGGAAAAATTAAAATAGTGTTTTTTTGAGTACAACAAATTAAGGATTGAAGTTCTGTTATTTTTTATGAAAAAAAAAAATTTAAATGGTTTATTTTAAATCTTTTTTTGACACTATTTTTTACATTTTTTCTTGTTTTCTGTCACGCTTTTCTCCCTTTTTTGTACAAAGCATTTTTGTCTCTTTTTTTTCGACACGAATTTTTCCCTCTTTTTTTTGGACACGGGGAAATTCCTCCTTTTTTTTTCTGATACGGATTTTTTCCTCTTTTTTTTTTTTTATCTCCCTTTTTACTTTTTTGGGAACTCATTTTTTTTCCCTTTTCCTTGGACACGTATTTTTTTTTCCTTTTTTTTTTTTTACGTATATTTTCCCCTTTTTGGGGGGATAAAATATTTCTTTTTTCCTTTTTTTTCTGATACCATCTTTTCCTTTTTGGGGACACCATTTTTTTTTTTTTTTTTGGCACGCTTTTTTCCTTTTTGGAACACGCATTTTTTCCTCTTTTCTTTGGGCACGCATTTTTTTTTTTTTCTGGACACCATTTTTTTCCTTTTTTTGGACACGGGGGCCCCTTTTTTCCTTTTTTTTGGCAATTTTTTTTTTCCTTTTTTTTTGGAACCCCATTTTTTCCTCTTTTCTTGGAACGCATTTTTTTTCCTTTTCTTGGACACGCATTTTCCTTTTTTTGGGCACGCATTTTTTTTTTTTAGGGAACAAACGCTTTTTTTCCTTTTTCTTTGGACACGTATTTTTCCTTTTTTTGGAACCATTTTTCCTTTTTTTGGACCGCTTTTTTTTTTTTTTTTTTGGACACCAAATTTTTCCTTTTTTTGGGGACGCATTTTTTCCTCTTTTTTTAGGACAATGCATTTTTCCTTTTTTTGGAAAACCGCATTTTTTTTTCCTTTTTTTTTGGGGGGAAGCATTTTTTTTTTTTTTTTTGAACGCATTTTTTTTTATCTTTTTAGGACCCGCATATTAAAACCTTTTTCCCCGGCACATATTTTAAAAAAAAAATTTTGGACACCAAATTTACACTATTTTTTTTTTTTTTTTTAGGTGATTTTTAGGTTTGAATTAAATTTGGATTTGGTATTTTTTATTTGATTTTTTAAAATTTGATTCCTTATTTTCAAGGCCATGTTATCCCGGGTTTTTTTTTACCTGTTGTTTTTTACCTTTTTAATTTTTTTCCACCTTACCTTCCTTTTTGTATCCTCTTAACCTTGATTTAATACTTTTTTCCCCCATTATTCTTTGCTTAACTTAAACACTTTTATATATTCCTTTTTTTTTCTTATTATTCTTTTGCTCGTAAACCCAAAATCATTATTTTCCATTTTTCCTCTTTTTTTTTCTCCTCAATTTTTCCCCACCCACTAGTTTTGCTCTCTCTCTCTCTCAACTTTTCCCCCTCTAACCCCTCTTCTCCCCCCCCTTCCCCTTTTTACATTCCTCTCCAAGCCTACACTCCCATTCACCTGTCAAAACCCCTTTCCCCTTTTCCCCTAAATCTAAGAAATCCTTGCCTCACCTCCCAAACTCTCCCCCCCACTTCCCCTCCTCTCGTCCACAATTGCCCCTCACTGCCACTCTTAACCTTTCACCTCAACCCCTCATATCCCCTCATGCACACTCTCCTCTTCCCCCTCACTGTTTCTTTTTTCTTTTGGACCCTTTCCCCTCATGTTATTTCCTCCTTCCTTTCCTCTTCCCTCTTTTCCTCCTCCTTCACCTCCTCCCCTCTTTCCCCCCTCCCCCCCCCTCTTACCCTCACCACCCAAACTTTCCTTCCTTTCCCCTTTTCCATTATTCCTTCCTTAAATTTCCCCACTCTTTCCCCCTCCCTTTCTTTTTTTCCTTCCTTTTTGAAATTTCTTTAAGACCTTCATCGATTTTGTATCTTATATTACATTTCAATTTAAAATATTTCTCCCCCTCCTCTCCTCCTCCGTCTCCTCCTCCCCCCGTCCTGCAACCAATACTAGATGTGTTTTCCCCTTCTCTCTCTCTCTCTCCCCCCTCTCTCTCTCTCTCTCTATCTCTCTCTCTCTCTCTCTTCTCTCCTCTCTCCTCGTCTCTCTCTCGCTCTCTCTCTCCCTCCCTCTCTCTCTCTCTCTCCCTTCTCTCTCTCTCTCTCTCTCTCTCTCCTCCACTCTCTCTCTCTCTCTCTCTCCTCTCTCTCTCAATCTCTCTCTCGCTCTCAGCTCTCTTCTCTCTCGTCGTTCTCTCTCTCTCTCTCTCTCCTCCTCCTCCTCTCTCTCCTCTCTCTCTCTCTCTCTCTCTCCTCTCTCTCTATCTCTCTCTCTCTCTTCTCTCTCTCTCTCTCTCTCGTCTCTCTCTCTCCTCTCGTCTCCTCTCTCTCTCTCTCGTCTCTCTCATCTCGTCTCTCTCTCTCTCTCTCTTTTTTTTTTCTTTCTTTTTTAAACTTAGTACATTGAAAACAAAAAGGGGAGTTGATGTGCTAAAGTCCCCGGCTGGACGCCAAGGACTACTCTAGCAGTATTTAACTTTTTTTTGACATACTTATCAAATAATATTGAAAAAGTACAGCAATTCTCTACTAATAAACTAATATAATACACAAGTGATTAGAAATTATACTAACAACTATAACGCTAATACAATATAAAGCAAGTATATAATACATTGATAACATAAATATAAAGAAATTAATACTCATGTATAACATTATCTTTACAACTCCAAATGTTTAGTTCCTTATTTTATTACATTTTTCTATTTGCGTTAAGTCCAGTCAATCTGCTGATTTTTGGCAGAACCTCAACAAATTGCTAACAAAGGTTTTTAACGTTTGGATATTGGGCATGAAGAACTCTTTGCGGAATTAAAAAAAAGTTTACCAAAAATTAACCTTGCCGAAAGGGGTCACGCCGCCATCTGTAAAATCCAACGGGGAAGAATCTCCGACCCGCCGCCACAAACGGTTTTTTTCCCTCCTCTTATCCCATAATTATTTAACTAGGTCAAGAATTGTTTTTACAACCAAATGCATGACTATGTACTGCCATTACATAATACCAATTTTCTCAAATTGGTTACGTAGTTTTTGTGCAAAAAAATTAAAACGATAAGGGGTCACGGCCGCCATCCATTTGGCAAGCACTACTACCCAGCTTTATTTCCTTTAATCCTCATATTCTGTATTTCCTTTAATATTTTCTTCTTCCACTCTCTTCCACTCTCTTTTTCTTATATTTCTGCTGTGAAATAGGTCTTTCTACTAAACAGCGTCAACTTCATTACTCACTAATCCATTATTTTTTTGGCATTATACTGAACTACACAGGGATGCCAGGCAACTAATATTACACAACCAGCATGACAGTGTTTAATCTGTCAGTTCATACATTAATTTAAGAGGCAACGATAGGTGGATTCTTTTCTCTTTTGTCCAATTGACATAAATACAAAAATATCATACCTTATGATATGGTGAAGATCCTGCAATTGTTTATCAAGGCAGAGCGCCCACGGGAACTGGGAATTGCCCTTGACGCTGTTAAGGAAATGCTGCCAAATTCGTGCAGCAGGCACATCCTATATGCAAAGTCGCCTACTTTGTACTGCAGGCAAATGGAGGGGCTGCCGACAAGCCATCTGGAAATGTACCAGAAATTTTCTGAGGATTCCATGTGATTAGACGGAGTGATCGCTACTGGCCTGTGGCTTTTTCGACGGATCTGGTTATTGAGCATGTGTAATGAGAAGCATGAAGACGTCTGGAGGTCTTACTCATGGTAGAGGAAATGGACGAAATTCAACGATTAGTTTTGGACGCTATCACTGCCAGGTGTGCTGAAATCAAGTTTACAATGCCAGAACCGAGCGGCATTCGTTTATGGCACTAGTGACCATCACCAGGAGGCCCTTTAAAACTTCAGCAAGAAAGAGGCGGAGTGTGAGGATACATGGAAGCTCGTTGCGTTTTTCCAGCACATATATGACCTTTTCCACGGAAGCATCCGTCCATTCACAGCATTTCGTGGAGTAACTGAGACAAAAACGGTGAATGTGGACAGAGCAAACCCATGGAGAGACAATCATAGACTTTCAAGGGTTGGAAAAAATGTCCACGAGTACACTTAGAAGAAAGGCTCAGGCTAATTACACTTGGTTCCAAAAGTTTTCGCTCAGCAAAGATGAAGCAGTTTGAGACTGATCCACAACTCCTATTTCCAGAGACTGTGTGTGCTATCTACCAATGAACCCTCAACTCCTGCAGCAGCAAGAACATTTCCAGTATGAGCTTTGTGGCTACCCACCTCACTTTTTAATTCTTTCGGGGACTGCCGCGAGAGGCAAGAACCGGCGTTGGCCGACGCAATATGGCACTGACTTCCCCTGTACAATCAGGTCCGACAGCTCTTAGATCCACAGTATCTCTTAGATGGGGAGCACTACTTCGCGCCTCCCCTGGCAAAAAAGGTCACACATTTGATGCATCTGTGGCCCCGATTACCGCAGATATGTCACAACTAGATATTGAAAGCATGCATTGTCTTTGATGGAATGAAAGTGGTCCATCCTTAAAGACGCGACTCACCGATCCGACGCCGAGCAGGGGGCTCTGTTGTGTTAAGGTGTTACTGACCCCTAAATGGTGTTCAAACAAAAAAAGGATGTTTTCTAGCTAATCAAGAAAACAACATTGTTTCACAACTTGCTGGGAAAAAGAGTTTGGAGAAGCAGGTTTTGTAAAGTAGTCTGCATCTGAGACGGCCGGACGTATGATTGTGAAGACCTGCTCTAGAACTGTCACAGACAGGATTAAACCATTTTGATGCATATGACCTGACCTATTGGTCCTTCTATGTTATCATGCCAATAAGAGATGACAGGCTACAATATCTAATTCAGCGGCACTACCAAGGCTAGTTGCAAAAAGGTGTGAAAGTCCCTGGAACATCAAAGAGATGAGGAATCCTTTGGGGATGTGGTTTGTTCCAACATTCTTTCATCCATGCACTAACTGTGTGGTTATTGTACATCAAGTGTTCATGGAATTGGGAAGGCATCGTCCCTTCGAAGGTGATGAACAATCGAAACTTCATCAAACTGGAAGAAGTGTTTGGGCAAGGGATACAGTTTTCAGAAGAGGTTATTGAAGCTGGGAGAAGGGCTTTAGTGTGCCTGTACAATGGTAATGATGGGGAAAACTCAATCACTACGACTGAGGCGCTTTAAGGACAGGGTTGTAAACAGCTCAAGTATGTTGAGGATTGCCAAATCATTGTCCACCAACGAAAGAGGCAGCTACGAAATTCCACAGCTTCGAGTTTACTTCCAAATTCAGTAATGGAAAGGTGAAACCAGCTAAAACCTGAAGAGTGGGGATGGAACTTTCAGGATGGTAAATTAAAACCTCATGACTGACTTGCCAGCTGGGACCTGTAATTTGTTTGGCTATATTAGTTGTAACTGTACTTCATGGTGTAGTCCAGCAAGATGCAGTTTGCAGGAAACATTGCATTCCTGTTCACCAACTTGTGTGGTGATTGCAAGGCTCCACTGCACCACGCACCACAGCCAGATCTGATGATGATGAAATTACCTGTGACTAGTTCTTGACAAGAATGTTCTTTGGTCCGTTCTGAACTTGTTCTGTGTGTTAGTGCAAGAGCCTTGCCCCAGCATTCGACCAACTGACCGATTCCATTATTTGTAAGTTTGTACTTATTTTGGACGCTATTTTTTTATGAAAAATGTCAGGAATTAATGTGAAAATTGTTGCTTTGAAAAAGCTACTTAGTCTGTTTTTTGTACCCTTTATATTCATGTTTATAAGAATAAAAAAAGCATGAAACAATGGCAGGGGACTAGTCATTTTCTGGTGTTAGTTTATTGTTAAGCATATGCTAACCTATCATTTACAATTAAACACCAAGAAAATGTCAAGCTGCTTGGGGTGGGCCCTGTGTGGTTTTCATGCAAAAAATATTTTTTATTTCTAATTTATCGGTTTTAATTTTTTTGCACAAAAACTACTGTACCAATTTTGATGAAAATGTATGGTAATGGCAGTACATCATCCTGCATTTGGTGTAAAAATTATGTCTGCTTAATTATTATGGATAAGAGGATGACAAAACCGTTTGTGGCGGCGGGTCAGAGATCTTCCCGTTGATTTTACAGATGGCGGCCGTTGGCCCTTTCGCAGGTTAGTTCTGGTAAACTTTTTTTTTATCCGAAAGAGAGTTATCTTGCCCATATCCAAGTTTAAAACCTTTGTTAGCATTTGTTTGAGGTTCATCCACATTTTGACTAGACTATTAGTTTCCGCTTGCAGCCAGGCCTTTACGCCCATTTGAGCGTGCAGGAATGGGTGGGGTGCAGGTCGGTCTGGCGCACCAAGGTGTTCCATAGTCGACCATAGCGCGTAGGAAGGAGCGGAGGTATGCTCCGTCCTCGCGAAGGGCACAGTCACCTGATGGTCTATGTTGTTGGCGCACGGGGTTAAATGGGAAGACCCTGGCCCGTGGGTTGAGCGCAGCTCTGCTAGTTGTAGGAGCTGCATCCTGTGATCTTGACATACGCACATGCCTGCCACGTCACGCCGCTGCTGATAGGTTGATGATCGGTGGCAGCTCCTCAGGGGCTTTCAGCCGGGCCAGCGCCGCTGGGCTCTGCTTGAACCCGGTCAAGGGGCGGAGGGTATGACGGGGCGGACCATGGGGAGGACCATGCGAGGGGCGGACATTACATCAAGGAGCGGACTTGTGACGTTGTAGAGTGTGCCGACTCCTGAGCGTCCAGGAGTGCGCGACGCGTCCGGTGCAGCCTCATTTTCCAGGCACGCATCGCTGTGGCGACCTTCCCTGATGTGGCTGGTGTATGTGAGGCCAGAGTCCGAACTCCTACCCCTAGAATGTTACTGCTCCTGGAGGTGTATTTTTCTGCCTTCCAGAGAATGGCGTGTTTGGTCCCATTGACTGCATCTTGCTGCGGGAGATGAGGACGCTTGGGTCCTTTGTCTGGTGCAAAGGTGACTTGCCATCTCTTTGCCCCGGATCGATGCTCTACAGTGCCTTGTTATGCGAATGACTGTGTTGTGGCGGCCACTCCTCTCACCGGTGAATGTGAAGAGTACAGTCGTCTACGTAAGCTCTTGCCTCAGGAATCGAGCTGTAGGATGTCGTGAAGTAACTTCCATAGTAATGGCCCGAGGACACTCCTTGGGGGACACTGGCTTTGATAACATTTTCAGAAAGGTGTGACCATTCACCACACGCGGCAGAGTTCTTTCGTGGAGGTAATCTTGCAGGAGGTGTAACAGGTCCCCGCAGATCCCCAGGCTTCTCAGCTTGGGTATGATGCCCTGATGCCACACCCTATCAAAGGCCACCAGGGCGATGTCAATGGCGACGACGAAGGTGCCTTCACCCCGCTTCTTAGGGAGTGGTTCCAGGCTGCTGAGTGCAGGAAGAGAAGGTCTGCTGCGGATCTCCCCCTGTCGGAAGCCCGAATTTGTCGTGATTTAGCAAGCGGTGAGCTCAAAAAGTTAGTGATTTTGGAGGATGATGGACTCAAGAACTTTCCCAACGACGGAAAGAGGGAAATGGGGCGGTAGTTTTAGAGGATCCCTCTGCTCTTCCTGTTTTGTGGATAGCACAGACTCTCGCCAAAGGAACAATAGAAAAAAAAAAATTAAACCAAAAACAAAAAAAGAGCATCTTTTCCCCCCCCCCCGCCAAAAACAAAAAGAAAGAAAAAAACGCCAAAACAACAAACAGAACCACCGGAAAAAAGACAACAGAAAAAAATATCCAAGAAAAAGAAAAAAAAAAAAAAACAACAACCAAGGACATAACTAACCCAAACAAAAGCAACAAAAAAAGCCCGAGAAAAAAAAAAGAAAACAAAACAAAGAAAACAAAACCATACGTGATGTAGGAAATGACGCGTTTTTGTCTAACGACTTAGCGAAGTTCCACTCAGATGGCACTGCTGACATGAAGGACACTCGGAAGATGGTAGCAAGAGGCACGCAAGTTGTGAGGCACATTCTTTTAAGTCAAGGTTAGGGCTGATACTATCTGGTCCCATCGCTTTCTTAGGGATCAACTTGTTGAAGTTGTTGCAACACCCTCCTCCGTGGTAATGTGATGTTCCCTATGGCGCCTTGGTTAAACCGGAACTTAGGAGGTTCCGTTCTGGGTCAGAACTGTCATCTTGGAGGAGAAGTGGGGCCAACACCTGAGGCTTTACCCGTTGACTTGTGACAACAGAGCTCCATCCGGTGCTGTCAACTGTGTGAATTCGGCGTCACAGAGAAGCCCTGTTGTTGTTTGATGCTGCTCACACCACTCCTTAGTGCCCACTGACTGCCTATTAGCTTTAGGGCGCTTGAGGTGATCCCCTCCGTTTGTTTGGATCGCCTCTTTCTGGACTCTTTTCATATCTTCATCACAGGCCATTTTGTGCTGGTGTTTTATGTCTTCTTGTGGGGTGGGGACTTAATGTCGCAGCCGGGCTGCTCGTATGTCCTGTGCTTTTCCTGCATTGCAAAGCCAAACCAGGGCTGGTTCTCCCGGTTCGACTTTTAATGTCTGGCAGGGTAAAAATATTCTTTGTGGGAAAATCACGATTTCTGTGAAGTTTTTTCGCTTGGTGATGTCACGTCACCTGCAGGCACGTCAGACCACACAATTGTTATAGTGTTTGCCTTCAATTGCTCCCAGTCCCCCTTGTCCGCAGAGCCATTTGGGTGCGAGTCACTGTCTCATCTCCTGCGATGGCCAGCTTGAGCTTGGTGAGAAAAGCCAGTGGTCGGAGGGAACCCACTGTTGCTTATCGTGCGGCAGTCACTATACTGCATGTCAAATCGGTGATTACATGAGGGTCAAGTGAAAACCCTGAGATGTGGGGGGGAAGTCGAGACGTGATTTGGTGAGTCAAATCACCGTCAACAGCTTCGTCAAACTGACGTCAAACAACTCTCCTCTATCTCTCTCTCTCTCTTCGTTCTCTCTCTCTCTCACTCCTCTCTCTCTCTCCTCTCTCTCTCTCTTCTCCTTCTCCTCTCTCTCTCTCGTCTCCTCATCTCTTCTCTCCTCTTCTCTCTCTCTCATCTCCTCTCGTCTCTCTCTCTCTTCTCCTCCTCTCTCTCCTCTCGTCTCTGCTCTCTCTCTTCTCGTCTCTCTCTCTCTCCTCTCTCTCTCTCTCTCTCCTCTCTCTCTCTCTCTCTCTCTCTCTCTCTCTCTCTCTCTCCTCTCTCTCTCTCTCTCTCTCTCTCTCTCTCTCTCCTCTCTCTCTCTCTCGTCTCTCGTCTCTCTCTCATCTCCGCGCGTCCTCTCTCTCTCTCGGTCTCCTGCTCTCCTCTCTCTCTCTCCTCTCTCTGCTCTCTCTCCTCTCATCTCTCTTTTCTCGCTCTCTCTCTCTCTCCTCTCTCTCTCTCTCTCTCATCTCTCTCATCTTTCTTCTCCTAACTCTCTCTCTCAAAATCTCTCTCTCTCTCTCTCAAAAAAAAAAAATCAAAATTCTCTCTCCATCTCTCTCCTCTCTTCTCTCTCTCTCTCATCTCTCTCTCTCTCTCTCTCTCTCTCTCTCTCTCTCTCTCTCTCTCTCATACTTCCCTTTTTTCTTCCTCTTTTCTTCCTCCTCTCTTCCCGCTGCCTCAGTGCCTTTGGCTTTCTGACAATCTCTCTCTCTATTTACCATTGCTTTAATTTTTTCTCTTCTTTTACCTCCATCTATTTTTTCTTTTTCCTCTTATCTTCCTCCCTTTTTCCCTCCTTTTCATATCTCCTTTCAAATAATTTTTAAATTGTCTTTTGTTTTTTACTAACTTGTACTTTTTTGATGTTTACTGTATTAAGAGGGGTGATATAAAGAGAGAGAGAGAGAGGGGAGAGAGAGAGGAAGAGAGGAGAGAGGAGAGAGAGAGAGGAGAGAGAGAGAGAGAAAGAGAGAAGAGAGAGAGAAAAGCCAAAAGAAGAGAGGAGAGAGAGAGAGAAGGGAGAGAGAGATAGAGAGTGAGAAGAAAAAGAAAAAAAGAGAGACAAAAGGGATTTTTTCATGTTTTCCCTTGTCTTAGCTCTTCTCTCTCTCTTCCTCCTCCTCCTCCCCCTCCCCCCTCCTCCTCCTCCCCTCCGCAAGTAATTATCCCCCCCAATTAGAACTCCGTGATTGTTAAATATTTTGAGAAGATAATGCGGGATAATAGTGTCTTTCTCGATGAAATAACTCCCTTAATAAAATCCCACATGGATTTCGAAAAAAGAGATCCCTTAAAAAACCTCTGGGGTTTTTTTTTAATGTCTTTTTCAAAAAGGGACGCTAAAAATTCCCCCGGATGTAATTACCTTGATTTTTAGAAACCTTCGAACAGTTTCCACATAAGCGCTTTTGGGGCCAAGTAAGGGGACATGGCATAGGAGAGCAATTATTTCATGGTTTGGGGATTGGGTTTCAAATCGTAAACAACGGGAGTAATAAATGGGTGAGGATCGGTTGTTTTGGTCACTAGGGGGGGGCCCTCAGGGGTCGGTCTTTGGGGCCTACTCTTTTTTTTGATATTACAATGATCGGACTGCGGACTTTTTATCTAAATATCAAAATTTTTCAGAGACACCAAATTGGGGGTAAAAAAATATACTAGAGAAAACTGCGAACTCTACAAAGTGATCTCGACAACTATCGATTGGAGTGATAAAAGGCTATTAAATTCAAATTTCCCATAAAATTTTAAATAATGCATATAGGCAACGATAACCCAAAATAAATATCAAATGCAAATAAAAACGTTAATGAAGTACAGCAGGGAAAAAATTTAGGTGTCATCTCAGTAAGTCTGAAAACCAGTCGCATTGCCTACTGCCCTAAAAGGGGGAAATATGATTTGGGCTTTATTAAACGTAACTTTGAAAATAAACTCGAAGTAAAGACACAATTATAAAACCTCCTTGGTTAGCCCACTTGGAATATGCCGCAATTCTGGTCGCCTGTTTCGTAAAAAATCAACCAAATTGGAACAGTGCAAAGAAGAGCAACCAACAATTCCATCCTGCGAAATTCACTTTTTGAGAGAGACCCCGAAAATTAATAGTTTTCCTTAAAGGGGCGTAGAATCCGTGGGGACTTGATAGAACCTTTAAGATCCTAAAAGGTTTTGATGGCATTAATCAAGAGAACCTATTCGAGCTTTCAACTCAAGTGACAACAAGAAATAATGGTTTAAAACTAAACGGTCAACGTTGCATCACCGATCTCCGTAAAAATTATTTCAATGATAGAGTCGTTGATCGATGGAACAAGTTACCAGCAAATGTTGTCGGACCAACACAATAACTAAATTCAAAAACAGACTTGATGCGCACTGTAAAGTAAATGGGTATTGATAGTGCGAATTCGTATCTAGATCCCCCGATCGATTAGTTGTAGTGGTAGTGGTAGTGTAGTTAGTATTTTCATATCCTATCTTTCTGCACTATGGAACTTCCATGTTCCTATCCTCTTTAGGGACATGGTATCATTTTCCAACTGTTTTCTTACAAGTAGTTGATAGTTAGTAGTATGTAGTTCAGCAGATACCCTCGCTATGGACCAATAGGTCTCCTGGTGTCTGTTACTCCTATGTAATCCTATGTAATCCTCCTCCTCCTCCTGCTCCTCCTCCTCCTCCTCCTCCTCTTCCTCCTCCTCCTTCTCCTTCTCCTCTTCCTCCTCTTCCTCCTCCTCCTCTCCTCCTTCTCCTCATGTTTTCCTTAAAGGATCGTAGAATCCGTGGGGACATGATAGAAACCTTTAAGATCCTAAAAGGATTAGATGTCATCAATCAAGAGAACCTATTCGAGCTTTTTCCTCAAGTGACAACAAGAAATAACGGTTTAAAACTAAACGGTCAACGTTGCATCACAGATCTCCGTAAAAATTATTTCAATGTTAGAGTTGTTGATCGATGGAACAAGTTACCAGCAAATATTGTCGAAGCCAGTACAATAACTACATTTAAAAACAGACTTGACGCGCACTGTCAAGTAAATGGGTATTGATAGTGCCCTGGGAATTCATATTATAGTCCCCCTGATCGATTAGTGTTAGTGGTAGTTGTAGTTGGTATATTTCATATTCTATCATTCTTCACTACGAAACTTCCATGTTTCTATCTTCTTTAGGGACATGGTATACTTTTCCAACTATTTTCTTACATGTACTTGATAGTTAGTGGTATTTAGTTCAACAGATACCCTTGTTATGGACCAATAGGTCTCCTGGTGTCTGTTATTCCTATGTATTCCTATGTATTCCTCCTCCTTCTCCCCCTCTACCTCCACCTCCTCCTCCTTCTCTTTTCTCGGTATGCGGGTGCATATGATTTTACCCCAGGGCCTTGGACATCCCTGCCGTGCATAGTCTCAGGTAACCCTTGGGCAAGGTGTAAGCCTGGATAGTCTCCCGTACCAGGGTTATGGTGAAGCCGCTGGGCAGCAGCAGTGGTGGATTGGACTGTAGGCAGATGATCTCTTGAAAGACAATGGCTGGAGTTCCAGGGTCCTAGTTAGCTGGACCTGCGGTGTAAAAGGAGTGTGGCGACTTCTACACTATAAAAGCCACAGGTGTGGTGGGGTCCTTGGAACCAGTTGTCGGTTGGAGTTCCCTGTCCCTCCACTCACTCTTTGACAGACCTCTCATCCCTTCTCTTCATGACAACTGGTTCTTCACTTTTCCTTTAACAGATTGTCTTGGGTGGCTCTTGGGGCTATACAAATTGGCTTTTTTGGACAATCTGAGTCTTTTCCTTATATAAAGGGAATATTTCAGCTTCTTGGACTCTCTGGAAGTGCGTTTGATGGTCTCTAGAGTCAGTGGAGAACACGTGGTAACAGGTGCCGCTGGCCAGGCCTCACAAGGGTCGCAGAGATTGTTGGGCGATTGTCGGAAAGTAAGGACGAGTGGTTGGTTCCTTTCCTTCTTTGCCAGCTTTGCCTTGAGTGACTACGCCGGACCCGTCTATGGGACAAAACTGGAAGGACAAAAGCTGCTAGCGCCGGGTTGTGAAAGTTTCACTCGTGACCGAGACTCAAGGCAAGCTATTGGTCTTTTTGGCATTTTCAAGACCCTGTGGGAACTAATTCCCAGTGTTGGAGGCATCTAACACAGCAGTATCTTCTTTCCATGCACTTTTATTTCAATTTCAATTCATGGTCACAATTTACTGAAACTCAAAAGCGCTTTCTGAATTTGTAATAAATCTTTTGAAATCAAATCGATCTTTGCACCATGCCTTCCACGTTTAGAGAATGTGAGAATTGTGGGATTAAGTACAACCCCAATTTTTTCAGTAATTCATCGGCGTGTAGATTTTGCGTCATGACGAATTCTATGGAGGAAGCGAACCGTAAACTAGTAGAGTTTGGTGGAGGCGGTAGCGGAGTGGTTAGCGTCTCTGACTAGCGTTCTCGGTGACCCGAGTTCGATCCCCGAAGAAAACCAAAACCTTTCTGCACCGTCGAGTGGCCTAAGAACACCCACATGCCCTGCCCATCAACTCTACCTTCGATTGCGAGTGCATCGGAGAACACAGGGGGGCGGCATGAGCCTCTAATCACAGGCGTCACTATAAAAATCCTGCCTGTGCCACCACGGGCGAGGACCAACCATCACAGCCCTCAAGTGAACCTCCAGAGACTACCATCCGATCCCTGGGTCACCACTGCCTACAGGCGCTATAGGCACTAAAAAAAAAAAAAAAAAAAAAAAAGAGGAAACGAACCGTAAAATTGATGAAACTAACCGTAAACATGATGAAACAAACCGTAAATATGGTGACCTCGCTGCAAAGTATAATAACATTCAGGAATATGTTGCTTCCAACATAGGTTGTGCTCCTAGAGATGTTATGGCCCATGTCACCGGTGTCACTGCCGAAGAGGAGGCTTCTTCTGCCGCCTCCATTCAAACTGCTACTGAAGAGGCACCTCCTGCCACCTCCGTTCATACTGCTCCTGAAGAGGCACCTCCTGCCGCCTCCGACCATACTGCTCCTGAAGAGGCACCTCCTGCCGCCTCCGACCATACTGCTCCTGAAGAGGCACCTCCTGCCGCCTCCATTCAAACTGCTCCTGAAGAGGCACCTCCTGCCACCCCCAATCGAACTGTTCCTGAAGAGTCACCTTTCATTCCAATCAGGAATGGTGCCCGGCCAGTCAAAATTAAAGATTTTTTACCGATCAGGACGTACAACAGTTTCAAGGTCCTGGGGAAGACGACAAGGACATCCATGAAACCAGAGTAATAGGCGATTCCATTGTTAAAGGTCAACTGCAGGAATTTTGTTTAAGAGCTCGATCAGAGAGGAAATTATTTTGCATGCCTGGTGGTCACCTTGATGACATCACGGCAGCCTGCGATAAGGCAACTGACGGCATCACCGAAAACACACTTCTTGTCATTCACGCTGGCACAAATGACATTATAAACACCAGGTCCGAGGAACTACTAGAAAAGTACAGGCGGATGATCCGTCAGTACAAAAGTAAATCGCGAAATATCATTGTTTCAGGCATCCTCCCTAGGATCACTGCGCCGCGTACTTTCTACAACAAAGCCTTCAGCGCAAAAAGCCGCCTTAAAAACCTTTGTTCAGAAGAAGACTTTGATTCTACAAACCACTGGCATGCTTTCTATCAAGAACCAGACCTCTTCAAGGAAGATGGCCTATACCTAAATGGAGTTGGGTCAGCTCTGTTTGGCAGAAAACTAAGCACAGCTGTTACTAGTTTCTAGTTAAAAAACGGCCGACGGACTCGAGTACCCTCTCCGACATAACATCTAGAATTTACCGGCCCCAACCTCTCCGACGTAACCTCTCTAACGTAAATGACCGCCCCCACGATGCGACCTCGTTTCGAAATATCGTAAAAGCCTGTATGTTCAATGCACGCAGCATCCGAAATAAATTTTCAGAACTCGAGGCCCTTGTTGCGACCGAAGATTATAATTTTATTGGCATGTCAGAATCCTGGTTGAACACTACAAATAGAGACTTTTGGGCTGAAAATAGTTTACCTGGTTACTTAATGTTTAGCTGTGAAAGGGAGAATAGAACAGGCGGAGGAGTATTACTATACGTAAAAGCCAGTCTTCATCCTACGGTCATAAAATACGCGAAAATTAATAACGTGGATTCTCTATTTTTGCAGCTAAAGATCGGCTCGAAAAAAAATAGAATCGGACTCATCTATAGACCGCCAGTTCACAATAGTAACGCTGATAGCCAGCTGTATGACCAATTAATAGAAATGTGTAATGAGTTCGATTGCGTCATATTTGGTGATTTTAGCCTAGCCATTCCTTCTTGGGGAAATCCGCTAAACTCTCATTCAGATCACGACTTCTAAAGCGATTTTTTGAAAGTTCGTTAATTCAGCATGTCCACAAACCCACGAGAGGTGACAACATATTGGACCTTGTTTTTTCGACAAATGCCGATTTGGTAAAAAATGTGAATATTGGCCCTGAATTTGGCACTAGCGATCATATAATTGTGTCCTTTGATATAAATATCGAAGTCTACAGAGTAAGCGTTAGCGACGAACAAATTTTCCTGTATAAACAAGGTGACTTTGACAGACTTAGGACGATTTTGTCAGAAACAGATTGGAGCGTGCTATCAAATCAATCGAATATAGACGAATCATGGAGGATATTTAACAATATCTTGAATGTTGCTGTAAAGTCTTGTGTTTCAGTCGGTAAAAGATGTCCATGTACAAATAAACCCAAGTGGTGGAACAGACAAATCGAATCTGGGCTTTTACAGAAAAAACGGGCCTACCGTAAATACATGTCATCTCAAAACGAAAATGATAAATAGAGTTCGAAAGACTACGGCGCGATACGAAAAAGTTGATAAAGAAAAGTAAGAAAGTTCTTGAATTATGTATTGCAAGTATCAGTAAATCAAACCCCAAAGAATTATTCAGTTACGTGCGCAAGAAGAAAGTTATCACAGCGAACATAGGTCCACTTGCACTTGAAAACGGTAAACTTACTAATAATGAAATCGAGATGGCTGAAGTATTAAACGATTACTTTGCTTCTGTTTTTACAGTTGAAGATATAAATGGACTGGAAGAAGTGGGCTGCGATCAAAGTAACATAATTCCGTTGATCAGTTGTGAATTCCTTGAGGACACAATAATAAAAGCAATAGGTAAACTTTAAGTTAACAAATCCCCCGGCCCAGACTGTATTGCACCGCGAGTTTTAAAGGAAGCGAAGCACCAGATTTGCATAACTCTTTCAATACTTTTTAACAAATCCCTAAATTCCGGCAAAGTCCCCTGCGATTGGAAACTTGCAAATGTTACTCCAATACAGAAAAAAGGTGATTTGACACAACCGAACAACTACAGACTGATCAGCCTCACATCCGTAGTCTGTAAATTAATGGAAACAGTAATACGAGACAATGTGGTAAAAATTTTAGAAGAAAATATTCTGATCAAAAACTCCAAGCACGGCTTTCGTAATAAACGTTCTTGCCTCACAAAATCTGCTAGACTTTTTTAATGATGTATACAGCACGTTCGACGAGACGAAAGCAGTAGATGTGATTTATCTATACTTTCAAAAAGCGTTTGACAAAGTTCCCCATAAGCGTTTACTTCAGAAATTAAAGTCCCACGGCATAACTGGAAATATCTTAAATTGGCTTGAAGACTGGCTTTCTGAGAGAAAACAGCACGTCTTTATTAATGGAAAAGCATCTAGCTGGCAAAATGTTTTAAGTGGCGTACCGCAGGGATCTGTACTAGGTCCTGTACTTTTCTTAATCTATGTAAACGATATTGACGAAGGCCTCAGCTGTAAGCTATCAAAGTTTGCGGACGATACTAAAATAACGAACAAAGCAATCACAACTGCCGATAAGATGCACTTGCAATCTGACCTTGATCGCTTAGATAGTTGGGCAAAGAAGTGGCAGATGAAATTTAATACCGATAAATGTAGGGTTTTGCATATAGGAAGTAATAACGATCAAATTAACTTTTCAATGGACGGACATGAACTTTCCAATGTTACCGAAGAAAAAGACTTGGGGATTATTATAAGCAACGACCTTAAGCCCAGTAAACATTGTTCAGAAGTTGTTAAGAGGGCTAACAAATTAACTGTTTTCATAGGAAGAACTTTCGAATATAAGTCTGAAAAAGACTTTCTTACACTTTTCAATGCGATCGTACGTCCTCATCTTGAGTATTGCGTTCAGTTCTGGTCACCCTACTATAGGAAAGATATAATCAAACTGAAGAGGGTACAACGAATAGTTACGAAAATTATTCCGCGCTTGCGAAAGAAGCCATACGAAGAGCGATTGAAGTATCTTAACTTGTTCAGTTTGTCAGAACGTAGGTTGCGAGGAGACTTAAAAGAATTGTTTAAAATGTTCCATGGCTTCGATAACGTTAACATAAACGACTATTTGAATATTGATTGGACAAGCACTACTCGTTTTAATGGATACAAGATGATTGGTAAGCGATTTCGGTCACATGAAGCGAAGCACTTTTTCTTTAATAGAGTTGTCAATATATGGAACTTTCTTCCAGCACAAGTAGTTAATAGTAACACGGTTGAGGCGTTTAAGAACAAACTAGATAAATACTAAGCATCAACTGCCCAACTAGATTTTTCGGCCCTACGAAAACTCTTTTTTTTTTTTTGTAGCGTTAGCTTTAGTTTAGAGTATGTCTCTCCTTCAATCTTTCCTATACAATTCCATGGCAGTTTTTTTTATACTGTATGGTGATTTTTCTCACTTTTTTCCTGCCTGCCTCGGCCGGAGAGAGAGGTGGGTGGGGAGGAGACTTCAACTTTACTTTTCTTTTACCTCTAACACGTAGAAACTATAGTGGTAGAAAGTAGTCACACAGACAGCCTCGTTTGGCCCAGTAGGGCTGTTGCTGTCTGTTCTTCCTTTATTCCTTTGTATTCCTCCTCCTCCTCCTCTCCCTCCTCCTCCCTTCCTTCTCTTCACTCTCTCCCTCGTTTCCCTCCCATAGAGACACTATGTCTTTAGAGGGAAGGAGGAGGGAAGGAAATAAGGAAGGAAGGAAGGAAGGAAGGAAGGAAGAAAGGAAGGAAGGAAGGAAGGAAGGAAGGAAGGAATGAAGGAAGGAAGGGAGGAAAGCGTAGATGGTTCATTATTATAAACAGATAAAGAGTTTAGTAGATGAAGAGTCGAAAAAAAAAATGGGGGAAAGTGTGTGTGTGTGTGTGTGTGTGTGTGTGTGTGTGTGTGTGTGTGTGTGTGTGTGTGTGTGTGTGTGTGTGTGTGTGTGTGTGTGTGTGTGTGTGTGTGTGTGTGTGTGTGTGTGTGTGTGTGTGTGTGTGTGTGTGTGTGTGTGTGTGTGTGTGTGTGTGCGTGCGTGCGTGCGTGCGTGCGTGCGTTTGTCTGTCTGTAGCGGTCGAGTGTGTTTTGTTTACCATATATTTGCTTTTGTTTGCCGGTATTTCGGTATTTTTCCTTTTCTTTTTTTCTTTCTTTTCATTATTATTATTATTTTAATTTTATTTGGTCCAGTATGCAATTTGGTTTGCTGGATTGTTTCTTCTTCAATATTTAAAAAAAAATACTGTAAAAAAATATTTAATATTATCACCATAGACTCATCGCATAAAAAATCGTTCAGTAACAATATTTATCAGAATCACAGAATTAGAAAAAATATATATTAATAAAAGTTATACTTTTCCATAGATCAACCCATTGTATTGCTATACTGTATAGGAAGGTCCCGTTATACGAGCATTCGGTATACGATAATCCGATGATACGAGATGTGTAAATTAGGGTCTATTTTCAATATACGAGATCGAAAATCCGATGATACGACATTCAAACTGGGGTGAGTAAAATTATCAAGCTCAAAATGGGCGCCCTACCACTCCAGGGCTGTACAAAGGGGGATTTGGTTGACCACAGTGAGGTCACCCCTAGCAAGCCGTGACCTGAAGGGTAATTAAGCATATGGCGTGGCCTGACATTTAGGGGTAATTAGCAAGTGTGCGGCCCCAATCTAGGGACCGCAATCAGGTCACCCCTAGCAAGGCGTGACCTGAAGGGTAATTAAGCATATGACGAGGCCTGACCTTTAGGGGTAAATAGCAAGTGTGCGGCCCCAACCTTGGGACCGCTACACTACCTTCCTTTGTATCACGCGGCGTCCCCTACATTACAACGTCTTTTTTGCATGTTATGCATGTTTTATGTTTAATTAATGTACAGTTATGTTATTTGTTGTGCTATTTTCTCTTTCAGAATGCTTTTTCTACAGAATAGGCAGTACAGTGTGGGTAATATAGACCTTGTGTGTTTGTTGTGTTTGCTATAGTTTATTTTAGCTTAAAAAACATGTCTTATTTTTTTTTTTTTAAATTGATGGGGTCCTGGAACCAAACCTATATTTTACCATTATTTATGTGTTTCGTTATACGAGATTTCGCTTTACGAGCATACAAGGTGGAACCTAGCTGCTCGTATCTTCGGGACCTCCCTATATATATATTTATATATATATATATATAATATATATATATATATATATATATATATATATATATATATATATATATATATATATATATATATATATATATATCATTTCAATCATTGGGGGCATACGACGGGGGGCGCGTCGCCTCGCCCACCCTACGACGCCACTCTCGGGGGTCACCACGCGCGAGTTCAAATGCAGGCTCCTTTCCCATACCAAGCAGCTCTCGACAAGAAACATCGAATTGCCCCAGCCACGAGCCTTGTGGGCGCCCCCTTGGCCTCCTCCACGCCGGATTGTCTCCTACAGATACAACCCGATGGGAAGGATCAGTTTCAGGGTAGCGTGCCACATGCCCATATAGCCGAAGTTGGCGCTGACAGACTATGCAGGTAATAGGCCTCGATTCAGTCTCACGGTGCAATCGCTGATTTGACACGTAATCATCCAAGCGATACCCCATGATTCTGCGGAGACACTTATTACCAAAGGCATTGATTCGTCTCTTCAAGTCGCTATTTAGTGTCCATGTCTCACAACCATAGAGTAAGACAGGGATCACAAGCGACTTGAAGATCCGGATCTTTGTCCTTCTGCACAGGTACCGACAATGCCAAATACTCCGCTGAGCGAGTCCATACACCGTGGCTATGCCAATCCGCCGTAAGACTTTTGACGGACCCGCCGTCATTATGGCCTGCGCTACCAAGGTATGTAACTTTCAAGTCTCAATGTCCTCGCCACACGCATGAACAGACTGTACTGCTTCATCTAGTAAGTCTCCAAACACCTGGACCTTGGTCTTGAGCCAGGAGACCTCAAGTCCCAAAGGCTTTGCCTCCTCGTGCAGCGCCTTGAGAGCCATCACCAGGACCTCCAGCGACTCAGCAAAGATTCGGCAATCATCATCGGCACCATCATCGGCAAAAACAAGATCAGTGATCTTAGTGTTGCCGACGGATGCTCCACAATCACTTTGATCTACAACCTTGTTCCATACCCAGTCCATACAAGCGTTGAAAAGTGATGGGGCAAGGACGCACCCTTGCCTCACTCTGTAATTCACAGGGAAGAAGCTGGATACACCTGCCCCACACTTCACAGCACTCTATATATATAGTTATATATATATATATAATATATATATATATATATATATATATATATATATATATATATATATATATATATATATATATATATATATATATATATATATATATATATATATATATATTATATAATATATATAATAATAAATAATAATAATAATAATAATAATAATGATAATAGTATGTAATAATAATCGAATATTGTTTTGTGTTGTTATAGATAAAAAAAACACAAATGATTATAACACCCCTTTTTATTGATAATTATAATAAAAACGTTAATTTAATAAGTGAATGAACGGCTGTGTTTGTCTCGTTAATTAATGAAGTGAAATATTAATTCACATGAGTGTGGACAGGTGAAGAGTGCAATTAGGGTGACGAGGAAGGTGTAGGGGTGTGCTGGAAGGGGGTGGGGGAGGCAGGGTAGGATTGGTGGAAGGGGGGAGGGAAGGGAGAGTAGGTGATAGGAGGGAAGGGAGAGTAGGTGGTAGGAGGGAAGGGAGAGAAGGTGGTAGGAGGGAAAGGAGAGTAGGTGGTAGGAGGGAAAGGAGAGTAGGTGGTAGGAGGGAAGGGAGAGTAGGTGGTAGGAGGGAAGGGCTGGGTGGAGAGGGTTGGTGGCACCGGGAAAGGGGAGGGGGGGTGTTAAGGGGGGAGGCAGGGTGGGGGGAGGGCATTAGTGTCACCTTAATTAATGACTCTTTCTACAGGTTTCTTTCTAATGAAGACTTATCTGTATATTAGGCCTACTGACTGTACATTTTTTGACTTTTTTTTATCCATTTATTTTGTATATTATTTTTTTATTTTTTTATTGGTAGGTAAAATAATAGACTCAGGTCGTTATGGTTTTCTTTCACCCTCCTATTTTTCCTCTCCCTCCCTCCCTTCTTTCCTCCCTCCCCTACATCACCCTGAGATTCATACATGAGGGGAAAGAGGGGAGAGGAGGCGCAGATCACCATGACGTACGAGTTAGGAAAATGAGGGAGAGGAGAGGGTAGGATGGAGGAGAAATGTAGGGAGGAAGATAATAATGTGAATCTTTATTGTTATTCGTCGTTGTTATTACTTTTATTATTATCATTATTTCTCCCTTACTACTACTATCTATTACTACTCAAACTGTTATTTTTACTTTTCCCCACCACACACCCACACACACACAACCACACACACACACACACAGCACACACACCCTACCACACACACACACACACACACCACACACACACACACACACCCCCACACACACACACACCACACACCCACACACACAACCACACACACCACACACACACACCCCACCCCCCCCACACCACCCCACCCAGGCACACCCACCCCACCCCCCACACACCCCCAACCCAAACACCCACCCCAAAACCAACACACCACACACACCCCACACACACACACCCACACCACCACACACACACCCCACACCCACACACACACACACACACACACACACACACACACCACACCACACACACACACACACACACCCCAAACACACCACACCCCCACACCACACACCACACACACTACACCACACGTCAAAACCACACCACACACCACCACACACACAACACACACACACACACACACACACCCCCACACCACACACCCACACAGGAACCGAGAGTAATCATTCCTCGACGACAGCCGATGAGGAAAGGAGAGAGGAAAATATGACCCCCAGTCCCCAGGCTGAAAAGTAGGAGAGAGAGAGGGGGGGAGAGAGAAGAGAGAAGACAAGAGAGAGAGAAAAAAGGGAGAGAGAGAGAGAGAGAGGAGAGAGAGGGGGAGAGAGAGAGAGAAAAAAAAAAAGATTGAGGGTCTTTTGATGTTGTGTTGAGTCAAACGCCCGAAGGGAACAGTAGGGCTTCTGATGGGACTCTCTCTCCTCTCTCTCTCTCCTCCCCCCTTCCTCTTCTCTCTCTCTCTCTCTCTCTCTTCCTCCTCCTCTCTCTCTCTCTCTCCTCTCTCTCTCTCTCTCTCTCCAATCAGTGTTCCTGTAAATTCAATAATCACAAAATGTATTGGCAAGATAAGGAACAAATTTCAATGTAATCTTCTTTTCTATCACTTTTTCTCCCCTTCCTCCTTCCTTCCTTTTGAATTCGGTGAAAAGGGGAAAATAATCTGTTCTTTCCATCTCCTAACAAGCGAGGGTTTTTTTCTCCCTCGTTTTTTCCCGTTGTGTGTGTATATATATAAAATGTCTCACTGTTTTTTTGTTTTTGTTTTTTATGTGGGTTGTAAAATGCAATGATCGTTTTACTTAAAAGATATTTTTGTTTATAATGTGAAGTATCGTAAATGGTGGAATTGTCTATATATTTTCGTGGGTTATTTTATGTTTAGTGGTTTGTGTCCTCTGTGTGGTTGTTTGTCTGTTTGTTTGTTTGTCAGGGTGAATGGATGTATGGATGCATTTGAGAGGTAAGAGAAGGTATGATATTTTTTTGGTTTAATCTCGAAGTTCATGTTTTTATTCTGTATCAAGTGTTTTGGAACTATTACATACTACGACTACTACTACTACTACTACTACCACTACTACTACTACTACTACTACTACTACTACTACTACTACTACTACCACCACAACCACCACCACATCTACTACTACTACTACTACTACTACTACTACTGCAACTACTACTAATACTACTACTTCTACTACTACAACTACCACCACCACTACCACCACCATCACCACTACTATCAATTAAAACAACCCGTCACTTACTACCATGCAAATCACAGGTAAACACATGCAACACAATACACTTTTCTTAATTAACCAATCACCTGTCACAAGAAATTCCCTACACTCAATAACGTTACCAAACCACACAATTGAATCTTCCCAATCAATATTTATGTTACCTCTTTCTGCCCCCTTGGCCAGTCCTTTGTGATGTATAAAAAAAGCCATCACCTAATCACATTAAAACCCTTATCATATCTATCTATTTTATTATTATTATTATTATTATCTTATATTATTAATCTTATCTTTATCTAATCCACATTTCTCCCAATCACATTCTTCCTTCCAATCAGTGTCAGTGAGGGCCAATCAGACGAACCCAATCCAGCGAGCTAATCACGAGGACCTAATCCGGTTCTCCCAATCAGAGTTCACAAACAAAACCTGTCATTTAAAGGGACTGTGTGTGTGTTTGTGTGTGTGTGGTTTGTGTGTGGGGAACTCTGTAGTGTAGCGGTTAGCACGCTTACAACCGAGAAGTCCCGGGTTCGATCCTCGGGCGGAGCGAAAGATAGATGGGTGGTCTTTCTTAAATCCCTAGCCCCTGTCCACCCAGCAGTGAATGGGTACTGGGTGCCAGCCGGGGGTTTGTAACCCCCCCCCCCCCGGGGTGGCTTCGGCCAACACTAATATGCAGCAGCGGTAGATCACTATGGCTCTGAGGCATTATCCTCTAAACAAAACAAACAAGAGAAACAAGTGTGTGTGTGTGGGTCTGTGTGGGTGTGTGTGGGTGGGTGTGTGTGTGTGTGTGTGTGGGTGTGGTTGTGTGTGTGTGTGTGTGTGTGTGTGTTGATATGTTGGTCTCTGTATGTCTTTCCTGCTTGACCTCACTCTCTCTCTCTCTCCTCTCTCTCTCTCTCTCCCTCTCTCTCTCTCTCGTCTCTCTTCTCTCTCTCTCTCTCGTCTCTCTCTCCTCTCTCTGCTTTCCCTCATTGATATGCCTAGGGGTGGGGGGGGCCGGGAGGACAAGTTGACTCTCAGTGATTGAATTACGTGTTGTGTGTGTGTGTGTGTGTGTGTTGTGTGTGTGTGGTGTTGTGTGTGTGTGGATTGGTGTGTGTAGGGGATGTGGTGTGTGTGAGTCTGGTAGGGGTGGTGTTATTCGACCAATAGGTCTTGTCCAACGAACAGAGAGAGAGAGAGGAGAGAGAGAGAGTAGCGGGCCTTGTTAGACAGAGGAGGGAATGGAGAAGGAAGGGCGGGTGAGAGACTAAAGAGGATGGGAAGGAGAGGAGAAGAGAGAGAGAGAGGAGAGAAGAGAGAGAGAGAGAGAGAGAGAGAGAGAGAGAGAGAGAGGAGGAGAGAGAGAGGATGTGGAGGAAAGAAACATGAGGTAGTCGTGATGTCTCTATGTTCCTCTAGAGATGTTCCTCTAATGCAAAGGGAGGAGGAGGAGGAAGAAGGTGAGGAGGAGGAGGAGGAGGAGGAGGAGGAGGAGGAGAGGAAGAAATGTGAGGTGTTTTGCGACATGGGTGTCAGGTGAGAAAATAACACGGAAGAAAAAGGGAACATAAATGGGGAAAATTTAAAGCAAATTTTAACTTAAATATGAAACAACATCACCCACACACACACACCACTCCGTATGTAGTGTGGTACCCTACTCAGGTACTCCATATGTAGTAGTACACGCTCGATTCCCCAAACCGAAAGTCCCGGGTTCGATCCCCGGGCGGACCGGAAACATATGGGCTGTTTCCTTAAAACCCGACCCCTGTCCACCCAGCAAGTAAATAGGTACCGGGTGTCAGCCGGGGTTTGTGACCATCCGTTCCCTGGGTGCTGGCTTCGTCTACACTACACCACTAAGGATGAATGATAAAAAGCTGATATGGCGACGGGGCCTACGAGCGTTGCTCTGCCCTGTAAAATACAACAATGAATACACAGATGAATACACACACAACACACGCACACCACACACACACAACACACTTCCTTTTAATCAAAATATACATCACAATCTCTACCTAATACGTCTACTTTTCTACTTATCCTTTCCTCTTCCTGCTTCACCTGTGTATACCTCCTGTGTGTGTGTGTGTGTGTGTGTGTGTCTGTGTGTGTGTCTGTCTGTCTGTGTCTGTGTGTGTGTGTGTGGTAATACAGATAATATAGTAAGAGTCGTCTGGTTCCCATAAGGGTGTTTACCTATATAAACCTGTCTTGAGAGGGCCCTTACGTACTCCAGAGAGAGAGAGAGAGAGAGAGAGAGAGAGAGAGAGAGAGAGAGAAAAAAAAAATTGGCTTAAAGTAATAACCATTTCTTAAAAGCTTTCTACGCATCACTAGTTTTCTCTCCTTCTCTCCCTCTCTCCCTCTGTCCTTCCCTCCCTCCATTTCCCTTGTCCCTCTCTCCCCTCTGCCCATTCCTCCTCCACACAAGTATATAACAACAGATAGATAGAAGGAAAGAGAAGAATCCTAAAAATGTGAAAACTTATACATCAGATAAACGATCCTGAAACAGCCCTCAACACTAAAGAGAAAATTAAAGGTTCCAATTATTTAACTTTATTTCTTAATGAACACCAAATGTGTCTCTTCGATGCTTCCGGTTCCAATGTTTTCTTTTGCATTTGTCTATTGTTTGTGTTTGGATTGCTGGTGTAAGTTACGATATAAAGAAAACAACAGGAGCAGGAGGCCTTCTGATTAACGATGGTTAATCATCGGTTAACGATGACGAAACGACGGCTCTCATTGGCTACTTCCCGAAAAGTCGTTCTCTGGTTGGCTGTTGACTCTCCGCTCTTTAACTTAGGTAATATTCCCTCCTTCCCTCATTGCTCCCTTCCCTCCTTCTCTCCTTCTTTTTCTTTTTTTTTTTTTTTTTTTTACATTTGTTATTAATTTTACAGCCAAAAGTTCCCGGTGAGGTTCCGATAACTATCTTTAGTCTGCACATTTACTAGTTGTCTATTAGTTGACTAATTATGTCCAGATGGTATCAGCCAGGCATTCACTGCACACTTGAAGATGTGGAGTGTGGCGGCCTGGTGCATGTCAGTCTGTCGCACTACACGGTTCCACAGCCTGCTGGGTTTGCGCAGGAAGGGGCGAAGAAGGTCTCTGTCCTGGCGAAGGGAACAATGAGTTGTTGGTCCCTCTTGTGGGCGTCCCTGGTGGAGTATGGGTGAGGTGTCGCCCACGGCTGCCGGAGTATAGCGAGGTGCGGGGCGCCCTGCTTGAGGATTTTGTACGTGACGCACAGGCCGGCCACGTCTCGCCTGTGCTGTAAGGGCTGTAGGGAAGCGAGCTGCATGTCTGGTGCTGCCTTCAGGGAGATAAGCCGCTGGGCACGGTTCTTCCCTCCCTTCTTTCCCTCCTACAAACCCTCCTTCCTTTCCTTCCTTCCTTCCTCTCTCCGTATTTCCCCCCTATTCTCCCTCCTTCCTTCCCTCCTTCTCTCCCTCCTTGTCGGTAATTAATAAGTTAATAATCATATATCAGAAAAAGTGATTATTCTCTCTCTGCTCTTTAGAAAGGGAGGGGAGAGGAGGAAGAGAGAGAGGGAGGAAGGAAGGAAAAGGAGGAAGGAAGGAAAGAAAGAAAGGATAGTTGATAGGTAAGGAAGGATGAAAGGAGGGAAAATGAAAGGGAATGAAGAAGAGGAAAAGAAAAGAAAGATAAGAAAAGGAAAGAGTAGGAAAAGTAATAGAAGGATGGTTTGTTTGTGTGTGTGTGTGTGTGTGTCGGTGTGTGGGTGGGTGTGTGTGGGTGTCGGTGTGTGGGTGTGGGTGTGGGTGTGTGTGTGGGGGTCGGTGTGTGGGTGTGGGTTTTGGGTGTGTTGTGTGTGTA